>SKCR01026306.1:0-467555 GCA_019454045.1 Zanthoxylum bungeanum
AATGGTAAAAATAATCGAAGAATTACTTATTCGGTAATTTAGAATGAAACAAAACAACTAGTAACTTGGAGTAGAAGTTTCACCTGATTAGTCACTAACATCTTTATTCTCTTTTCGCTTGTCTTTTTGCTTTTGTGTGCATTAGTTTTATTATTTTTACTTCTGTAAAACGTTTGTGGGTATCGTTGCTGTAAACCCTCACGAGACTACAACTCGTCCACTAGGGACACCTAGGGGTTTAAAGGCTTGTTGCATATGCTAAATGTAACTGTGATCCCTACGAAAGTGGCTTAGTTTAATTTGAATTTTATTTTGTTGTTTTGCTCGAGGACTAGCAAAATGTTAGGTTTGGGGGTGTGATGAGCGGAAAATATATCAATATTTACCGCCCCCTTTAACTTAATATTTTGTTTAGTTTCTCGGGTTTGATGAACGTTTTGATGTGTTTTAGTTTATTTTGCAGATAAAATAATATCGGGTCTTAATGAAATCATTTAGGATGAAATATGGGTCAAATAAGGCAATTATTGGACTTGATATTTTAATTTTGGAGATTGGAAACTTGAAAGGGCGTTTTGACGAAGTGCAATTTTGGAAATTCCAGTTTTGCGCATCTGTCGTATGTTGGGCATAACTTTTTACTCAGATATCGGATTGAGCTGATTCAAGTTCCAGATTAAAGAAGACTCAAAGATCTACAACTTTGAAAGAGAAAATATTTTCGAATTCTGATGATTTCATGACCCAAATTGATGAACCATCCAGAAGTGTGTGGAGTGTAATTATTAAAAGTCATTATCAATCATTTTCAAAGCAAAATATTAATTAATAATAATTAATAAAAATTATCAAATCAACACCAAACAAGATAAGCAATTAGTGGAGCAATTATGGATTTGGTGGAGTAACTAGTGGAGAAATTAATAATGGATTTGGTGGAGAATTTGATGGATGATTTGATGGTGGCAAAATTTTGCCTATAAATACCAAGCCATATTCATTTGTAAAATTCATACTTTCTTCTTTGAAATTCTTAATGAATAAATAAGAAGATTGTATCTAGTTTGTTTATTTTTAGTTTTCAGTAATTAATTTTCAGTTTCGCATTTTCTTTTCTTCACTTTTCATTTTTACTTTCCGCAATTTACTTTTACGCACAGTACTTTTCTTTCTTTAATTTTTCAGTTTTTACTTTTCAGTAATGGGGTGTAACTTCCCCAGCTAGGGTGAAAGGTATTCTTTTATTATTGCTATTTAGATTAATCTCCCTTAAATATAATATATTCACTATTTAAAATATTGACTTAAAAAGGATACCGCTATATTGGTCGGTTGATAATTCATTTTAATCTGGTTTTAACCTGACTAATCAAGGATACCGCCAGATTGGTCGGTTGGTAATTAAACTTTCTTACCGCCTATATGGCAGGTTCATGGACAAATCTTTTTACCGCCTTAATGGCCGGTTGGACTTAATTTGACTTAATCAGGTTACCGCCTATATGGCTGGTTGGTAATGTTATCACAAGTTTATATATTATATTATGGGAGATATCTAAATTAGTAGTAGTAAAAGTAATTCTTTTACCTTAGCATTTTATTTTATTGTAAATTACTTTTCAGTATTTACTTTACCGCATTTTTACTTTATGTCTTTTATTTTCAAGTTTTTACTAGCCCTAGTTATGTGTTGTAACTAAATTATTTATCTAGGGTTGTGATGACTTTTAATATCACCGGTTTATAAGGGTTAAATTATAGTCTGGGTAATATAAAGATTTATTTATTGAGTCTTAATCTTAATGCTTTTTCATTAATGGGCCATTAATAAAATTGATCTGGTAAATCTAAAATGAACTAGACATAGGGATTTTAGGTTTCAGCCTTAGACTCAATAGCCCACGATCTTCCTTGAGGATAGATAACCCTTTAATAGATTTCCTTACAGGATAGGAATATACATGTCGGGCGGGGGTAGCCATAATTGGAACTTAAACTTAATGAATCCAGATAATTTGGTTGACATAGACATATGGTTCAATTGGGTTAAACTGGGTATTTGTGTCTGACCATCGACAGAGGCTTACACATAATTTAGTGTTCCAGGTTAATAAATCAATATATTACCCAACTTTAAGATAACCACTTCATCTTTAAAATGATATTGGAAGAAATCACAACCCTAGATAGTTTTTAATATTGAATTTTCTTAAAACATATTTTCGACAATTTTATTTACTTGCTTTTAAATTTAGAATCGTCACCATTTCAAATCAATCAATCAAACAATCTGTTAGATACTAGTAATCATTTGACCTCATAAAATTAATAGTTTTGATATTAAGTCCTCGTGGGATCGATATTTTTATACTACTTGAACGATACGTGCGCTTGCGTTATACGTGTGTGTTTACGCCGGTCATTTGGCCGAATCCATCACTGCAGAAAGGAGAAAGTTTTGTTTCATCAACGCATCCGCAATCCGATCTTTGTGAGTATGATTCCGCCATACTTCAATATTGTTCATTCTTTTATATATTTTGCTTGAATCTTTTGATCTTGGGACATGGATTAGATTTCCAACACCTCGGAGGTACAAGTAAAAGTTTATCATTTATTCTATTTAATATAATATTGTATTCTATTTGATAGAATATATTTTCTATGATCCCGAGTAATAAAATTATTTTATTACTTGGTGTGTAACATAGGATGTTGACCAATGTAGAAAAGACTTGACTTAGTGAAGTTAAATGTTAGAATGATAAACTATAAATGGAACCACATAATTAATAAGATTAAAAGGCCCTTAGACAACTTCCATATAAGTCCAATAGGATGTCAGAATCATTTGCAAAGTATTTGATACTTAATGGTTCTGCTTGTTTTTCTTATCGAAGAAAATTATCCTATAACATATAGTGAGAGCGATATTTGATATCGATTTCGGAAGTTAGCATTAAACCATAGATCTAAGATTGTTTATAACTTAATACGATCAAGTTTGGAACTTGATTGAGCTTTCGTTATGAATCGTTCATAAAATGTTCACATTATTTGCGCAACAAAAGCAAAGTGAGCTTATTAAAGGTTTGACCTTTATAGTATGACAGTGAGAAAAGTTATACTCAGCAATCTATTATAGATTCTGAGGAAACTTGTCTCTAGTCACACTAATTGAACAATTAAGGATCTGTTGGTTAATGTTGATATTAAACTATGTATTTTAGCTAGGAATACAAAGTGGTTTTCCTGGATGGTTTCTTCGAAAAAAGAGATCCATTATGATTTCTTTGTTTGAAGAGTTCATTCTGGAATGGCCCTGGTGTTTTTTATTCTGCTAAAATTACGGTTTGATATACTACTTATTGAGCGTATTGTAGACTCAAATAAGCTTTCCGGAAATATGTGTTTTCTAATTTTGATAACAGTCAGATTGTCTGGTTTATCAAAGCATAAAATAATACACATATAATAGTAGGGTTAATGGGAGCGTATAAATTATTTCTTGTGTTATATATCCTAATGACATTATCATTATTAATGTAATAATGAGATATTTGTGAGGTACAAGGTTTACCTAAGTCTTCTTTTCTCCATGATAGTAGTGGGAGTGGTCTCTATTATATTTGATATAAAGTTTTATATATGATATAAACAAGAGACTTGTGTGTTACTCCCATTAAGCGTGCATAAGATGATCTAATAAAGGACACATCAGGACTATCTGTGTGACAGTTAGTGTGTCTCTTGTATATAGTATTTATCTTTCATAAAGGATGATTCCTTTGTCGAAAGACAAATTGATTAGAGTGTCTAGTCATTTATGCATCATAGGATGATGGCATAATGAATACTATATTATGTGCGATTAAAGATATCTATTTAATCGTAATGTTATGAACTATTTTAATCTGTTATAGACCATAGGATGTGTCTTAAAATATGTTCTTTGTTATCTTTGAAATATTAAGAATGAGTTTCTTATTCATGGTGAATATAATCCACAACCATTAGGATCAAATTAGTTTTGAGTCTAATTTTGACATTAGATGGTCTAAGTCATATAGAGTCAGAAAAGATACAGTGGGAGTGTCACGATTGATTCTACTGTATTAGTGGAATTAGTTGTAACTTTATTGATGACCATGTGTATGTAATACATATTTAGATATGTATATGGTATCATGGATTGGCACTAGAGCAAGTGTGAAATTTTTTTGAATAGCATTAAGAAAACCCCATTAGGTATTTGTTTATCTGATAATGACGTTTCTTGGCTTTAGTAACCTATAGAGGTCACGTGTCCGACATAATTTTATAACCAATTATTTTCAATTGTTGTGAATAGTTGAAAGTAAACAATAAAGCTAATGAAGGGAGATGCGTATTGTTGTCTGTAGAGAATATCGATTTTCATAACACGACAACTATAGGTATTGGATACTAAATCTCCCGTCTAGTTATTTAAAATAGTGTTTAATGATTGTTTGATATTTGATATCAGAACTTGTGACTGTTGGATATTACTTATTTTTTATAAACAATTGTTACATATTTTAATACGACTAGTAGTGTCATTAATGAAGAGATAAACGTTAAGAAAAATATTCGGTTAAGTAAATAACTTAGAACAATGATTTATGAGATTTTATCACATAAGTATTATATGCTTATTCCGTATGGTAATGGATGGTCTGATACGAGATCACACTACATATCCTTATCCATTTAATGAATATTGTATTTTGGGAATGTGATTAAATCTCATTTAACCAATGATTGTCATTGGACCACAAGATTTATTAAACTAAAACATTGGATGTATGTAGTTTAATGAATTATAAATTGCCTTGGATAGTTTTCTTTACTTCGTAACTTAGTTAATGAATTTTCATGATTTAGTTACGTGTTTCTAAAAGAACACATATTGAACATCTTGACTGGTTCGAGAACTTTTAATATGTTTCTGGTGAACTCGGATAGAATATTTTAAATGGTTCAAAGATATTTGATTTAATGTTTTGAAAACTGTATCTTTAAAATTCATCATGATTCTTTGAATTGTTCAAAGATGTTTGATACAATCAAACTTATGAATTTATAGCAATTAGTTCTAAGATTATTCAATGAATGCGATTCTTGCTCAATATTATTCTTCTACGATTCCATCGTGACAGAATTGGTTAGTGGGAGAAATAGAATCTTATATAATTTGATTCGTTTGATATTGAGTGTTACCGAATTAGTTTCAATACTCTTGGGGATATGCTCCAGTAACACAAATTCATCTTTTTAATTAATGTTCAATTAGTTTCTACAATTTTTTATATGATATGTATAAGTAGAAAATTCGAATCTTGAAAAGTTTGAGATTTGAATCTTTCTTTTGTATAATGGTTATATAATTGAAAAGTACTTGAACCTCGGAGGTACAAGTAAAAGTTTATCATTTATTCTATTTAATATAATATTATATTCTATTTGATAGAATATATTTTCTACGATCCCGAGTAATAAAATTATTTTATTACTTGGTGTGTAACATCAGATGTTGACCAATGTAGAAAAGACTTGACTTAGTTAAGTTAAATGTTAGAATGATAAACTATAAATGGAACCACGTAATTAATAAGATTAAAAGACCCTTAGAAAACTTCCATATAAGTCCAATAGGATGTTAGAATCATTTGCAAAGTATTTGATACTTAATGGTTCTGTTTGTTTTCTTATCGAAGAAAATTATCCTATAACTTATAGTGGGAGCGATATTTGATATCGATTTTGGAAGTTAGCATTAAACCATAGATCTAAGATTGTTTATAGCTTACTATGATCAATTTTGGAACTTGATTGAGCTTTCGTTATGAATCGTTCATAAAATGTACAAATTATTTGCGCAGCAAAAGCAAAATGAGCTTATTAATGGTTTGACCTTTATAGTATGACAATGAGAAACGTTATACTCAGCAATCTATTATAGATTCTGAGGAAACTTGTCTCTAGTCACACTAATTGAACAATTAAGGATCTGTTGGTTAATGTTGATATTAAACTATGTATTTTAGCTAGGAATACAAAATGGGTTTCCTGGATGGTTTCTTCGAAAAAGAGATCCATTGTGATTTCTTTTTTTGAAGAGTTCGTTCTGGAATGGCCCTGGTGTTTGTATTCTACTAAAATTACGATTTGATATACTGCTTATTGAGCCTATTGTAGACTCAGATAATCTTTCAGGAAATATGTGTTTTCAAATTTTGATAACAGTCAGATTGTCTGGTTTATCAAAGCATAGAGAATACACATATAATAGTAGGGTTAATGAGAGAGTATAAATTTCTTTCTAGTGTTATATATCCTAACGACATTATCATTATTAATGTAATAATGAGATATTTGTGAGGTATAAGGTTTACCTAAGTCTTCTTTTCTCCATGATAGCAGTGGGAGTGGTCTCTATTATATTTGATATAAAGTTTTATATATGATATAAAATAAGAGACTTGTGAGTTACTCCCATTAATCGTGCATAAGATATGATCTAATAAAGGACACAGCAAGATTATATGTGTGATATTTAGTATAACTGTGTGACAGTTAGTATAACTGTTTGACATTTAGTGTGTCTCTTGTATATAATATTTATCTTTCATAAAAGATTATTCCTTTTGTCGAAAGACAAATTGATTAGAATGTCAAGTCATTTATGCATCATAGTATGATGGAAGAATGAATACTATATTATGTGTGATTAAAGATATCAATTTAATCGTAATTGGTTCGAACTATTTTGATATATTGTAGACCGTAAGATGTGTCTTAAAATATATTCTTTGTTATCTTTGAGATATTAAGAAGAAGTTCTTATTCTTGGAGAATATAATCCATAACCATTAGGATCAAATTAGTTTTGAATCTAATTATGACATTAGATGGTCTATGTCATATAGAGTCAGAAAAGATACAGTGGGAGTGTCACGATTGATTCTACTGTATTAGTGGAATTAGTTGTGACTTATGAAGTATTGACTTATGAAGTTGCATAATGACCTTATCGATTAGAAGTTTTGATATTAGAGTTGTGCTTGCGTCTGCCTCATAATATTTGGATTTGATCTCTAAATACATAGACAACTTAGTAGTTGTAGCACAATATTGATGTCACATATGAGTCATATTGATGTATAACTTAGGTTATATAATATATGAATGATGCTGGCTAAGAGAAACGATTGGGTTTGTTGGACAAACTCAATAGGTTATAGTGGGCTTACTTGTTGTTGCCTACCTCTTGAGTGTTAGGTCAGCTCTTAAGGACCGTATGTATGTAGTACATATTTTGATATGTATATGATACCGTGGATTGGCACTAGAGAAAGTGGGAGAAATTGTTAGGATTGGTGCTCGTAGTGCCAATCCTGATCGTATTTATGTCTGATTCATGAATACGAACAATTCTTTTTCCGTAATATTATTTATTTATGGTATTAATTCTTGCTTTTATATACATATTGACCGGCGTAAACACACACGTATAACGCAAGCGCACGTATCGTTCAAGTAGTATAAAATATCGATCCCACGAGGACTTAATTTCTACTGTTGTTATTAATTATTGAATCTATTTATTTACAAATCTAATTAAATGGATAAGAGAGATATTGTTTGTTTGATTGGTTGAATGGCTTTTAAATAAATAAATAAATAAAAAGACAAAAGAAAATACTAAAGAAAATACAAAAGACACAAAGATCTAGGTTGTGATTTCTTCCAATACCATTTTAAAGATGAAGTGATTATTATATAGATGGGTAAAACATTGATTTATTAACCTGGAACACGAAATTATGCGAAAGCATCTGTCGATGTCAGACACAAATACCCAGTGTAATCCAATTGAACCATATTCCTATGTCAACCACATTATCTGGATTCATTAAGATTGAGTTCCAATTATGGCTACCCTCGCCCGACAGGTATATTCCTATCCTGTAAGGAAATCTATTAAAGGGTTATCTATCCTCAAGAAGATCGTGGGCTATTGAGTCTAAGGTCTTAAACTTAAAATCCCTATGTCTAGTTCATTTTAAGTTTACCTAATCAATTTTATTAATGGCCAATTAATAAAAAGCATTAAGATTAAGACTCAATAAATAAATCTTTATAATACCCAAACTATAATCTAACCCTTAAAACCGGTGATATTGAAATTCATCACAACCCCAGATAACTATTTAGTTACAGCACATAACTAGGACTAATACTGAAAAATAAAAGACATAAAGTAAAAATACTGAAAAGTAAAAGACATAAAGTAAAAAGTAAAATAAATGCTAAGGTAAAAGGAATTACTTTTACTACTACTTATTTAGAAATCTCCCATAAAATAATATATAAACTTGTTATAATATTACCAACCGACCAATCTGGCGGTATCCTGATTAAGTCAAATTAAGTCCAACCAGCCATATAGGCGGTAATATTTGTCCATAATCCAGCCATAAAGGCGGTACCAAAATAAATTTACCAACCGACCAATCTGGCGGTATCCTTGATTAGTCAGGTTTAAACCAGATTAAATTGAATTGCCAACCGACCAATATAGCGGTATCCTTTATTAATCAGTATTTTAAATAGTGAATATATTATTTTTAAGGGAGATTAATCTAAATAGTAACAGTAAAAGAATTACCTTTCACCCTAGCTTGGGAAATTACCTCCTCATTACTGAAAAGTAAAAACTGAAAAATTAAAGAAAGAAAAGTACTGTGCGTAAAAGTAAATTGCGGAAAGTAAAAACTGAAAAGTAAAGAAAAGAAAGTGCGAAACTGAAATTAATTACTGAAAACTAAAAATAAACAAACTAGATACAATCTTCTTATTTATTCATTAAATTTCAAAGAAGAAAGTATGAATTTTACAAATGAAATGGCTTGGTATTTATAGGCAAAATTTTGCCACCATCAAATCATCAATCAATTTCTCCACCAATTACATTATTAATTTCTCCACTAATTACTCCCACCAAATCCATAATTGCTCCAATAATTTCTTATCTTGTTTGGTGTTGATTTGATAATTTTTATTAATTATTAATTAATTAATATTTTGCTTTGAAAATGATTGATAATGACTTTTAATAATTACACTCCACACACTTCTGGATGTTTCATCAATTTCGGTCATGAAATCTTCAGAATTCGAAAATATTTTCTCTTTCAAAGTTGTAGATCTTTGAGTCTTCTTTAATCTGGCACTTGAATCAGCTCAATCCGATATCTGAGTAAAAAGTTATGCCCAACATACGACAGATGTGCAAAACTGGAATTTCCAAAACTGCACTTCGTCAAAACGCCCTTTCAAATTTCCAATCTCCAAAATTAATATATCAAGTCCAATAATTGCCCTTATTTGATCCACATTTCGTCCTAAATGATTTCATTGAGTCCCGATATTATTTTATCTGCAAAATAAACTAAAACACATCAAAACATTCATCAAACCCGAGAAACTAAACAAAATATTAAGTAAAAGGGGCGGTAAATATTGATATATTTTCCGCTCATCACACCCCCAAACCTAACATTTTGCTAGTCCTCGAGCAAAACAACAAAATAAAATTAAAATTAAACTAAGCCACTTTCGTAGGGATCACGGTTGCATTTAGCGTATGCAACAAGCCTTTAAACCCCTAGGTGTCCCTAGTGGACGAGTTGTAGTCTCGTGAGGGTTTACAGCAATGATACCCACAAACATTTACAAAAGTAAAAAGGCAGTAAAACTAATGCACACAAAAGCAAAAAGACAAGCGAAAAGAGAATAAAGATGTTAGTGACTAATCAGGTGAAACTTCTACTCCAAGTTACTAGTTGTTTTGTTTATTCTAAATTACTGAATAAGTAAATTCTCCGATTATATTTACCATTCTCCATATACACAGCCAACAAAATATTAATCAACTCATTTTTGCCCACAACAGTCATAAGTGCAGTTGATAAGAGAGTAATATTTTTGTCCTAAAGTTCTATCAGATTTCACACCTTTTTGGAGCAATGGAATAATTTTCTCATTTTTCTGATTTTTTTTTTTTTTGATTTTTCTGAATTTTGACTATTTATTTATATACAATACCTTCCGTCTATGTAGCGAGCTTTGGGTCGGTGACTCCCAAACCAGTTGGCTTTAGGGCACCAGGTGTGAAGACACCCCTACGAACTTAATTACTCAGACTTCAGATATATATATTTTGCAGTATCTTTGATCCATGTAACGAGCTTTGGGCCAATGACTCCCAAACCAGTTGGTTTTAGGGCACTAGGTGTTAAAACACCCTTACAGACTTAATAACCCGGATCTTAGATACTTTATTTTTTTTATATCAGAAATGATTTTTTTTTATTCCATAACTATTAATAGATGTTTCCTCCAATTAAACTAGAGCACGAAATATTACAAGCTTTTCAATTACAGCTCATGTCTATATGTTACTATGCATGTTGATAATATCTGTCACCTGAGCATATGAAGATTCATTTTAGTCAATTTTATGGAGAATTCACAAATTAAATAATTCAAAATGAAATAAACAAAAATTAACTTGTTTCGAAATAAATGGTTTGAAATACGTCTCAAGAGTGGAAACTCCTTACGGCTATTTCTTACCAATTTCACCTTTTAGTTAAAATAAAAACACAAAAATGCAAAATATTTTTGTAATTTTTTGAAAAATTTTCAATTTTTTTTTTGTATTTTTCGAAAAATTTTTGGACTAAAAATAAAAACACAATACAAACAAGTACTATTAACTATACCTCACCCCCAAACCTAAATGAGACATTGTCCCCAATGTCTTAAACAGTAGAAGAAGAGTTTAGAAAATAATACCTGATTAGCTGAAATTCTACAGGAAAATTACAGGTTAAGATCCAGATTAATTCTACACCTCTTACCACGATCGTCCTCAGACCATTTTATTTTTGAAATGATAGGGTCAACTTTCGGTTCATAGGCTATAAGTTGGTCTATTAGATCCGGAGCAGTTCTGGCAGTAAAGAGGAGTTCTTTCATAGGTTTTGACACGAACCCATTTCCCCGAGCATCATCAAGAAACACACAAAGAAAATCATAAAATCCATCAACGTTGAGTAGTCCAAGCGGTTTCTGGTGTATGTTCAGGTTCGCCCAAGATAGTACTATAAAAATTTCCTCCAATGTGCCCAAGCCACCTGGCAAAGCAATAAAAGCATCAGAACAGTTAATCATTTCTACCAGTCGTTCAGACATACCTGGCACGATCAGTTCCTCTCCGTTTGATGAACCAATAAGATTTGCCTCTGCCAAAGGTTTTGGGATGATTCCCAAAACATGACTGCCTCCTTCCTGTACAGCCTTTGAAACGATCCCCATAAGTCCAAGATTTCCTCCGCCATATATTAAGTGCATATTCCTTACTGCTAAGACTCGACCCAATTCCTGTGCTGCTTCTATGTATTGTGGCTTGGTACCACAACACTACTACCGCAAAACACACAGATGTTCTCAACTCGTCTTCTTGAAGTGGCTTCCATTTTTTTATGTATTTCTTTTTCAACTCTGGACGCCTTCAAAAGTGCAATGACGGGCTGAATTTATAGTACCTGAAAAAGGGTGAGTAATAATAGCACTAATATCTTCCAAAGGACGATTGTTAGCTAAAACAAAAGAGATCGTGAAAGGTCAAAAAGTCTGGATCCTGTCTACGAAAATAAAGATAATTACAATAGAAAAGCGAATCAAAGCAATAATTGGCAACGGAATTGTGTACGCAATACGCCACTCTCGCTTAGTATAAATTCATTAGGATATGTCTCAAGATTTCATTCCTTATTCAGCCATCGCTAATGAATTGTTTCTCATCTTTGATTGCCAAACACAATTCCTTCTGTCTTAAATGCTTCGTTTGTGCCTTTCCCTACAAAAATAACACACAAAATTAAAAGTTCACACAAAAAATATGAAAACAAATTACAACAAATTGCATGGGTTGCCTCCCAGCTAGCGCTAAATTTTTCGTCTTCAGCCAGACGTGACTGAAATTCATCTGTTATGGAGGTTTCAATGTCGTTTTGGATGTCCGATTAAAGACAATCCCGTGAGCGTTGCTTTTGAAGGGTCTCTTCCAACGGCAAAGTGGCAAAAAGAGTTTTGTCTCATTCAGTACTCGTGCCACCTTTTTGCTCCTTGTTATTCCAGTGGTTCCTGCAAAGAAAGAAAGAAAATCAGGAGGTCTCGTATGATGCTTGACTTGGAATGGAAATTCCATTCTGTCAAGCTTCTGGTTGATATCTTTAATTTGTACTCCCCAAACAGCGATGTTTCTCCTGAATGCTCTGGATCTTTATTAAGGTCAGACATTTGCTCTGTTTCTTGCTCCACATTTTCTCACAGATGAATTGTAAAATTTTTGTATTCAGCTCTTCATCGGTCATCTGTGAAATACATGCTTCAAAATTGTCAACCAGAGGATGCAAAGATGTTTTCTGACATTAGGTCTTCATCCTCTGATATGACTGGAATGGATGGTTCAGATAGATCTTCTTCAACACATCATGGTAAAGCATGCTCCAAGATCTTCATTTGAGGATTGAAAGTTTGATCCTCCGTTGTTGGTGCAGTTGGTACAAATAGATAAGCTTCATCCTCGTCGTCAAATCTGAATAATAAAAGTCAAATTGAGACTTTGCCGGTTCGGGCTCCTGAACTGATACCCTGGTTGTTGATACTGCTCAGCCTCCTCCTCTGTTGAAGTGTCATTGTGAAATGATTGGTACTCGAAGGCTTTATCAGTGTCATCTGAAACTGGTTCTTGAGGTATGTTGTTCTGGTTTTCTGTGAATTGTCTCATTTGATCTGTCATCCTCTGAATGAATTCTGATTGTCTCTGAATACTTTCAAATTGTTTCTGGCTTGTTTCAAGCATTTCATCCAACTTTTTTTCTCGAACATATCTTTGAGCATGTTTAACAACTGATCTTCCTCTGATGGTTCTGGTTGTTGATGAAATCGCATATGGATGGTGGATTAGATGGAAAATGTGATGGTTTTTCATACTTTGAATGATTCTGAAAATTCTGCCACTCTGAACAGTATATACATTGATCGCTCGGGTGGTTACCATCACATATCATACATCTCCCCATCTCGTTCTGTTGAGCAAATGAGGTATTGCTTGGTTCTGGCATCCAGTGATAATTGTTGGGCTGGACAAAAGGCCTCAGAAAACCGGACTGTTGCTCCCAAATGTGGGGTGTATCTTCTTGTAAAGCACGTAATCTTTCAATCTCCCAGTAGTGTTCCATTTTTAAATCACCTGAAAAGAAAGAAATAAAAATTACAGATAAAAATAAAGAAATTAGATACAAGTAAATTAGATAGCTTCAAAATTAACAACTCAAGAAATATAAGTCCCCGGCAACGGCGCCAAAAACTTGACCGGCGTAAACACACACGTATAACGCAAGCTCACGTATCGTTCAAGTAGTATAAAAATATCGATCCCACGAGGACTTAATTTCTACTGTTGTTATTAATTATTGAATCTATTTATTTACAAATATCTAATTAAATGGATAAGAGAGATATTGTTTGTTTGATTGGTTGAATGGCTTTACTAAATAAATAAATAAATAAAAAGACAAAAGAAAATACTAAAGAAAATACAAAAGACACAAAGATCTAGGGTTGTGATTTCTTCCAATACCATTTTAAAGATGAAGTGATTATTATATAGATGGGTAAAACATTGATTTATTAACCTGGAACACGAAATTATGCGAAAGCATCTGTCGATGGTCAGACACAAATACCCAGTGTAATCCAATTGAACCATATTCCTATGTCAACCACATTATCTGGATTCATTAAGATTGAGTTCCAATTATGGCTACCCTCGCCCGACAGGTATATTCCTATCCTGTAAGGAAATCTATTAAAGGGTTATCTATCCTCAAGGAAGATCGTGGGCTATTGAGTCTAAGGTCTTAAACTTAAAATCCCTATGTCTAGTTCATTTTAAGTTACCTAATCAATTTTATTAATGGCCAATTAATAAAAAGCATTAAGATTAAGACTCAATAAATAAATCTTTATAATACCCAAACTATAATCTAACCCTTATAAACCGGTGATATTGAAATTCATCACAACCCCAGATAACTATTTAGTTACAGCACATAACTAGGACTAATAACTGAAAAATAAAAGACATAAAGTAAAATACTGAAAAGTAAAAGACATAAAGTAAAAAGTAAAATAAATGCTAAGGTAAAAGGAATTACTTTTACTACTACTTATTTAGAAATCTCCCATAAAATAATATATAAACTTGTTATAATATTACCAACCGACCAATCTGGCGGTATCCTGATTAAGTCAAATTAAGTCCAACCAGCCATATAGGCGGTAATATTTTGTCCATAATCCAGCCATAAAGGCGGTACCAAAATAAATTTACCAACCGACCAATCTGGCGGTATCCTTGATTAGTCAGGTTTAAACCAGATTAAATTGAATTGCCAACCGACCAATATAGCGGTATCCTTTATTAATCAGTATTTTAAATAGTGAATATATTATTTTTAAGGGAGATTAATCTAAATAGTAACAGTAAAAGAATTACCTTTCACCCTAGCTTGGGAAATTACCTCCTCATTACTGAAAAGTAAAAACTGAAAAATTAAAGAAAGAAAAGTACTGTGCGTAAAAGTAAATTGCGGAAAGTAAAAACTGAAAAGTAAAGAAAAGAAAGTGCGAAACTGAAAATTAATTACTGAAAACTAAAAATAAACAAACTAGATACAATCTTCTTATTTATTCATTAAGAATTTCAAAAGAAAAGTATGAATTTTACAAATGAAATGGCTTGGTATTTATAGGCAAAATTTTGCCACCATCAAATCATCAATCAATTTCTCCACCAATTACATTATTAATTTCTCCACTAATTACTCCACCAAATCCATAATTGCTCCAATAATTTCTTATCTTGTTTGGTGTTGATTTGATAATTTTTATTAATTATTAATTAATTAATATTTTGCTTTGAAAATGATTGATATGACTTTTAATAATTACACTCCCCACACTTCTGGATGGTTCATCAATTTCGGTCATGAAATCTTCAGAATTCGAAAAATATTTTCTCTTTCAAAGTTGTAGATCTTTGAGTCTTCTTTAATCTGGCACTTGAATCAGCTCAATCCGATATCTGAGTAAAAAGTTATGCCCACATACGACAGATGTGCAAAACTGGAATTTCCAAAACTGCACTTCGTCAAAACGCCCTTTCAAATTTCCAATCTCCAAAATTAATATATCAAGTCCAATAATTGCCCTTATTTGATCCACATTTCGTCCTAAATGATTTCATTGAGTCCGATATTATTTTATCTGCAAAATAAACTAAAACACATCAAAACATTCATCAAACCCGAGAAACTAAACAAAATATTAAGTAAAAGGGGCGGTAAATATTGATATTTTTCCGCTCATCACATATTCGATCTAATTACGATTAGATTAAAACTAAATATGATTTAGTCATATGTATATAAAAAAAAAACCCAATAATATATTTTGTAGTGCGCAGTTACAAAGTAGTTTGTAATTGACATTGGAAAGTGTCACTACTAGAAGTACATTATTAAATAAAGTTCCTGGTCAAGAATTAATGACACGGGTCGGTTAATAAAATTCACTGAGACCAGTACATGTCGTATATCGAGACTTGGTCCGATGATTTATCCCAATGAACCATGAGTCTTTGGAGACTCGTATTGACATATATGTGTTTATTTGATAAACACTGAATGACTCACCAAAGATTTCCTAATAGATGGTACACCAACATCAATAGGAATCTTCTCGAGTCGAGTAGCATAGTGGTCATTCGACTTGAGATACCACAGTGGATATATGAGATATCCTTCATACTTTGATGGTAATATCATCACCGATCTATTTAGATCAGACCTCCTCTTGTTCGTTGGGTGTGGAATGATGCTCATGATATCCTGTGAGTATCAGATAGAATCCGTCAGTCCTGTGTACAGGGCATATGTATCATGTACGTATTTGCGATCTAGTAAATCCATAGCCGTGGTATACTTCGGAAGAGAGTTCCGAGTGTTATTTAGAGATCGTAAATTTAAAAAGTTGAATATATTATACCTTAGGGATTTGAAATTCTTATCTATATCTCTGGTATTAGATTGATAGCCTGTGACGTAGGGATTATACGTATACAATGACCTCGACTTGTATAGTTTAGCGAGATTATCTGTGGTCGTCATAATTCATGAGTGGGTGAATTATGGATACAAAATTAGATTTCGTGACGGATAAACCTAAACTTAGAGAGTCCCACAGTATAAAGTGTACTCATTGAGCACTTGGGCAACACGTTATGAATAATATAGATTATTCATATACTTCACCGGATTAAATGAGTTAATTCGAATCATTTAATCGGTTAAACAAAAATACTGCATTAATGATTTTGGTTTAATTTAAATATTGTATTTAATCGAATGTTATCAAAATAATAATTTAAAATATTATTACATGAATATGGAATTATTAAATATGTATTGGCATTTTGGTCAATTAATGTGTATTTGTATTTGATACAAATGTTATTGATACTATTAATATTTGTCAAATAAGACTTTGACACATGCCATTAATATATGTATCTGTTATTTAATGTATTACGTATATATAATAATCGTTAATATTTTTTTGATATTTAATGTTAAATATCTATATAATTAATTATTCAATATTACATAATGTTATGTAATATGTTTGATTATTATTGGTTACATGTGGCATGATTTTATTAAGCTTAAATTTTACAAATTGGATTTGTTAAATTAAAGCTTATTATTATTTAATTTGATTAAAATGACCAAATGACCAAAATGCCATTTCTTTTCTCCAAAGTCGGTTAAGGCTTGTTTTTAAAGTTAGAAAATTTTATTTTCTCATTCATAACCTCCCATGGCCGAAATCCTCTACAAAAGAAAAGCACCCAAATTTTCTTGAAGAATCAAGGAAGAAAGTGAAGAAATAAAGAAAAACTGTAAGGAAATTACGAGATTTGGAGGTAATCTTCATAACTCTTAAACTTAAAAAGCTTGTTTCTTATTCTTGAGCATCTAGACAAGTTCTAGGGTTTCTTTATTTCTTATATTTTGGGGCTTTTTGATTTGGAGGATGGATTTGGAGGCTAAATGCATGTGTGAAGTTAAATTGAATGATATTAGTATAATATAGTTAATTTTATCATTTGATGACTTTGTTGTCAATTATAGTGTGTTATGACCACTATTGTAACTCCTAGAATTGTTCTTGAGTTCTTCATCTGTGGTGACTTTGGTAGATGTAAGTATTAATATGATTAATGTTGAGAAATTTTGATTTAAAGCATGGAAAAAGATATTTTTGGTTACCAACTCAGATATGGAATTTCTATGATTTTGGTGATGACATTATGTTGTATAAATATATTGGATGTGTTTTGGGCACTGGAACAATTACCGAAAATTATTTCGGAGTTGAAATATGCAAAAACGGTAAAAAAAAACGGCGTTATCGGGTGAGTTTTGGGCTTACTGGGCGTCTGCTGTCCAAATAGTGAATTGGTCACTGTTTGGGCAGCCCATGAACTGCCCAAGCACTATTGGAGCTAACCTGGGTAGCCCCCATATGTGTTTGTTGGTCGGTTCGGAAAAAAATACGTTTTTTGAAATTTTGCGGAAAAACATTTTCGTAAAAATTTCGAAGTGTTTCTAACTTATTTATGTCGTTATTTGATATCGAATAAATATGTTTATGTTAAATATGAATGAATTATTCATATTGGATATTGAATAATTTATTCGGTAACTTTAAAAGTTTTAAAGTTATGATTTCGCCCAAACCGCGCGCTTCTGCTGCTCCCGTGCTAAAACCCAACAAAAATGGTATCAGAGCGGGTCTGATCCTTCATCCATTACATTTGTAATGCTTGATATATGATATATAATCCAATTTTGATATTTTCACATGCATGTAATTTATATGTTTCTTAATTTGTCGATTCTACGCTAACGGAAAACATAACGGAGATTTAATGGATAAGTTAAGTTATATCTTCCCAGGTAGAATTGAACTGTTGAGAAATTGATCTAGATTAAATCTGCATTTGATGTAGAGTAAAACCCTCTTTAGGAATATCCCTGCTTAAATAAGACATTAAAGTAACTAGTATTAGGAATACTTGTTTCTTGGTCCCCCTCGTCAGTACGAATTCAAATAATTTCCTGATGTTGTAGCTATATTGTGCCAAAGCTGTGCAGTTATGGCTGATGGTAGGTCATTTGCGCCGATAGAACTTATATGATAAGAGACAAATTCAAGTGAAAATGGAAATCCTAAACGTACCAAAGCTGTTAGGACTACATCGGTAGCTTGAGTTTGTCACTGACAAGTGAAGCCTTGTACACCCTCATTGTGAACGTGCCAAAGTGTTATAATGAGAAACGGTCAGGACCAAAATCAGGAGTCACAGTAAGTGTGATTGACAATGAGTTGTCGACCAATGAATATATGTAGGTGATAACATGCCAAAGCTGTGAGTCGAAATATATTCATGGGGTCCACTTCTCACTATGGAATTCAATTTAATTATTGGATTCCCATTTTTCGTTGAGGATTACGGTATTATGTAAAGTAGTGGGAGGCACTGCAGGGTTAAAAATCCATAATTAAGGCAGTGTGTAATATTATGAAAATTGACTCGTATGTTTTCCTTATTCTATATTGTTAATAGAATTAAACTTCTAATCCAATGCATGCATATTTATCTATATATTTTCTGACTTTATTTATGGTTGCAGATTTCTAGAATATGTTCTAGATTAAGAGTAGATATGGATATTATTAGATTAGTCTATACCATCGGGAACTACTGTTCCAATTTTCTTGGAAAATCAAGATGGTTAATGACTTAGTTACTAAGTCACGATAGGTAATCTAAGAATATATCCGTTTTAGGATATAATAGTTTAGAGAGAATAGTTTCTTTTGTAGTAAGAATTAACGTGAATTAGTTCATGTCTCGAGATTATTGACTAGCATTTAGAAAACCCCATTATGTATTTGTTTATTTGATAATCACGTTTCTTGGCTTTAGTAACCTTTAGAGGTCACGTGACCGACACAATTTTCTAATGAATTATTTACAATTGTTCTGAATAGTTGAAAGTAATTATAAAGCTAAAGAAATTAGACGCATATAGTTTTCTGTAGAGAATATCGATTTTCATAACATGAAAACTATAGGTATTGGATACTAGATCTTGTACGGGCCAAATTTGGGCCCAAAGGTAAAATCGATATTTCACCTCTAGGCCAATCAAGAAACCCGAAACCCACTAATAAATCCTGTTTGAGAATCAATATTGGGCCGAGAGAACTCACAAGCCCAACCCATTGTCACTGAGAAACCAAATCAAGATGGCCTACAAACTCATCAGTTACCAAGTTGGAAAAACGCCTAAGCTCATAAACCCCTCCATTGAATTGACTGTTACAAAGGTTCCACCGGGCAGAAGAAGAATAAATCACCCTACCTCAAAGGACTTATAAAAGGAAAAGGTCTTGGCTTGGAGAAGGGGGATTCAGTGCTTTAATATTTCACCCTTGATTCATCAAACAGCACACCGCCCTCACGAAAAAAAACGGAGATTGAGGTAACTTCAATCCTTGTTCTTCCAATTTTCTTCACATCCACATTACTAACTTGGGCGTCGGAGAGCCTACAGCATCCAACACACTGGTGGGCAGTACTTCCCGCTCATGCTACCCTCGTTTTGCAGGTTCGCTATTGCCCCTAAAATTCAGATTCTCGATTGTGGACTTCAGGCGAGAACAGTTTCGCTCTGGATAGACCCCTCAGAATCCCATTGGTAGTATGACTATGTGTCTATGGGAATCCGAATCAGGGTAGGTGTATTTGGTCTTAACCTGAGACTTGCATCGCTAATACTTGCGACAATCAGTATACTTTGGTTTTGGTCGTTCAGGGCTTTAACAGGTTATGTGTACGCCTCTTCTGGGTATATTGAGAATCGTAGTGTATTGGGTGTGATGTCAAGATGGAAGTATCACTTCAGTCATATGGAGATGATGATCACGTAGGATACGGAACTAGTACTCTTAAGTACTGCAGTCATCGGGATAATATGACTAGGTCATGTTTATCCGATTATAGTGACTAGTTACCAGAGATCCGATATGTGCTTCGTACTGGGCAGACACATTCCCCCCGCCCCAGGCCTAGCATGTGACATTCGATACTGGATCGTAATACGCAATACTACGTATACTATGCCTGACACAGATTACATATTCCTTAAAAGAATATTTCTGGAGAATTGGGTAGGCACGGTGCTTTGCTAGAACCCAACCATGTCTCGTAAATCGGTAAAAATGTGGTATCGGGTACGCAATGTTCGGATAGTCCGACGACCGGATTTACTGCCAACATATCTAGGGATCTCATTGGTCACTTCCCGAAGATTCACGATAACGTATGACTCGAACATAATTAATTTGGGATTAATTAGAAGAGAGAGAAATTAATCTAGGATTAATTACGGCGAGAATTTCTGGGATAAAATTCAACTAGAAGAGATAGAACTATTAATTTGGAATTAATCGATAAAATAATATATTCGATATATTAAATGAAATTAGATTTCATAACGGAATTAAAATGGATTTTAATTCGGGCGAACGAGTTAATTTAGAATTAATTCGCGAGCCACTTGAATAGTAATTTTGCTAGGCAAAATTATTTAATTAAATTTGATTTAATTAAGTCGTAACGGAAAATTCGTTAATTCAAAATTAACGAACCCAAGCCCGAACGTGTTTGCGGGCCCACTCGGATTTTGAATCAAGTGGGGCCACACAAGTCACATCACCTAGTCTATCTCCATCATCTTTGGTTGATGGAAGTGGTTGGGTTGTTGATGACTTGTTTAACACTAGCTTGATTTGGGATTGACTTTTACCAAACTTTGATTTTGGTATATGTTTTTGTTTTTGGAAAATAAAAAATTACAAGTCAACACTTCATTCATTTTCTTTTCTCTTCACAATTAGCCTCTCCCTCTCATTCTTCTTCACACTTTTCCGGAACAACAAGAAGATAATGAAGAGTTTTTGTTGCAAAATTCATCCTAAGCTAGCACTTAAAGAATCATACAAAGGTGATAGGGAAACCTTTCCCATGAGTTTGAAATTCAAGAATCAAGCTTGGAAGCTGTAACATCCCGCTTAGGCCAGGATGCTACCGGCAGGAGACAGGAAAACCCATCTCCATAAGCCTCTGAATCTGACGAAATTTCGGCATGATGTACGCAGAACATCATGCAACCTGGCTTATAGCCAGCACTCTGATACCATCTTTGTAACATCCCCGATCTGGAAGATGTTACCGGCAGAGGATAGCTATTCTAACCCCATAAGCCTCTAACTATCTGACTGTACTCTAACTATTCAAATGCAATGTCATACATACACAATTGATCATTATATATAAAGTCATACATTTATTTATAATGATCGATTGTGTGTATGACATTGCATTCGAATAGTTAGAGTACAGTCAGATAGTCAGAGGCTTATAGGGTTAGCATAGCTATCCCCTGCCGGTAACATCTTCCAGATCGGGGATGTTACAGAAGCTCAACATACATAAAAGAGAGGAGCTTGGAACAACTTCAATGAGGCAAAATTTTGTTGTCTACACAACCTTAGCCGATCAAAGTGAGTAATTTCCGCTACTTTACTTTGGGTATTCACATGTTTTATGCTTAATGATATTGGTTATTGTTCTTAGAGAACCCAACATTGGTATCAGAGCCTAAATTAAGCATTAAATGTAATTAGGGTTCTTGTGGGAACACAGAAACTGGGCGACTCATGTTGTTCTGGGCTCGCGGCCCGGTTGGGAGTACGGAGTACCCCGCAGGGGACTAAATCAGAGAATAATGGAGTCGCCACCCAGGTGTGAACCGGGAAAATGATTTAAGGCCGCACTCACCCCTCGTAAGGAAAACCTCAAACCGTTGGGTTCAGAATGGTCCCTTACTTATGCCACTTGTAATAAAATGATTTGTGTAATAATTTAATCGAGTCTAGCAACATATATTTCTAAGAGATAATTTACTCCTAAGTTTGCATGCATACATCAAAAGTTCATCTAAGTTCACATGTAACACATCTTCATATTTCCATACAACCTATGTCTGAATTTGCATATACCATATTTGCATACAATCTATATCCCAATTTGCATACAACCTATTTGCATATAATCTGTGTCCCAATTTGCATGCATAAAGATAAATTGAAATACGGCAAACATACAATGTCATAAGCACATTACATTTGATCATAGGCATGCCATATATAATAATTGTACAATCACGCATGAAAACAAATCGGAATAACGGCAAGCATATAACTTCATGAACATGTTGAATGGATGAATACAGAAGCATAAGTAGATAACTATCGTGTAAACATGCATCATGGAAATGAACATGTGACCCTGTGAACAAAATAATGACTAAATACGAGAACATGAACATTCAAAAAGGCAAATGACAAAACGAGTAACCATGCATGAGAGATGATGAAAGAGGGCATGTTTACTGTGGGCGTTCGTGCGGTGTTCGTAACCGCGTTCGAACGGTAAACAGAAAGTTCACGTTCGAGTAGCGTTTGTAAACGCGTTCGAACGAACTGAGATAGAAAACATGCGTTCATACGGTGTTCTGAAACGCGTTCGAACGGGGTTACAGCAGTGACCTCCAAAATGCAGTAAACAACATGACACATACATGAATGGATGAATAGATGACACCTAATCACTAATAACGGGCTAAAAGGCGCGGCAAAGCATCGTGGTAAAGAATTTTAACCCACTGACATAGAGGACCTTTAATCCAACTTACTAAGCCCATGCGCTAATAACATAATGCATATGAAAAATAAAGACAACAATATCGGACGTTGTATACCCGATTGAACACATCTTACATTCAACCGAATATACGTCATCCGGTGCGGCGAAGCATCGTGGTAAAGGATTTTAACCCCTCGAAATGGAGGATCTTTAATCCAACTTACTAAGCCCATGCGCTAATAACATAATGCATATAAAAATAAAGACAACAATATCGGACTTTGTATACCCGTTTGAACACATCTTACATTAAACCGAATATACGTCATCCGGCGCGGCGAAGCATCGTGGTAAAGGATTTTACCCCTCGAAATGGAGGACCTTTAATCCAACTTACTAAGCCCATGAGCTAAAGACATAATGCATATAAAAATAAAGACAAAATATCGTACTTTGTATACCCGATTGAACACGTCTTACATTCAACTGAATATACGTCATCCGGCGCGGCGAAGCATCGTGGTAATGGATTTTAACCCCTCAAAATGGAGGACCTTTAATCCAACTTACTAAGCCCATGCGCTAATAACATAATGCATATAAAAATAAAGACAACAATATCGGACTTTGTATACCCGATTGAACACATCTTACATTCAACTGAATATACGTCATCCGGCGCGGCGAAGCATCGTGGTAAAGGATTTTAACCCCTCGAAATGGAGGACCATTAATCCAACTTACTAAGCCCATGCGCTAATAACATAATGCATATAAAAATAAAGACAACAGTATCGGATTTTGTATACCCGATTGAACACATCTTACATTCAACCGAATATACGTCATCCGGTGGGGCGAAGCATCGTGGTAAGGGATTTTAACCCCTCAAAATTGAGGACCTTTAATCCAACTTACTAAGCCCATGCGCTAATAACATAATGCATATAAAAATAAAGACAACAATATCGGACTTTGTATACCCCCGATTGAACACATCTTACATTCAACTGAATACGTCATCCGGCGCGGCGAAGCATCGTGGTAAAGGATTTTAACCCCTCGAAATGGAGGACCTTTAATCCAACTTACTAAGCCCATGCGCTAATAACATAATGCATATAAAAATAAAGACAACAATATTGGATTTTGTATACCCGATTGAACACATCTTACATTCAACCGAATATACGTCATCCGTGGGGCGAAGCATCGTGGTAAAGGATTTTAACCCCTCAAAATGGAGGACCTTTAATCCAACTTACTAAGCCCATGCGCTAATAACATAATGCATATAAAAAAAATATGTAGAAATTAAATAACGATAATAAACAATTCATGATAATATGAAATAAAATATGTGTCGTATACTCAAGTGGTACGTGGAGTTGTATCCCGAGTACATATCATACTACCGTCCATTCGGAATCGGCTATGAAATTTTTGTCCGCGTTTCCATCCTATATACCATAAGAGGCGACACATTTTCCGTTTTATTCAAGGGCCACAACATACACCATTTCAAAATACATTCATTTTCTATCTATTCAAGGGCCACAACATGCATCACTCCACAATAATCATGTAAATAAGATTCAATAAACAGTAAAAATATGAATAAAAATGGATGTGAAAAGTGCCCTCAGGTCTAACCTTTTTCGTCGACTCTCGGATTCGCATTTCACGTGATCGGAAGGGTTAAAGCTCCGTAACTTTTCTGGTTCACTGGTTTGCGTCTTTCCTCGCTGTTTCACTGCTCAAGCTACTGTTTGACTCCGTGTAGCTTCTGTTTTGCTGCTGTTTTACTGCTGTTTTGCTGCTGTATTTTGATCACTGTTTTTGGTGTTTTAGGCTACTATTTTTGCGGTTTCGGGGACTGTTTTAGGAAGGAAAAACTTTTGGCGGATTTGGAAGGGTTTGTTTTTGGTGTGAGTGGAGAGCTTACGTGAGGCTTATTTGTGTTCGCGTGAAGAAGTTATGCGTCTGATTAAATGGGCAGTGCGTATGAGGGGTTTTGAAGGTGGCTTGGTCAGTGGGCAGTGGGAGTTAGCTGTGGGTTGTTATTCGGCTAGTGGGGTGAGTGGATCAGCTTATGTTAATGGGTGATTAACGTGAGTGTAGCAGTGTGGGTGAAGCGTTTTTGAGTGACTTGTGTGAGGGCTATCTTATGGTCGATACAAGGGCAGTAGGGTATCTTTTTTTTGTTTACGCATGGGGCTGCATGGTTTGTCTATAAGTGGGGCTGTTATTGGCTGCGCATGGTGAGCTATTTTATGAGTGGCGTTGGGTGTCTGTTTCAGCGTGTGTGTGGGTCTTTGTGGTGTCGGTTAGCCATGAGTGAGTTGGTAGTTAGTTGTTGTTTTTGGCGTGAGTGCTTTGTGAGGAATGTTACGTGAATGTGTTTAGGGTTTGTCAAGTTTATGAGAGAATATGAGGCTGCAGAATGATGAGAGGGTGCGTAGGGTTTTTATTATTTTTCTGTCTACTGTTTGTGTCGTGTGAGTGTGAATCAGAGGAGAGTGAAGTGTTTTGGCAATGTGTTTCTTTTATAGACAAATGGGATGGGTGAATCCTTGCTTGACAAGGAAGAGATTTTGCATTAAAGGAGGATGATTTGGTGTTATGTAAGGAAAACACAAGATTGATTGGAGACAAGATTATGCTTAATTAGGAAGTTCATATATTTGATTGGGGGACATTTCTTGGCTAGATTAGGAATATGATATATTTAATTTATTTTGTTTAGGCATGATATTTGTTTTATTAGGAAGGGATATATTTGATTGATTTTAATTAGGCATGATTTTATTTGAAATTGGTATGTGATTTTTAGATTTTATTTAATTTTGTCATGTGTTAAATATGTATTTATTTAATTTGGATGTGTTTTATTGGCTTTGGTGGGCTAATTGGGCTTTGGTGTGAGGCTAGCAGCAAACCAGAAATACCGACACCGTTCGAACGCCGATTTGAACGCTACGCGAACGTCTGTAATCTGTTTGACGTTCGAACATGGTCACGAACGTAGCACGAACAAAAATAGTGAACTTGTGAAATGAATCTGATGACATACTTATTCTGAATTTCCCCTTCCGACGTCCATTTCCCGTGACTTCCTTGACTTAAAAGGTAGTTTCTCCAAATGAGACTCATCATAGGGACTTATATGCAATAAGGCAGTGCCTACAGTCGCCCCCACTTTGATTGGACTAGTGTAATGTGTAACAGTGACAATCTTATCAAAGTTATGCAATGAATTTTTACTTACCTGGCTCGCCAGCTGCCACTTGACTTGCCATGTGTTGAGTTGAGTTGATTTGGTGGTGAGGTGTTGCGACCATCGTTCATTCCCGAACCGTGCTCCATTTTGGAGCGCCAATTTCGGCATCTGTTGTGTGTGCTCCATTTTGGAGCGCCATTTTCGGCATCTGTTGTGTGTGCTTCATTTTGGAGCGCCATTTTCGACATCTGTTCTGTGTGCTCCATTTTGGAGCGCCATTTTCGGCATCCGTTGTGTGTGCTCCATTTTGGAGCTCCATTTTCAGCATCTGTTGTGTGTGCTCCATTTTGGAGCGCCATTTTCAGCATTTGTTGTGTGTGCTCCATTTTGGAGCGCCATTTCCGGCATCTGTTGTGTGTGCTCCATTTTGGAGCGCCATTTTCGGCATCTGTTGCTTGATGAGAGGTGGCTCATTTTTGAATCGTTACTTGATGAGATAGTCTTTACCGCTACAATCCTGCGAA
The DNA here is from genome assembly GCA_019454045.1 of Zanthoxylum bungeanum. Taxonomy (NCBI): domain Eukaryota; kingdom Viridiplantae; phylum Streptophyta; class Magnoliopsida; order Sapindales; family Rutaceae; genus Zanthoxylum; species Zanthoxylum bungeanum. Next base: position 26,744 of record SKCR01026306.1, read on the forward strand.
AAATAAAAATTGTATGTATGTGATATGTATGCATGTATGCATGGATGCATGATGTTGATGTGGGCCTCGCCCCCAAACCGATACCGATGTGGGCATCGCCCCTAAACTGACACTGATGTGGGCCTCACCCCCCAAACTGATACTGCTATGGGCCTCGACCTTCGAGACTCATCCCCAAACTGAAACTGATGTGGGCCTCGGCCCTGGGACTCATCCCCAAACTGATGCTGATGCGGGCCTCGACCCACAAATAGATATTGATATGGCCTCACCCCTAGACTGATACTGATGTGGGCCTCACCCCCAGAATGATACTGATGTGGGCCTAGCCCCCAGACTAATACTGATATGGGACTCACCCTAAACTGATACTGATATGGGCCTCGCCCCAAACTGATACTGATATGGGCCTCGCCCCAAACTGATACTGATATGGGCCTCGCCCTAAAATGATACTGATATGGGCCTCGCCCCCAGACTGATACTGATATGGGCCTCGCCCCAAACTGATACTGATATGGGCCTCGCCCCCAGACTGATACTGATATAGGCCTCCCCCCCAGACTGATACTGATATGGGCCTCGTCCCAGACTGATACTGATATGGGCCTCGCCCCCAGACTGATACTAATATGGGCCTCGCCCCAAACTGATATGGGCCTCGCCCCCAGACTGATACTGATATAGGCCTCGCCCCTAGACTAATACTGATATGGGCCTCGTCCCAGACTGATAGTGATATGGGCCTCGCCCCAGAATGATATGATATGGGCCTCACCCCAAACTGATACTGATATGGGCCTCACCCCCAGACTGATACTGATATGAGCCTCAACCCTGGGACTCATCCCAAACCGCTGATGTCATATTGACGCTTCTGATTGGCTTTCATTTCCCATTTCTCTCTTTCTTCTTCAAAACCTGTGAAACACAAAACACAAAAAAGGAATGCAAAATATGTTACGTGTATGCATGCATACGTGAATGAGTTTCCCATCCCGTTGGGTTAGGTCTTCCGCCAATTCCCTTGATGACCATTCTTCTCTTCTTTAGGGGAAAATACTATTTTCAATCTACCCACATTGATCGGCTTGGTGAACTCATTTCCTTCCAAGCTGACAGTCTCACTGCCCCATTTCCCAATTTCTGAATGGATATCTGTCATTTCTGCTTGCTTCTTCTGAGGACCCATGTGTTCTAAACATCGCTGAGTATCATAGTATCAAGGTTGAATGCTTTTGTCAAACATACTCATGTTGCAGGTTGAAGGAAGAGACTCAGGCAAGTAAACAAATGAACGTCTTTATTATCATTAAGAACAGGTTCGAACAAGTAGATAGAATCAATGTCTTTATTAAATGTAGAATTGCGATCAAATAAGCTAGGAAGAACAACTCATCATCCACAACATTGCCTTCTTCCTCGGCCTATGTTTCTTCACCGTTGTCATCCCCTATCAACATGAAAGAAGCTGGGTGGTTGAGAGCTTGGAGGATGAAGCTTTCGGGTAGGCCAGAGTTGATCATATTGGTGGGTGGTGGAACAGAGTGGTAATTTGGTAGGGGTTCCGATGTGTGTTGGGTTGTTCTTTCTCAGGATCAGGTATTTTATCGGCATCAATGAGGTTTTGGACTTCATGCCTAAGGCGGGTACAGTTTTCAGTTTTGTGGCCTCTCCTCTGATGGAAGTGACAATACAGGCTTAGGTCAAGTTTGGGTGGTATAGGATCTGGAAGTGGTTTAGGCTCTAAGGGTTTTAAGAGTCCTTGTCCCTTCAACTTTTCAAATACCTTCGACAAAGGTCTACCAAGGTTGGAGAAATTGCCTGTTTCTGATGGCAGTGACTTCGGTAGCAGCGGGCGGTCTTAGAATGCCCCCCAAAAGTCCTCATATTCTGGCCATACAACTTTCTGTTCTCAGCTTCTTCTTCTTCTATATCCATGACAGTTTCCCTCAACTGTCGAAAATATGCAATCATGGAGTTCTTTCTCCTCAACTTGCCATAAATGGAGGGCTTGGTGCCTTGATGATCATTTTGATTTGGTCCTTCTCTGAGGGCCGAGTCTGCATCTTCAGAAGCTGGCTTCTCTAGCGGTCTAAATACTCCTTGAAGCTTTCTTTCGGCTTCTGCTTAGTGTTCTCCAAATCACGGAGTGACAAATCAATCTCCAAGTCTGTAACATACTGTTTCATAAATGCATCTGCCAATTCCCTCCAATCTTCTTTAACCTTTTTCTCAAGGTTGTGATACCACACTATGGGTTCCCCCTCAGGTGACATCCCAAACATCTTCTGAACTTGGCGCTGTGTCAGGCCCACTGAACTCATAACTGACATATATTGTCGGAGATGGACCCTCGGGTCCCCATTCCCATTGAACTTGGCCATATCAGGCATTTTGAACTAAGCTGGCAGCTGTTCTTCAAAGGTCATCGCCTCATAGTCTAGTAAGTCTTCGTCCTTATCCTTCATCTTACGGGTAACAGACTCTACCTGTTCACGGAGTTTCTGTATCTCGGCCTGAGATCCTACTATTCTCTCCGCAGCATATTCAGCCATATCATCATCAAAAGCGGGGATGTCATCCCCCATCCTATTCGGAGGCTCTTCACGTCTTACATTCTCAGAGTTTCCCCCAGTACGGGGCACAACCATATTTTCCATGGCAGTAGTCAAGGCTTGCAACTGTTTGGTAATCTTGGCGAAACTATTTTCCGGTTGGTCCATGCGAGATATCTCGTTTTCTGATCCACTCATATTTGTTACCGGCCTTTTAGTGAGTCTTCCTTCTTCCCTAACCCAACGGGACTCTATGATATCTTTTATAGACATAGAGGGTGTTAACAGGATATATGTATGCATGAGATGAATGAGATGCATGTGATACAAGGAATATATCAACTCATTAAAATTTTCACACAATCGGCCCATCATCATTTTGGAAGCTTTTGGGCTAACTGTCATAGGAGTGAACTCATCCCAGTTTAAATGGCCCAACAAGTTCACATCTCATGGTAAGAAGTCCGACCTATCCAAATGATAATGTTCCTAAACACAAACATATAATGGCACATTGGCGTTTTAAAAGCTTTTGGCCCAATCATCATAAGATACGTTCTTGTCCACTTTTAAATGGCCCAACAAGCCCATACCTCATGAAAAAAGGTCCGAATGGATCCAAACGACAATGTTCCCAAACACAAGCATACAGAAATAATTTCTACAGAGTGGCCCATCAACATTTCAGAAGCTTTTGGCCCAATTGTCATAGGATACGAACTCGTCCCAGTTTAAATGGCCCAACAAGTTCGCATTTCTGACAAGAAGTCCAAATGCATCCAAATGGGGATGGTCCACAAGTACAAGGAAATAGTTGCTATAGGCCATACAACTATGGTCTACATGTGGGTTTACGGAGTGTAGACAAAGACTCTCGCTGGCGAAAGATTGCCCACAACGAGGTCTCCCCACTCAAGGGTTCGAGCGACCAAGTGAGCACACCTTTTTTATACCTTACAGTACGTGCCAATGAGTTATGGTGTGTGACTAACTGTCAAATGGATTTCCCGTTGTAGATTCCCCAGAGGGAGGGTGGAGCGAGGCTCTCTTAAGTACCCAAGCCTCTTAGGCTCTTATTGCTTGGTGACAGTAATAAACAACGAGTCCTCCAAATTAGTCCATCACAATAGGCTACAAGTAAATGATTATTTAGGTGCCTTCATAGCTTTTCCTTATAGAAATGTAGTGAATGAAGGAAGACACCAAACCATTACCCAGCCTTAAAAGTGCCTTTGATTAAGCCCCCTTTAACCCACAGTAGACACGGTCAATTAAAGCACAAATTTAAACATTACAAGGCATTATTTCGGGGCCAATTCTCTATCCCCAGTAGAGTCTCCAGACTGAGGGAACACAGAAACTGGGCGACACATGTTGTTCCGGGCTCGCGGCTCGGTTGGGAGTACGGAGTAGCCCGCAGGGGACTAAACTAGAGAATAATGGAGTCGCCACCCGGTGTGAACCGGGAAAATGATTTAAGGCCGCACTCACCCCTCGCAAGGGAAGACCTCAAACCGTTGGGTTCGGAATGGTCCCTTACTTATGCCACTTGTAATAAAATGATTTGTGCAATAATTAATCGAGTCTAGCAATATATATTTCTAAGGGGTAATTTACTCCTAAGTTCGCATGCATACAACAAAAGTTCATCTTAGTTCACATGTAACACATCTTTATATTTGCATACAACCTATGTCCGAATTTGCATATACCATATTTGCATACAATCTATGTCCCAATTTGCATACAACCTATTTGCATATAATCTATGTCCCAATTTGCATGCATAAAGATAAATTGAAATACGGCAAACATAAAATGTCATAAGCACATTACATTTGATTATAGCCATGCCAGTAGATAATAATTGTACAATCACGCATGAAAGTAAATCGGAATAACGACAATCATATAACTTCATGAACATGTTGAATGGATGAATACGGAAGCATAAGTAGATAACTATCGTGTAAACATGCATCATGGAAATGAACATGTGACCCTATGAACACAATAAATGACTAAATGCGAGAACATGAACAATCAAAAAGGCAAATGACAAAACGAGTAACCATGAATGAGAGATGATTAAAGAGGGCCTGTTTACCGTGGGCGTTCATGCGGCGTTCGTAGCCGCGTTCGAACGGTAAATAGAAAGTTCACGTTCGAGTAGCGTTTGTAAACGTGTTTGAATGAACTGAGACAGAAAACATGCGTTCGTACGGCGTTCTGAAACGCGTTCGAACAGGGTTACAACAGTGACCTCCAAAATGCAGTAAACAACATGACACATACGTGAACGGATGAATAGATGACACCTAATCACTAATAATGGGCTAAAAGACGCGACAAAGCATCGTGGTAAAGGATTTTAACCCCTCGACATAGAGGGCCTTAATCCAACTTACTAAGCCCATGCGCTAATAACATAATGCATATAAAAATAAAGACAACAATATCGGACTTTGTATACCCGATTGAACACATCTTACATTCAACCGAATATACGTCATCCGGCGTGGCGAAGCATCGTGGTAAAAGGATCTAACCCCTCGAAATGGAGGACCTTTAATCCAACTTACTAAGCCCATGCGCTAATAACATAATGCATATAAAAATAAAGACAACAATATCGGACTTTGTATACCCGTTGAACACATCTTACATTCAACCGAATATACGTCATTCGGCGCGATGAAGCATCGTGGTAAATGATGTTAACCCCTCGAAATGGAGGACCTTTAATCCAACTTACTAAGCCCATGCGCTAATAACATAATGCATATAAAAATAAAGACAACAATATCAGACTTTGTATACCCGATTGAACACATCTTACATTCAACCGAATATACGTCATCCGGCGCGATGAAGCATCGTGGTAAAGGATTTTAAACCCTCGAAATGGAGGACCTTTAATCTAACTTACTAAGCCCATGCGCTAATAACATAATGCATATAAAAATAAAGACAACAATATCATACTTTGTATACCCGATTGAACACATCTTACATTCAACCGAATATACGTCATCCGGTGCGGCGAAGCATCGTGGTAAAGGATTTTAACCCCTCAAAATGGAGGACCTTTAATCCAACTTACTAAGCCCATGCGCTAATAACATAATGCATATAAAAATAACATGCAGAAATTAAATAACGATAAGAAACAAATCATGATAATATGAAATAAAATATGTGCCGTATACTCAAGTGGTACGTGGAGTTGTATCCCGAGTACAGATCATACTACCGTTCATTCGGAATCGGCTATGAAATTTATGTCCGGGTTTCCATCCTATATACCACAAGAGGCGATGCATTTTCTGTTTTATTCAAGGGCCACAACATACACCATTTCACAATACATGCATTTTCTATCTATTCAAGGGCCACAACATGCATCACTCCACAATAATCATGTAAATAAGATTCAATAAACAGTAAAAATACGAATAAAAATGGATGTGAAAAGTGCCATCAGGTCTAACCTTTTTAGTCGACTCTCAGATTCGCGTATCAAGGTGATCGGAAGGGTTAAAGCTCCGCAACTTTTTCGGTTCACTTGTTTGTGTCTTTCCTCGCTGTTTCGCTGCTCAAGCTACTGCTTTGACTCCGTGTCGCTGCTATTTTGCTGCTGTATTTTGGTCACTATTTTTGGTGTTTTAGGCTACTATTTTTGCGGTTTCGGGGACTGTTTTGGGCAGTTTCGGGGACTGTTTCAGGACAATTTTTTTTTTGGCAGATTTGGAAGGGTTTGTTTTTGGTGTGAATGGAGAGCTTGCGTGAGGCTTATTTGCGTTCGCGTGAAGGGATTATGCGTCTGATTGAATGAGCAGTGCGTATGAGGGGTTTTGAAGGTGGCTTGGTCAGTGGGCAGTGGGCGTTAGCTGTGGGTTGTTATTCGGCTATTGGGGTGAGTGGATCAGCGTGAGTGAAGGGGTGATTAACGTGAGTGTAGCAGTGTGGGTGAAGGGTTTTGAGTGACTTATGTGGGGGCTATCTTATGGTCGATACAAGGGCAGTAGGGTATCTTTTTTTTGTTTACGTATGGGGCTGCATGGTTTTTCTAGAAGTGGGGCTGTTATTGGCTGCGCATGGTGAGCTATTTTGTAAGTGGCGTTGGGTGTCTGTTTCAGTGTGTGTGTGTGTGTCTTTATGGTGTCGGTTAGCCGTGAGTGAGTTGGTAGTCAGTTGTTATTTTTGGCGTGAGTGCTTTGTGAGGAATGTTATGTGAATGTGTTTAGGGTTTGTCAAGTTTATGAGAGAAGATGAGGCTGCAGAATGATGAGAGGGTGCGTAGGGGGGTTTTTATTATTTTTCTGTCTACTATTTGTGTCGTGTGAGTGTGAATCAGAGGAGAGGGAAGTGTCTTGGCAATGTGTTTCTTTATAGACAGAGGGGATGGGTGAATCCTTGCTTGACAAGAAAGGGATTTGTGCATTAAAGGAGGATATGATTTGTGTTATATAAGGAAAACACAAGATTGATTGGAGACAAGATTATGCTTAATTAGGAAGTTCATATATTTGATTGGGGGACATGTATTGGCTAGATTAGGAATATGATATATTTAATTTGTTTGTTTAGGCATGATATTTGTTTTATTAGGAAGGGATATATTTGATTGATTTTAATTAGGCAATATTTTATTTTAAATGGTATGTGATTTTTAGATTTTATTTAATTTTGTCGTGTGTTAAATATGTAATTAATTAATTTGGATGTGTTTTATAGGCTTTGGTGGGCTAATTGGGCTTGGGTGTGAGGCTAGCAGCAAAACTAGAAATACCGACACCATTCGAATGCCGATTCGAACGCTACATAAACGCCCGTAATCTGCTTGACGGTCGAACGTGGTCACGAACGCAGCATGAACGAAAACAGTGAACTTGTGAAATGAATCTGATGACATACTTATTCTAAATTTCCCCTTCCGACGTCCGTTTCTCGCGACTTCCGTGACTTAAAAGGTAGTGTCTCCAAATGAGACTCATCATAGGGACTTATATGCAAAAATACAGTGCCTACAGTTCTTAATCTTGAATTTAAGTATTTTTTATTTGAGTATGATTTGATCAAATTGTTTGTTGAGTATGCTTAGATATTCATAACTTAGAGTTATGCATGATCAATTTGATGAAAAATTAATTGGATTAATTTTCCCAAAATTTGGAGGCTTGGCCGAATGGTGTAGGAACCCTAAGCTCATGGTGATTTTTGATTTTAACCCATTGGATGTGTTTAAAATGTTTGGATATATTGATTTGTGATTTATTTGGATTGAAATCAAAATCGGATATAAAAATCCCTAAATTGCCATGAGCCTAGTAAGCATGTTGGGATTGATTTTGCTTCAATTTGTGTTGGACATAAGTTGATTAATTAAAGCATGATTAATTAGTGTAATTGGTATTTTGGAAATATTAATTCAACTAATTAATTATGGCTAATACACTTTAATTAAATAATTGTGATATTTGGAATATTGTGATTAAATAATTGGGCTTAATTTGGAATTGGGCTAAAAATATTGTATTTGGGCTTAATGGGCTTGGTTGGGCCAAGTATGGTTCAGGATAATTGGTTGGATCCAATTGGGCGTAAACCATTTCATAAAGTCAAAATATAATAAATGGGCCTTTAAATAATTAATTGGGCCTAATGGGCCAAAATTAATTTTGTGGCAAATGGTAATTCTTTATTGGGCTTTGGTTGCCAAAGTCCATGCCATATGAATTAATTAAAAGCCCATGGACTTTAATTAAATTGACATTGAATGTTAATTGGCTTTGAGACCCATTAAGATTAGATTTAGAATCTAAGTCGCAAAGACACATTAAAAAATGTAATTATTTTAATTTGGAATTAAATAAAGAATTAGTATTGAATACAAATTAAATTGGATTTAATATTGTAGTTTGATATAATTCAAGAATTCGTACTTTGAGTACTTATTCTTAAACAAGTTGGACTCGCGCAAATCAATTCGTTGTTTGAACATTGGATGGTCTCATTAAAAAGATTAATTAATTGGATTAGATGATTGATAACACATGCTTATGTGAATACATGGATGTGATGTATGAATAATGTATATCGGATGGATATTAGATGGGTGAGGGAAATTTTGGAAATTGTTGTAATAAATTTAGAATTTATTAAATTGGACCTGCGTCTCCAGCCTTTATCTCTCGATTCTTTGTAATTCTATTCTCACCTATTCCCCTCAATGTAAATGAGGTTTCTTTAGAAGTATTATGTAATTGGTAGAAGTTAGAATAGTGCTAGCCGGGGAGAGGAAATAGAGTGATTTGTTCTAGGAACAATTTGTGAGATATCCATCCGCATATCATTATCAATTTATTTACCGCGCCTTATTATGCTTTTAGAATGCATGCTTAAGGGTGTATGATGAGACCTAATCAAAGATAATTAATTGGTTGCCAATTACGCGAAAAAAACCCTCAACAAATATTAAGTGTTTCCTTCCATTGAATGATTCATTCTCAAGATCCAAGATTGGCACTGGTTTGTTGGCCAAAGTCAAGACCTTTATCCATCGCGGATGTGTTTGAATCATGACCATATCGCATGTCTTGTCCAAGTTGTGATTTGTTGGCCAAAGTCAAGATCACTTCTTGTCCATCGACATCGATTACGAAGCTTTCCAAAGTCAATGGGTCCCGCTTAACTGGAATCATTAAGCTTGTTGTGCCAAAGCCAAAGCTTAGTTGATTCAGAGGAAAAGGTTAGGGAATATATTGGATATATTGGATATATGTTTCAGACTTGGAAGTCCACCTATTGGATCTAGGAATTGGATAAGATCCAATTGATCTTAGAGATCTACCTAGTTAAGTTTCATACAACTTGTTGGCCAAAGTCAAGGTTGTGTGTTATTTAACGGGATCCTAGCACACTAGGAAACTAGGTTTCCCGAGTACTCCACAGAGGGTTAGAGGCTCGCCGAAAAATAGTGGGATGCAAGTATTAAATTTGTAATTTCGTTTAGATACTTGCCAATACGCGCTCATTTCATTTTTCGTCATTATTTATTAATATATATATTAGTTGGACTAATATTGAATTGTTGTTTTAATTAAACAGTTGGACTGTATTCAAACTACTTCATTATAGTTGATTATTTAATTGGATTATAGTAATCAATATATTTGAATATAACCGATCAATTGTAGTTGATTATATAGTTAGACTATAGTAATCATTATATTCAATAGTACCCGAAATCGTTGATTGGATAGTTGGACTATTGGAATCAAGATAACTGAAAGATTAGCTTTTAGAACATAATCCTGGGTGAAAATATCTTTAAACGACTTCAATTTTCAGATTGGGAATAGAACCTCAGGATATTCCTATGAGCTGAGAAGATATTCTATTTGATAGAGTGACATCTCGGGCCTGAGCCCGGAGTTGAGCAAATAGTGGAGCATGAGTTTTGGAAGACTCATGATGATGATAACTTTAGTGCTCAATCTGTTATGCTTACCGCAATGACTCTTTAATTCCATCGTCAGAATTAAAAGGATCTTCATAGATCTATTCTTAGATCTTAAAAGTACAAATTGCAAAAGAAGCTCTTTCGCTCGCGTATGTCAGAGGGTACATCTGTCGAGCACTAGGTGTCGCAGATGATTGCTGACATCGATCAGCTAGGTTAGCTGTGCATTACCTACGTGGCCAAGACTACCAAAGATTTGATCTTATAGTCTCTACCCGAAAGCTGGGGCATGTTCAGTATGAACCAAGAGTAAACTCTTGGAGAGTTGATGGCTATGCTCTAGGAGGCGGAGCCAGAGCTTCTAAAAGGGGCAAAGGTAAAATCATCACAGTCTTCTAGGAAGACAAAGGACATATCCCAAGATGTCTACCTAAAATATGGCAAACGGGGACTGCCGTATGGACAAGGCAGACATGCAGGAAGTGAAGGCGGGGCAAAGCTCCGGCTTCAAGTATGTTTGTCATAAACATGTTCACTATTAGTTTCAAAATTGGATTTTTGATACTAGATGTGGTACATAAATATGTACTGATATGCAGATCTGCTGATTAGCAGGAGACTGACTTCAGTTGAGATCGACCTATGAGTCGGAAATGGGACGAGAGTCGTTGTTTTAACCATAGAAACCTAAGTTTTGGAACTGCCATTGGGGCATGTACTTAAATTAGGAAACTGTTATAATGTATTTAGTTTGACTAGAAACATTATCTATATATCTAGTATAACTCGTTGCGGGTATACCTTTATATTCTAGAACACAAAGTGTTTTATTTATAAAAATGATATCGAGATAAACACATTAGATGTGAATAACAGTATTTATATTTAGAATATAAATTAATCTCATACATATAACATGACAAACAAATAGCTCAAACTGAATTAATTATATGAGACTTATTTGTTGCATTGTTGTCTAGGGTACATTAACAAGACTCGTATATCCACACTTTCGAAGATTGGATATTAGGACGGATTTGATTCTAATTCAAATGATGTCTACGAATCTAGTTTATTAGGGAAAGTGCCTAAAATACCTTTTACTTGGTAAAAGTTCAAGTGCCACCGATCTGTTAGCTCTCGTTCATAGTGACATAAGTGGGCCCATGTCTAGCTAGGCTAGAGGTGAACATGAATACTTCGTAACCTTTACGGATGTGGCATCGCGTTACGGTTATGTGTATCTTATGAAACACAAGTCAGGAACTTTTGAGTAATTCAAAGAGTTTCGACACGAAGTAAGAAGACAGACCGGTAAAAGTATTAAAACATTACGGTTGGACCGTGATGGAAAATACTTAAACATATAAGTTTCTAGATTACATGAAAGAGTATGGTATTCTTTCACAGTGGACTCCTCCCGGAACACCTCAATTTGACGGTGTGTCCGAACAGAGAGAACCGAACTTTGTTGGACATGGTAAAGTTAATGATGAGTCGCTCTGAGCTACCAATTTCCTTCTGAGGATACACATTAAATAGTGCAATACTTATTTTGAATAAGGTTCCATGAAAAATCTGTTAGATAGACTTCATATTAGATATGAACATGAAAGAAACTAGGTTTCTCATTCCTGAAGATTTGGGAATGCTGGGCATATGTTTGGATGATACCAAACTAGAACCCAAAATCGGATAAGTGCTTATTTGTAGGTTGTCCTAGGGAAACCAAAGTATAATACTTATACAACTCACAAGATAACAATATAATTGTTGCTCTCCATGCGGTTTTCCTAAGAGGAATTCCTACATGCTGTGGAAAGTGGGAGGAAAGTAAAACTCGATGAAAATCGGAGTAATACTGTTACAGGCATCGAGTCCTCATGGAACACAAACAGTTCATCAGGGATGAAATTGTACCACAAACTTCGAATACACAAGAACCACTTAAGTCGGAGAGAGTCAGAAAACAACCTGGGAGGTATGGGTTTCTGATCTCACTTCTTGTAGATGTCAATCTTATTGAGAAAGACAAACCGACTACGTATGAGGAAGTGATACAAGGTATCGACTCCTTTCATGGCAAAATGTCATGAAGTACGAAATGGATTCCATGTATACCAACCAAGTTTGGACACTGGTTGTTGTACCAGAATGCCTTGTGCCTATTGGTACTAAATGAGTCTTCAATGAAGATAAAAATGGCTGGCAACATACAAACGTACAAAGCTAGGCTTGTGGCGAAAAGGTATCGTCATCAATTAGTTTTGAATCTAATTATGACATTAGATGGTCTATGTCATATAGAGTCAGAAAAGATACAGTAGGAGTGTCACGATTGATTCTACTGTATTAGTGGAATTAGTTGTAACTTATGAATATTGACTTATGAAGTTGTATAGTGACCTTATCGATTAGAAGTTTTGATATTAGTATTGTGATTGCGGCTGTCTTATAATATTTGGTTTTGATCTCTAAATACATATACAACTTAGTAGCTGTAGCACAATATTGATGTCGCATCTGAGTCATATTGATGTATAACTTAGGTTATACAATATATGAATGATGCTGGCTAAGGGAAACGATTGGGTTTGTTGGACAAACTTAATAGGTTATAGCGGGTTTACTTGTTGTTGCCTACCTCTTGAGTTCTAGGTCAGCTCTTGAGGACTATGTGATGTAATACATATTTAGATGTGTATATGATATTGTGGATTGGCACTAGAGCAAGTTGGAGAAATTGTTAGGATTGGTGCTCGGAGTGCCAATCCGGATCGTATTTATGTCCGATTCATGAATACGAATAATTCATTTTTCCATAATATTACTTATTTATGGTAGTAATTCTTGATTTTATATACATATTCAATCTAATTACGATTAGATTGAAACTAAATATGATTTAGTGATATGTATATATTAGACAAAGACCCGATAATATATTTTGTAGTGCGCAGTTACAAAGTTGTTTGTAATTGACATTGGGAAGTGTCACTACTAGAAGAATATTATTAAATAAAGTTCCTCGTCAAGATTTACTGACACGGGTTAGTTAATAAAATTCACTGAGATCTGTACATGTCGTATATCGAGACTTGGTTCGATGGTTTATCCCAATGAACTATGAGTCTTGGGAGACTCGTATAGATGTGTAGATGTTTATTTGATAAACACTGAATGACTCACCGAAGATTTCCTAATAGATGGTACACCAACGTCAATAGGAATCTTATCGAGTCGAGTAGTATAGTGGTCCTTCGACTTGAGATACCACTGTTGATATATGAGATATCCTCGACACTTTGATGGTAGTCACGTCACCAATCTAATAGATCATACCTCCGCCTGTTCGTTGGGTGTGGACTGATGCTCATGATATCATGTGAGTATTAGATAGAATCTGTTAGTCCTGTGTACAGGGCATATGTATCATGTACGTATTTGTGATCTAGTAAATCCATGGCCCTAGTATACTTCGAAAGCGAGTTCCGAGTGTTATATAGAGATCGTAAATTTAAAAAAATCGACTATATTTTACCTTAAGGATTTGACGTTCTTATCTATATCCCAGGTATAATAATGATAGCCTGTGACGGAGGGATTATATATATACAATGACCTCGACTTGTATAGTTTAGCGAGATTATCCGTGGTCGTCATAATTCATGAGTGGGTGAATTATGGACACAAAATTGGATTTCGTGATGGATAAACCTAAACTTAGAGAGTCCCACAGTATAATGTGTACTCGTTGAGCACTTGGGCAACACATTATGAATAATATAGATTATTCATAATACTTCACCGGATTAAATGAGTTAATTCGAATCGTTTAATCGGTTAAACAAAAATACATTCATTAGGGGCATTTTGGTCAACTAATGTGTATTTGTATTTGATACAAAATTTGATTTGACACATATTAATTATTTGTCAAATGAGACTTTGACACATGTCATTAATATATGTATTTGTTATTGAATGTAAATAAAATACGTATGTAATAATAATCGCATTAATTAATTATTTAGTTATTTAAATGTTAAATATCTAGATAATTAAATTATATCAATATTACATAATTGTTATGCAATATGTTTGATTATTATTGGTTACATGTGGCATGATTTTATTAAGCTTAAAGTTTACAAATTGGATTTGTTAAATTAAAGTTTATTATTATTTAATTTGATTAAAATGACCAAATGACCAAAATGCCATTTCTTTTCTCCAAAGTCGGTTAAGGCTTGTTCTTAAAGTAAGAAAATTTTGTTTTCTCATTCATAACCTTCCATGGCCGAAATCCTCTACAAAAGAAAAGCTCCAAAATTTTCTTGAAGAATCAAGGAAGAAAGTGAAGAAATCAGGAAAACGTTTAAGGAAATTAGGAGATTTGGAGGTAATCTTCATAACTCTTAAACTTATAAAGCTTGTTTCTTGTTCTTGAGCATCTAGACAAGTTCTAGGGTTTCTTCATTTCTTAAATGTTTTGGCTTTTTGATTTGGAGGATGGATTTGGAGGCTAAATGCATGTGTGAAGTTAAATTGGATGATATTAATATAATAGTAGTTCAATTTTATCATTTGATGACTTGTTGTCATTCTAGAGTGTTATGATCACTCTTATAACTCCTAGAATTGTTCTTGAGTTCTTCATTTGTGGTGACGTTGGTAGATGTAAGTATTAATATGATTAATATTGAGAAATTTGGATTTAAAGCATAGAAAATGATATTTTTGGTTACCAAATCAGATCTAGAATTTCTGTGATTTTGGTGATGAAAAGTATGTTGTATAAATATATTGGATGTGTTTTGGGCATTGGAACAATTTCCGGAAATTATTTCGGAGTTGAAATATGCGAAAACGGTGAAAAACGGCGTTACCGGTGAGTTTTGGGCTTACCGAGTGTCCGCTGTCCAAACAGTGAATTGGTCACTGTTTGGGCAGTCCATGAACTGCCCAAGCACTATTGGAGCTAACTTGGGCAGCCCCCATGTGTGTTGGTTGGTCGGTTCGGATAAAAACGCGTTTTATGCCATTTTACGGAAAAACGTTTTCGTAAATGTTTCGAAGTGTTTCTAACTTATTTATGTCGTTATTTAATATCGAATACATATGTTTAGGTGAAATATGAATGAATTCTTCATATTGGATATTGAATAATTTATTCAGTAACTTTAAAAGTTTTAAGGTTACAATTTCGCCCGAATCGCGCGCTTCCGCAGCTCCTGCGCTTAAACCCCAACAGCTTGGTGTGGGCTTGAGGAGTTCTTCGGGTTATTACAGTCTAAAGGTATTAGAGTCGACAGAGTTACTGACATAAATTTATATCATCACTGTAAGTTTTATCGTTATAGTGGATTTTGGTTTGTAGCCTAGGTACTCTGAGTGATTTTTACTCGCACGAGTTTTCCACTTCGTCAACAAAATTGCCGGTGTTGATTTTATTTCTGCTTTATTTTATTTGCTTTGATTTATATATACTTTAGACTTAAGATGGCATGTTATGAATCCTTAAAAATAATAATCAAGACTTCTCTTAATTGATTGTATATTATTCTGTATCGGGACAGAACCTAGGATGAAATTCAAATTTTCAATTTTTATTGTAATCTTTTCACAATGACAACATAAACTCCTAATTTTTTTTTTTGGCCTAATGTAGAGTATATTTATATTCTTTTTTAGATAATTCAAAGGTTGGTGGGGTTTGGATTTGTAGCGTGGTTATTTTTTATTTTTTATTTTTACCTAAATATATTTTTAATCTTTTATCTTTCTCAGAATTTGGGTGAAAAGTTTTTTTTATTAAGCTGATTGAAAATCAACTCGATTATGCGACTGGGGCAGAAATTGATATTTATTTTTTGCCTCAATATTATTTCAGTATGTCTTTCAATAGATTTTCAGAGTTTTTATTTTTAAAAAAAAAACCCTAATAGGATAGAATCTTTAGTATTTAATCATAAGAAAACTTACAATTTACATTTAGTTTTATTGGTTACAAAATTACCAAAAGGCTAAAGGGCTAAAAAATAAAAAAATAAAACATACCCCACATGCGCATGGGGTGTGTATTTAAAAACAATTCTTTTTTCTCCACTTTATTTTCAAACATAAATAATAATTTCAAATAAATATTTTCAAACACTCATATCTCTTTCATCCGAACTCCAAATTTCAATATGTAAAATACACATACACTTAATATTCAAATCTACAACTTTTATCAACAAACCTATTCAGACTTAACATTCAAATCCCAAAATTATTGAGTCGCACGTACTTCACAATGACCTTCGTTGTAGTCACATTTTTACCTTAATTACATTGGTGACTAAAAGTTACATTATGTATGCATCAGTCATATTACTTACCTTTAGACACATTTTCGATCATCAATCACATTGAGCAAAGTCAAATTTTTTTTTTTGTCCACAATCACAATGTGGCTATCAGTTTGGTGACTAACAATTTAGTCATGGTTATACCTTAGTCATATTTATAACATCAGTCACATTGTCGAAACTCAGTGATATTGAACACATTCACATTTGTAATATCTGATACATTATCGACCCCCAGTCACATTTGTGATTAATCACATTATCGACCCTCAATCTTAATGAGCACAGTCACAATTGTGACCTCATGCATATTGCCGATCCTCAATCACATTAAATATCTCAGTCACATTACTAACTAACAATCACATTACTGACACTAAGACATATTGAACACAGTAACCAATTGTGACCTAAATCATATTGTGACCATATTTTTTCAACTACAATTATAAAATAATTGTCAATTGGATGTGTGTCTGATGTGTATTTATTTATGTATAGTCACAGTATGACTATAAATGGTTTCATCCGCACACAAAAACTAAATAAGAATAAATATTTAATGCGTATTTAAAATAAAAATAAGAATTTCAAAACGCAGTGCCTAAACAAGAGATAAACGGTAAAAATATATTTAGGATTATAAGGGTAAAAGAGAGAAAAAATTAGGCAAACTCTTATTAGTTAAAAAATGATTAAAGAGTAGTAAAAAGGACTAAAGATTAATAAAATTTAAAATCTTATGATTAAAGAGTAAACAAGTTAAGAGGTAGGATTTTTCTATAATAAATATTGAGAAATATATATTTTTTAAAAAAAATTAAAATTATATAGATTTTTCATAAATATAAAAAAATCTCTAACGAAATGATAATATTATAAATTAAGAAAATAATTATCTATAAATAATAGAATCGAAAAATCAAACCGAGTTGATAATTTTTTTATTTTAAAAATAATTTTTTTTTTTTAAACTAAAAAACCGAACCGAACTGAATCAATTCAATTTGTTAACTAAAAAATCGAACTGAACCAAGTTAACTAAATAGTTTGATTTTATTAATTTTTTAAAGTCTAATATTTTTTGTATTTTTATATTTTATATTTGCTGCATTATTATTTTGTTTGATGTTTTGTTATGATTGATTTCATGAATTGTTTTTATTTTTTATTTTTCATACATTTTAAATTACCTAAATGATGAAAGTATCTCATGAAATGCTTATATTGGTATAGTTGTGATGATGATAAGAGATAGAGTACAAATTTTGAATGAATGTTACTAATTTTTCAATTTTTATTATTTTTGTTAAAATATGAAAAACTAAATTGAATCGAATAGAACCGACAATTAAAAATAAATATAATTTTTTTTAAAGGAAAAAACCAAACAGTTACTTTTTACAAAATTGAGTAATTATAATTAGATTTTTTTTAATTATACCAAATCACGTCGATCCCTAGAGCCAAGGAGGATTTTATTTGGCGGAGGAGCCTATTATAGAAAATATAAATTTCAGAGGGAGATAATATAATACCATGAATTTGAGGGGGACAGACAATAAATTTACATAAAAATAGGTTTAAAATGGTGTGCAAATCCTTGTACGTTGACATTTTGTGGTTCTAATTTGTCCGTTGATTGGAGTTGATATTACAAGTTTTGATTCATTGTTGAGTTAAACTCTACTAAATTTTTCATAATTTTTTAATATGTATGTTTTAATACCAATATACGATTAATATACAATTATATTCAAATTATTACACAATTACTAACAATCATAATTTATAAAAAAAAATTAACTCCACACAAAATCCAAATCCTATATAATCTTGCTCTTTGCTAATTTGGAGACATTTGTTGACGGCTGATTTTGGTCTCAGGGTAATATTGGAATATCACTCCCGGGAAAACCCTCCCTCAATAGTGAATTTGTTTGGTTATGGGGAACCAAAGGCAAATTTAGCGAAAAGCAGATAAACACACCAAACAACAAGGGGATTTAACGTGGTTCGGTGGAATTGGATCCGACCTACGTCCACGGACACAAAAAGGATGGTACTTTTATTACTCAAACACTCTTCTCAGATCTCTACAAGTCAGAGCTTGAAGATTCGCTGAGAATGTTCCCGCCGACCTTAAAGTGCTCGGTCATACAAACCAAAGTGGTCGGTCTTCACATGTTGTGGTCGGGTCGGTTCTGATGATCTCAAACAGCCAGGAAATTACCCTTCTGTCCTCGTCGCGCTGTCTTAAATGTTATAGTGCCTGAAAACACCATCAACATCTGTCCCCTAGTTCTCGTTCCAACAAGCGTGCAAGTTGGTGCCGGGAACTATACAAAGAAGGTGTTTCTTGACTTGCTCTGTTGGAGGTCGGTCTTGAGTCGAGGAGTGTTTTGTTGCCTCTTTTTAAGCATTTCGTCTCGAGACACGCAATCAGTCATGTCCGTTTAAATGCCTATCAAATCAACTTTAGGGTTTCTTCTAATTTTGACACTTGTCAAACATCTGCCGGGTTCCCGCCAAAAGAGGGGACGAATCGACCGCGCAGAGGCGTCTTCACAGTGGGCTGATCTCAGCCGTCTGTTTGAACTTGGGAGACCCCTTTTGTAGTCGACACTTGGCGTTCATCCGGGCTCTTCCTTTAGATCTAATGGTCACGAGCGTCTTGCCATGACTATAAGAGGACGAGACCTTCACTGTTCATTCTTTTTCGGCAATTTCCTCTTCTTCTCTGAAAATCTCTCCGTGATTCGCCCAACTCCGTGCCTTCAAAGTTCTACCGTTTGTCTTTTTCTTCTTCTGTGCTGCGAAAATAAGGAACGGGCATACCCGTACTGATCAACTTCCTGCTTCTAGGTCGGATCTAATCCACCGAACACGTTAAATCCCATTGTTGTTTGGTGTGTTTTATCTGCTTTTCGCTAAATTTGCCTTTGGTTCCCCATAAACCAAACAAATTCACTATTGAGGGAGGGTTTTCTCGGGAGTGATAATCCAATATTACCCTGATTTTGGTCTCAGGGTAATATTGGAATATCACTCCGAGAAAACCATCCCTCAATAGTGAATTTGTTTGGTTATGGGGACCAAAGGCAAATTTAGCGAAAAGCAGATAAACACACCAAACAACAAGGGGATTTAACGTGGTTCGGTGGATTTGGATCCGACCTACGTCCACGGACACAAAAGGATGGTACTTTTATTACTCAAACAATCTTCTCAGATCTCTACAAGTCAGAGCTTGAAGATTCAGATTACTAGCTTTGTTGGTGATCTTATGATTTTTTGGATGCCTTTTACACATACTATGCTCTCCTATTTAATAGTAACACAGAAATCAGACTCCTATTTGCATAAGAAATCCTAGTTGAACTTAGTCTCTTCTTCTTGCAAGGATTCCTAGCCTGATGTTCCCTTCTCTTTTCTTCCTTTTCGGATTCTGACTCTATTTCCTTGTGAAAGTAGGATAACTCGCTTATTTTATCCGTTTAGAATAGAGTGTCGTCATCTTTAACGCGTCTCACCGTGTGGTCGGTTTTTATGTGGTCGGTCATGACAGTCTTTTATGCTGAGAATGTTCCCGCCGACCTTAAAGTGCTCGGTCATACAAACCAAAGTGGTCGGTCTTCACATGTTGTGGTCGGGTCGGTTCTGATGATCTCAAACAGCCAGGAAATTACCCTTTTGTCCTCGTCGCGCTGTCTTAAATGTTATAGTGCCTGAAAACACCATCAACATCTGTCCCCTAGTTCTCGGTTCCAACAAGCGTGCAAGTTGGTGCCGGGAACTATACAAAGAAGGTGTTTCTTGACTTGCTCTGTTGGAGGTCGGTCTTTGGTCGAGGAGTGTTTTGTTGCCTCTCTTTTTAAGCGTTTCGTCTCGAGACACGCAATCAGTCATGTCCGTTTAAATGCCTATCAAATCAACTTTAGGGTTTCTTCTAATTTTGACACTTGTCAAACATCCGCCGGGGTTCCCGCCAAAAGAGGGGACGAATCGACCGCGCAGAGGCGTCTTCACAGTGGGCTGATCTCAGCCGTCTGTTTGAACTTGGGAGACCCCTTTTGTAGTCGACACTTGGCATTCATCCGGGCTCTTCCTTTAGATCTAATGGTCACGAGCGTCTTGCCATGACTATAAGAGGACGAGGCATTCACTGTTCATCTTTTTCTTTTTCGGCAATTTCCTCTTCTTCTCTGAAAATCTCTCCGTGATTCGCCCAACTCTGTGCCTTCAAAGTTCTACCGTTTGTCTTTTTCTTCTTCTGTGCTGCGAAAATAAGGAACGGGCATACCCGTACTGATCAACTTCCTGCTTTTTCCCGAGAAGAACAAGTAAGTCCTCTGAATCGACTTCTGCCCCCCCCCTTTTTTTTTTGACTCTGAGTTTTGCTAGGAAAAGATTTATGTATTGCTGGGTTTCTGCTTTAGGGCACCTTTTAGAGACCACCTGCTTTAGCTAACGTGGAAACCGTGAGTAGTTTTCTTTTAGCCGTAGACTGACTTCCCCTTCCTTCTTTATTTTTCTGTGGGTGTCAGGGATGTCTGATAGCAGTTCTTCCCCCCTGAAAAGCCTGTTAGAACCTCAACTCCCCCTGCTGAGGAGCTCTCCTCGGGCTCGGGGCTCCTAGTGTAGAAGACCTTGACATATACCCCCACTCTTTCTGAGATCGAACATGACTCATATTATCAAAGGGTTCCTCGGAAGGACCCAGAGGCCGGTGAACTCGGCTCATCGGCTCTGGATATGAACCGTCCTTCTAAAATAACCGAGGACGATCTTGCCCTTCTTCGACTGCGGTATAACATACCTATAGATATTGCCCTTGAAGTTCCTGGTCTCATGGATCGTGCTAGCCAACCCGACGAGGGCTCGGTGGCACTTCTTCCTGTCTTCTTTGAGTGTGGGCTGCGGATGCCGATTCAACCTTATTTTGCTTGGATGTTGGCCGAAATGGAGATCGCTCCCTGTCAGCTGAGTCTAAACAGTTGGAGGATTCTGGCCGGGTTGTATGTGGCTTGGCATCGAGCAGGACTCGGCGAGCCTTCTCTCGAAGAGGTGAAGAGGTTATACCGGTTGAAGGCCAATCCTAAGTCGTACCACGGATGGTATTACCTTTCAGCTTATGACAGCTCGTCAAACATTGTTCGAAAGCTTCCTGATTCTAACAAGAATTTCAAAGACCTCCGGTTCTGGGCCACTGATGACTGGGGGCGGACCTTGAGGTCGGATGACGGAGATTTCTTGGTACCAGACATCTTTAGGGCGGGAGGTTAGGATACTAACCTTTAGTTTTTTCTTCCCTTAATTTTTGGTGGGTTTCTTATCCCTCTCCTTCTGTTCTTCCTAGTTTGTTGGAGGGATGCGCCCAAAGTCTCTCATCAGGTCCGGAAGCGGGTATTCTGGGCTCGGAATTATGCTGCCCCCTGGAGGGAGTTGGTTAATGACGCGGCATTTGTTGAGTCGGGCCTTGTCCGGGCTGCTCCTTTGGAGGTCGCAGGTCGGATAGGTAGATGTTTGCTGACTGTCTAGTTTGATTTCTCTGTTCATCATGTTTGCTTATCATGTTTGATGTCTTTGTTATATGCTCGGTCCTTGATTTCCTTTTTTTTTTCTTCTTTGTAGGCATGTCGAAGAGGCCAAAGTTTCTTGAGAAATTGGCCGGTACTATGAAGAAAGCCGGCCGCGCTGACGCTCGGATTTCCCGATCGCAGCCTGACCCTGCTGGGGCTGAGAGGGCGTCTCAATGAGATGTTCAGCCAGTTGCTCGGGGTCTCTCTTCTCCTGGTGCACAAACATCGGGGTCTGCTCGTCTCACAACCAATCCGCCGAAGCCCTTGAGGAAAAGGAGGCGTCAATTTAGGTCGGAGGAGACCGATCTGGCTCAAGAGGAGGAGGAGGATCCTGCCCCGGTCAAGAAAAAAGACTTTCGCCGGATGAGAAAATCTTCCGAGGCTCCACTAAGAAGCGGAAAGGTTATGTGATCCTCGGGGTGGACGACTTGGGGGAAAGCATCCGGGAGGCTACTTCCCATCTAGTGCCGGCCTTTAATGAATTGGCCGAGGTGATCCCCCCTGGGGAGGTCTCGAGGTATGAGGATATTTCGCCCGAGGCTGTGGTTACCGAGATGAGCTCTCAGATGGCAAAGGTAATTTTATTCTCTCCTTTCTTCTTTCTGATTTCTGTTCCCGGTCTTCTTCATCTCGTGTCTTGACTTTCTTTGTTTTTGTGCAGGCCACTTACCTCATGGCAAAGAACAAAGATCTTCTTTTGAGCCTATTGTCCGAGGGTGGTCAGGCCCAGAGACTTCAGAATCGCCTTACGGAAGTGGAGGCTAAGTTGGCCGACCGGGAGGGGGTGATAGAGAACCTTGAGTCGACTGCCATTGAGAACTTCAAGATGAATAAGGCTCTTAAGGCTGCTGCCTCATTGGAACGAAAACTCGCTGACACTGCCCGGGAGGATTTGAAGGCCGCCCAATCTGAGATTGGCGTTTTGAAAGCGAAGGTGGCCAGTGTTGAGACTAAATTGAAGGCCAATGATGAACAAATGGCGCGGGCACGGGATGATCTTGAGAGGAAAGAGGCCGAGCTCGAGGAGAGAGAGGCCGATCTTGAGGCCGAGAAGGAGGCTATTCGCCTTGAGGGGGTTGGTGACTGCGCTGAACTGATACCGATGGTGCTGCCAAGTCTGAACATGGATCCTATTTATGCGGCCATCAACTTCTGCAAATGGGAGATCTCCGAGGAGGAGTTCCAGAAATGGCTCCCTCCCCCTACCGAGGAGGTGATGAATCCCGACCCCATTTCGGTCGTCCCGGCCTCTGGAGCTTCTCAAGAAGGACGACCTGATATTCCAGCCTCCGGCGAGGACTGCCTTGAGATCCCTCCTCCCGTCCTTGAAGCAGAGGTCTGCCGTGCAGCCGGGGATGAAGCAGCTGTTCCTCCTTCCGAGATCGAGGAGAGAGCCGATCTTGAGGCCGAGAAGGAGGCTATTCGCCTTGATGGGGTTGGTGACTGCGCTGAACTGATACCGATGGTGCTGCCAAGTCTGAACATGGCAGTCATGGCAAGACGCTCGTGACTATTAGATCTAAAGGAAGAGCCCGAATGAACGCCAAGTGTCGACTACAAAAGGGGTCTCCCAAGTTCAAACAGACGGCTGAGATCAGCCCACTGTGAAGACGCCTCTGCGCGGTCGATTCGTCCCCTCTTTTGGCGGGAACCCGGCGGATGTTTGACAAGTGTCAAAATTAGAAGAAACCCTAAAGTTGATTTGATAGGCATTTAAACGGACATGACTGATTGCGTGTCTCGAGACGAAACGCTTAAAAAGAGGCAACAAAACACTCCTCGACCCAAGACCGACCTCCAGCAGAGCAAGTCAAGAAACACCTTCTTTGTATAGTTCCCGGCACCAACTTGCACGCTTGTTGGAACCGAGAACTAGGGGACAGATGTTGATGGTGTTTTCAGGCACTATAACATTTAAGACAGCGCGACGAGGACAGAAGGGTAATTTCCTGGCTGTTTGAGATCATCAGAACCGACCCGACCACAACATGTGAAGACCGACCACTTTGGTTTTGTATGACCGAGCACTTTAAGGTCGGCGGGAACATTCTCAGCATAAAAGACTGTCATGACCGACCACATAAAAACCGACCACACGGTGAGACGCGTTAAAGAGATGACGACACTCTATTCTAAACGGATAAGATAAGCGAGTTATCCTACTTTCACAAGGAAATGGAGTCAGAATCCGAAAAGGAAGAAGAAAAGAGAAGGGAACATCAGGCTAGGAATCCTTGCAAGAAGAAGAGACTAAGTTCAACTAGGATTTCTTATGCAAATAGGAGTCTGATTTCTGTGTTACTATAAATAGGAGAGCATAGTATGTGTAAAAGACATCCAAAAAATCATAAGATCACCACAAAGCTAGTGATCTGAATCTTCAAGCTCTAACTTGTAGAGATCTGAGAAGAGTGTTTGAGTAATAAAAGTACCATCCTTTTTGTGTCTGTGGACGTAGGTCGGATCCAAATCCACCGAACCACGTTAAATCCCCTTGTTGTTTGATGTGTTTATCTGCTTTTCGCTAAATTTGCCTTTGGTTCCCCATAACCAAACAAATTCACTATTCTCGGGAGGGTTTTCTCGGGAGTGATATTCCAATATTACCCTGAGACCAAAATCAGCCGTCAACAACATTGTTTATTGTAACTTTTTGTTGGTAGTGAGAACCTGGATTTGTGTGGCCATGAATTGAATTTTTATAGGTTAAAAGAGAAAACCAATGGCATGTGAAATTGGTATGATCCAAGGAGTCTGCTAAAACTGTAGAATGAATTATTATCCTGCATCAGAAATTTCCATATGAAAGGCTGTGTCACCATCTGATAGTCCAAAGTCATTTTACCTAAAGGACATGGCCCATAACCGTTGTCTTCAGTGTACACATTTCAACTTTTGATGGGAGCATTCGTGATGCTGACTTGCCGACCAAAGTTTGGCTTGGCAATAGTATTTGGAATATATAAAAACAAAAAAATACATAAAAAAGAAAAAAAAAAGAAAAAAAAGAAAGAAAGACTAAAACGACACTGTTTTAATAATGATTTTATCATATATATATATATATATATATATATGAAATACAATGGAAATCTCATATCATCTATCCATATTGGGGTCTAATTATCTCGGTATGAATATGTAGGTAAACCAATACTATCTCAGGTTTTTATAAGAGTGTTACTCAAGATTTGAATCTGAGACTTTGAATGCAAAATCTCAAACTCAAACCGCTGAGCTGCATCACAGTCGGGTACAATCTCTATGTCATTGCTTTTTAATAATTGGTCAAGAGAAGACACGTAAATCCAACAATGGGCACTCTTTTATTTTCTCTCAACTATTGACATTTTAGAAACTTTCCTGCTAAATGACAGATAAATATTGGCCATAGAAATTTCTCTCCTCATTTTTTTGGTGCAAAATTTAAGTGGTGGATAATTTTTGCTGGTCTCACTCTAACCTAAGGCCCATCACTTCGATCCATGCTCCTGCATGAGATAATATAACTTAAGATAAATTGTGTAATAATTTAACAATTTATTACTAAAACAACGATAATAAGTATTTTAATAATAATTAAATTGTATTATATAAATTAACAATGATTTATTTAATTTTGTCAAGTAGATTCGATAATTTTATTTTAGTTTGTAATATTATAAAAATGTGTATTATTTTAAAATAAAAATTATTATTATTTTAATAATTTTAAAAACAAAATTAACTTTAATCAATCCAATCTTACCATGACAAAAACAACTATTTCATTAACGGTGAAATTTATTCCGTCGATAAAAACAAACAGATTCAAAAAAACCAACATAAAAGTTGACGATCAAATTTATCGACTGAACCGACAGTATTTGTGACAGTGTCTCGACCGTTTAGGAACGAAAACATATCAAACGAAATATTTTTGTCAGAGAAATATTATGACCAACGAAATATCTATCGATAAAAATGCTATATCACAACAACTTTGTTTTTAGCCTCTATTTCTTTGCCTTATCTTTCTCACTCCCTGCACCGATGACACACAACCAACCTGTTGGGGCAAATGCTGCAGAAGCGTGTCGGTGAGAGAAATTGACTTCTAAAATATTTTTAATCTAGATAAATTAATCGATATCATATATCTCTAATTTATCTGTATTTCACTCATACAACTCAAAATAAAATTTTCGAAAACACTTTCCACTGTTACACGTTAACCATTTTAGTGGATCACCAAACCAGATGATCGAAATAACCGGATAACTGGAACATGCATTAAAACTGACTAGCTCATTGCTTCAGTAATCCAATAAAGGCATCTCATCTCCAACACTCTCGCTCTCGATCACCATTTCTTAATGTCACACATCAACGTAACTCTATTATTCGGATACTAAGAAGTAATATAACTTGAACTTCAACATTTAAAGCATTTGATTTCTCAATTTTTGTTCATGTCCCTTCGGTCTTGGGCCAAAACTTGCTAGCTAACTCATCTTTTCCCTTAGGTAGTGTTGACGGCGGATTTTGGTCTCAGGGTAATATAGGAATATCACCTCCGAGGGAATCCTCCTCCAACTGTGAATTTGTTTAGTTATGGGAAACTAAAAGCAAATTTAGCGGAAAATAAGAAAATATACCAATCAGACAAGGCAATTTAACGTGGTTCGGTGGATTTTGGGATCCGACCTACGTCCACGGGCAAGAACAGGGTGGTGCTCTTTTATTACTTAAATACACCTTTCAGGCCTCTCTTTCGCTCTTACAAATTGGAACTTTACAATTCGAATCTCTCACTCTTGTGATGATTTTCAGATCATGCCTTCAACTTGTCCTTCTACATTCACTCTACCCTCCTATTTATAATGGTGAAGAAACCAGATTCCTATTTGTACAAGAATTCCCAATTGGAGATGGTCTCCTTTTCCTATCAGGATTCCTAGTCAAAACTATTCCCTTCCTTTATCCTATTAGGATATTAAGTTATTACTTTACCCCATTAAAGTAGGACAACTTATCCCTTTTCCGCAAGGATATGATGCTTTATCTTCCTGAGCACGCCTCGTCATGTGCTCGGTCTTCATGAGGTCGGTCATGATAGCCATTTGAACTGAGAATGCTGCTGTCGATCTGATAATGCTCGGTCATCCGATCTCAAGTGCTCGGCCATTTAGTATAAAGTGCTCGGCCTCTTACCGTCAAGTTGTCGGGTCGGCTTTAACGGTCTCGCCCAAGAAGGGAATTACCCTTTTTACCCCTGCCGTACTCTTTAAATAACATAGGTCCTGAAATCACCATCAACATCTGTCCCCTAGTTCTCGGTAACAACGAGTTTGCGAGTTGATGCCGGGAACTATAAAAAAGATGGTGTGCTGATCGCCTTACTGGTGGTCGCTCCAGAAATCACAAAGAAACTGTCTTCGCCATTAACCAAGTCTTCTGTTTCTATATTCATGTCCTCGGTTATTGAAGATGATGATCCCATTCAGAATGATTCTCCACCTTATGGCCAATTGTTTACTTCGGTCGTCCCATCAGGAGATGAAGTTCCTTTTGTTGTCCAAACTAAAAAATGACTCCTCCTATGTAATATATGTTCCAAAGATTTGGAGGTCCAGGCCCCTGACTGATTCAATCTCGATTGTGAGGACAAATTTTGCCTCTGAGCTAACGATGATGTGCTCGGTGGCATGTGATCCTGTCTCGAGCTGTGAGAGATGCTTAGACCTGGGGGAATGTTACGTCCCAAGTCCGAAGGGCTGACTCAGTGGGACGTACCCCGACCCCGAGCTGAGTGAAAGACTTGGGTTCTGGGGGAATGTTACATCCCCAATCCAAAGAAGCTGACTCGGTGGGACGTAACCCGACCCCGAGCTGAGAAAGGTACTTAGACCTGGGGGAATGTTACGTCCCCAGTCCAAAGGGTTGACTCGGTGGGACGTAACCCGACCCCGAGCTGAGAAAGGTACTTGGACCTGGGGGAATGTTAACGTCCTCAGTCCAAAGACGCTGACTCGGTGGGACGTAACCCGACCCCGAGCTGAGAAAGGTACTTAGACCTGGGGGAATGTTACGTCCCCAGTCCAAAGGGTTGACTCGGTGGGACGTAACCCGACCCCGAGCTAAATAACCAAGCGGCCTCGGCGGAACGAAATCTAGCCCCGAGCCAAATAACACAGCGGTCTCGGCGGAACGAGATCCAGCCCCGAGCCGAATAACCGAGTGGCCTCGGCGGAACGAATCCAGCCCCGAGCCGAATAAACGAGTGGCCTCGGCGGAACGAATCCAGCCCCGAGCCGAATAACCGAGTGGCCTCGGCGGAACGAATCCAGCCCCGATCCGAATAAACGAGTGGCCTCGGCGGAACGAATCTAGCCCCGAGCCGAATAACCCAGCGGTCTCGGCGGAATGAGATCTAGCCCCGAGCCGAATAACCAAGCGGCCTCGGCGGAACGAAATCCAGCCCCGAGCCAAATAACCAAGCGGCCTCGGCGGAACGAAATCCAGCCCCGAGCCAAATAAACAAGTGGCCTCGGCGGAACGAAATCCAGCCCCGAGCCGAAAAGAAACATCGGTCTCGGCGGTACAAGAGCAGACCCGAGCCGTAAGGAAACATCGGTCTCGGCGGTACAAGAGCAGACCCGAGCCGGAAAGAAACATCGATCTCGGCGGTACAAGAGCAGACCCGAGTCGGAAAGAAATATCGGTCTCGTCGGTACAAGAGCAGACCCGAGCCGTAAAGAAACATCGATCTCGGCGGTACAAGAGCAGACCCGAGTCGGAAAGAAATATCGGTCTCGGCGGTACAAGAGCAGACCCGAGCCGTAAGGAAAGATCGGTCTCGGCGGTACAAGAGCAGACCCGAGCCGGAATGAAACATCGATCTCGGCGGTACAAGAGCAGACCCGAGTCGGAAAGAAACATCGGTCTCGGCGGTACAAGAGCAGACCCGAGCCGGAATGAAATATCGATCTCGGCGGTACAAGAGCAGACCCGAGCCGTAAAGAAACATCGATCTCGGCGGTACAAGAGCAGACCCGAGTCGGAAAGAAATATCGGTCTCGGCGGTACAAGAGCAGACCCGAGCCGTAAGGAAACATCGGTCTCGGCGGTACAAGAGTAGACCCGAGTCGAAAAGAAACATCGGTCTCGGCGGTACAAGAGTAGACCCGAGTCGAAAAGAAACATCGGTCTCGGCGGTACAAGAGCAGACCCGAGCCGTAAAACATATATCAACAAAACGGACTCGGCGGTACAAGAGCAGACCCGAGCCGTAAAACAAATATCAACAAAACGGACTCGGCGGTACAAGAGCAGACCCGAGCCGTAAAAAATATCAAAACCATTATGCGGGCCATAACAAACAAGCAAAATCAAATGTCAGTCTAAGATAGAAGATGTCTTACTCACATTTTTGGGATCTGTTGCCTTTCTTGCAACTCTACAAGGGTCACTACAAGCAAGGCTCTTTCTTAATACATCCTCTCTGCATCTCAGCATTCCACGCATCTGACCGGATGACTTCCGCTATCAACTTTGGTCGACCTCAAAAACCGAATGGTCTGTGTACACACTGAGATAGCCTTCTTTCACCAAGTCTTCCACCTGCTCCCGCAGGTCTCTGCACTCATTCGTGGCATGTCCCCTTACGTTATGGTAGATACAGTAAGCCCTACTATTTCCCTCCTCAATCGGGAACCTCCTCAAATTAGGCTCGGCCAACAGACCTTTATCCTGGATTTCCCGAACTATCTGGGCCATAGGTTTGTTCAGGGGGGTGTATACTGTCCCCCTCGCGATATGGTTGACTTGGACAGATGAGTTTATCTTTTGAGCATGACTACTCGGAGGTGTCAGTCTGAGTTTCTTCTGCTCTGGGACTGGTCTCCTCAAATTTCCGATCGAATCCCACTGATTGTCTGACCTGAGCATTTTAGTCTTTCGGGTGTCTACTCCCCGGACAATCTTTTTCTCCTCCTCTATTAAGATAAACTTCCTGGCCAACTCCAGGGCAGTGGCATAATCCGATACGTCTTGAATCCTTAGGTGAGTCCACAACTTCCCGACCTTCAGACCTCCCTTGAGACTTTCTAGGGCCTCGGAGGATTCGTACCCTCCGACTTCGAGTACCATATTATGGTATCTTTCAATAAATATCTTCAAAGGTTCATCGTCTCCTTGCTTCATAAGCCTTAGTTCTCCAGTCGTTTTTCGGGGGACACAAGCCCCCTTGAAGTGTCGTATGAATGACTTCCCCAGTTGCGCGAAGCTGCTGATGCTTCTTGGGGCTAGGCTTCTATACCATAGAATGGCCGGTCCGGCCAGAGTTAGGGGGAACACTTTGCAGATGGCGTCCCCGGTTACCCCTTGTACCTCCATTAGTAGGACGAAACCTTCAATGTGGGTTTTGGGGTCGGTATGGCCCTTGTATGGTGTCATGGTCGGCATGCTGAATCTTTTTGGGAACTGTGCTGACCTTATCTCTTCTGTAAGGGGAGACCCCTCTTCCTCGCCTCGGGTGTCTCCCGCGCCGATCTCGAGGCCTTCTCCCCATCTGGTCATCTCTTTTCTCAACCAAGACTTTATTTCACGGGCTGTGCCCCCGTGTCGCCTTCTGTGTCCTTCTGTTCGCCTGTCGTTCCGGGCGTGGCGTTCCTTAAGCCCGGAGGTCTCCTGTACGTCTTCGTTGTACTTTCTATCCTCCCTCTCGGGGTTGTAAAAACTGTCGGAGGAGGGGTCGGGTGATTGTTCCTCCTCTTCTTTTTCCCATGTGTCTTCTGATCGTGGCTCTCTTCCTACCACTTCAGATCTTATCCCATAAGGGCCTCTCTTTCTGGGTCCCTCGTCTTCGCTTACATCTACTACTCTTTTCCCTTTTTCCCTCTCTTTCCTCCTCTGGTCGGTCCCGGTTTCAGGTTTCTCGTTGTTTACTCCTTCCATTCTTTCTAGTCGATCCATCATAGACCTCATGCTATCTTCCATCTTTTTCATCCAGTCCATTGCCGGACCTCCTGGTTGGTGATTTCCGCCTTCCGCCGTTTGTCTTATCACGTGAACTGCTTTTTGTGAAGTTCCCCACAGACGGCGCCAACTGTTGACGGCTGATTTTGGTCTCAGGGTAATATGGGAATATCACCTCCGAGGTAATCCTCCTTCAACGGTGAATTTGTTTGGTTATGGGGGACCAAAAGCAAATTTAGCGGAGAGACGGAAAAACACACCAATCGACAAAGAGATTTAACGTGGTTCGGTGGATTTTGGGATCCGACCTACGTCCACGGGCAAGAACAGGGTGGTGCTCTTTTATTACTTAAATACACCTTTCAGGCCTCTCTTTCGCTCTTACAAATTGGAACTTTACAATTCGAATCTCTCACTCTTGTGATGATTTTCAGATCATGCCTTCAACTTGTCCTTCTACATTCACTCTACCCTCCTATTTATAATGGTGAAGAAACCAGATTCCTATTTGTACAAGAATTCCCAATTGGAGATGGTCTCCTTTTCCTATCAGGATTCCTAGTCAAAACTATTCCCTTCCTTTATCCTATTAGGATATTAAGTTATTACTTTACCCCATTAAAGTAGGACAACTTATCCCTTTTCCGCAAGGATATGATGCTTTATCTTCCTGAGCACGCCTCGTCATGTGCTCGGTCTTCATGAGGTCGGTCATGATAGCCATTTGAACTGAGAATGCTGCTGTCGATCTGATAATGCTCGGTCATCCGATCTCAAGTGCTCGGCCATTTAGTATAAAGTGCTCGGCCTCTTACCGTCAAGTTGTCGGGTCGGCTTTAACGGTCTCGCCCAAGAAGGGAATTACCCTTTTTACCCCTGCCGTACTCTTTAAATAACATAGGTCCTGAAATCACCATCAACAGGTAGCTTGGTTGTACTCTTGAGAGCTACCCTATTTTGCCTATCACTACTCCTCATTTTAGCTTCCAATGTGAAGAAATGGAAGAATACATGGTTGTCCTTTTTTCGTTTCAATCGATTCTCATCATTCATTGTCATGTGAACCATATCCTTCATCTTTATATAATGCTTAACCTTTACCACATTGATTATTTTCCTATTCAATCCATTCAGAAATATAGCCATTGTAGCCTTTTTAACCTCTTCGATATTTTCCCTAATCATAGCTACCTTTATCTCATTATGATAATCCTCTACACTCATTAACCCCTTATAAAGGCTTT
The DNA here is from genome assembly GCA_019454045.1 of Zanthoxylum bungeanum. Taxonomy (NCBI): domain Eukaryota; kingdom Viridiplantae; phylum Streptophyta; class Magnoliopsida; order Sapindales; family Rutaceae; genus Zanthoxylum; species Zanthoxylum bungeanum. The sequence goes on from SKCR01026306.1 coordinate 58,904, forward strand.
GAAGTCTATAATATAGGTCTTTATAGTAATGGTTGAGGAGAAATCTCTTTCTCATAAGAGCTTTCAATTCACCCCATGTCCGACTCACCCCATGTCCGAATAGGTCACACGTGATTCCTCATTCTACTAATAACTTTTTAATCCCACTAAATAATTATGTGGTCTATAAACTCTATCATGGCGAACTTTACCTTCTTACCATATGTTGACGGGTGATTTTCGTCCCAAGGGCGGTTTCGAGATAACTCTCCCGAGACAATCCTCCTTCAACATTGAATTTGTTTGGTTATGGGAGAGCAAAAGCAAATGTAGCAAAAGACAAAACAACCATGAAATCGACAAGAGGGTTTAACGTGGTTCGGTGGAGCAAATCCATCCTACGTCCACGGGCACAAAGTGGGGGTGATTTTTATTACCAAACCGAGCTTGGCCGACCCATTTCTCAGGAGGGTCTAAAGAAAACCGAGCTGTTTGTTCTCTTTTTAGTGTTTCTTACAAGTAATACTTAAATGAAATTTTTTCCAACCCTTACAAATGAGGTTACCCTCCCTTTATATACTAAGGAAATGTTGGGTTCTCAAAGAACAATAACCAAGATCATTAAGCATAAAACATGTGAATACGCAAAGTAAAGTAGCGGAAAGTACTCACTTTGATCGGTTAAGTGGATGTGAAGACAACAAAAATTTTGCCTCCATTGAAGTTGCTCCAAGCTTCTCCTTTGATGTATGTTGAGCTTCCAAGCTTGTTGTTGAATTCCAAACTCATGGGAGTAGTTTCCCTATCACCTTTGTATGATCTTTGTGTGCTAGCACTTGTGATTTTTGAAGCAAAATCAAGAAGAAGTGAAGCCAAGCTTCACGCCATTTGAGAAGAAAAAGGAGGCCAAGTTTCGGCCTTGTGTGTGGAGAGAATGAGTGAGTGTTGTGTCTTGATTTCCAAAATCAAGTAACCTAATGCCAATTATCAAAAGTTAGTAAAAGGTCTTTCACACAACAATAAATTAAGCTTGTGTGTTTTACAAGCTTCCACCAACCACCAACTTCCATCAACCAAAAGGTAAACAAAGTTGACTAGTGATGTGACTTGTGTGTGGGCCCCACTTTAATTCAAAATCCGAGTGGGCCCGCAAACACGTTCCGGGATCGGGTTCGTTAATTCAAAATTAACGAATTTTCCGTTGCGACTTAATTAAATCAAATTTAATTAAATAATTATGCCTAGCAAAATTACTAATCAAGTCGCTTGCGAATTAATTCTAAATTAATTCGTTCGCCCGAATAAAAATCTAATTTTAATTCCGTTATGAAATCTAATTTAATATAATATATCGAATATATTATTTTATCGATTAATTCCGAATTAATCATTCTCTCTCTACTATTTGAATTTTATCCCAGATAAATTCTCGCCGTAATTAATCCCAGATTAATTTTCTCTCTCTCATAATTAATCTCAGATTAATTCTGTGTGAGTCATACGTCATCGGTGAATCTTCGGGAAGCGACCCATGAGATCCCTGGATATGTTGGCAGTAAATCCGGTCATCAGCGTATCCGAATACGTGCGTACCCGGTACCACGTTCTTACCGATTTACGAGACATGGTTGGCTTCTAGCAAAGCACCGTGCCTACCCAATTCTCTAGAAATATTCTTTAAGGAATATTTAATCTGTGTCAGGCTAGTATACGTAGTATTGCGTATAGCGATCCAGTATCGGATGTCACATGCTAGGCCTGGGTCTGGAATTGTGTCTGCCCCGTACGAAGCATATATCGGATCTCTGGTAACCAGTCTCTATAATCGGATAATCATGACCTAGTCATATTATCCGATGACTGCAGTACTTAAGAGTACTAGTTTCGTATCCTACGTGATCATCATCTCCATATGACTGAAGTGATACTTCCATCTTGACATCACACCCAATACACTACGATTCTCAATATACCCAAAAGAGGCGTACACAGAACCTGTTAAATCCCTGGACGACCAAAACCAAAGTATACTGATTGTCGCAAGTATTAGCGATGCAAGTCTCAGGTTAAGACCAAATACACCTACCCTGATTCGGATTCCCATAGATACATAGTCATACTACCAATGGGATTCCGATGGGTCTATCCAGAGCGAAGCTGTTCCCGTACCATCGGTAAACACAACCTCTTCTCACACTTGCATAAGTATCCAATACTTAAATATATGAGAACTATGTCGTTATGCTCCCACAACGCGCACAAGTGCAATACTTGTCTATTTCGCATTATCGATGTCTAGTCTCGAATACTACGACTAGGGATATTTAATGATTAAACCTTAGTGGATTAATATTGTCTCATATCTTACTAATCCGGTACTAATCATATGGACTTTTATCATTTATATATCCCGGTAATCCAATTACAAATGATAAAAGAGAAATTTCATTTGTCACATAATTAATTTATACAACAACACCATGTTCTGTACAAACAGTGATGCTATGGGTCATAATTGTCCAACAATCTCCCACTTGGCCTATAGCCAATCACTCAAGTGTCCTACACCTGAACTATGTACGGGTCGCTCAAACTTCTGCTGAGAAACAACTTTCGTCAGCGGATTTGCATTGTTATCATCTGATGCGATTTATTCGATCATCATATCACCACAATGTATGATCCGATTATCAGATGAAATAGTTGAAGTATATACTTGGATCGTTGATGAGACCATGGTTCCTTAGCCTGTATTATAGCCTAGCTCAACTGCTAACAGAACTACTCCTAATCTAATTAGGAATTTTATAGATCCAAAATTGCTTCTTTTGCTGCCTCAGCTGCAAAAATATTCCGCTTTTGTTGTTTATTCGGCAACAGTATCTTGCTTGGAAGATTTCCACCTCACTGTTCCTTTATTCAAACTATATAGTACCCTTATTACGACTTATAGTCGTTTTTTTCGGTTAGGAAACTTGCAAAGGTGAACCCAGTCATTTCAAGTTCTCATTCTCCATAAATTAAGAACACATCCTTAGTTCGTCTAAGATACTTAAGGATGTTCTTAACATCAATCCAGTGACTATCACTTAGATTGGCCTGATTGTGACTTCATATGCTCAAAGCTTATGAGACACCAGGTCATGTACATATCGTTCAATGTACGAGTTCTCGAAGAGTTCCAACAACCTTTAGATCTATCCCAGTAGATCCTTATTCCTAGAATAAAGGTTGTCTCTCCCAAGTAGTCTACGGAGAATTTTTATGAAAGCCAAGCTTTCACCGATTGTATTATGGGAATGTCATTTCCAAGAAATGATATGTCATCATTATATGGGACAATCATTGTCAGTGCGCTCCCACTAACCTTCTTATATACACAAGAATTATATTCTTTTTGAATTAAATCATATACCATTATGATCTTATCAAAACGTTAGTTCCAAGAACGTAATGCTTGGTACAATCCATAAATGGATCGATTTAACTTGCAAACTTTGTTTGCTTGTTAAGGTACGATAAAACCGTCAGGATGTTGTAAACATCCTCCAAAAGGTTTCCGTTTAAGGAAAGTGTTTTTGACGTTCAGCTGCCATATTTCATAAATGAAACATGCAGCATTAGCAAGCATTATCCAAATAGATTTAATCATGGCAACGGATAAAAGGTTTCTTCGTAATCGACACCATGTTGATGACAATACCATTTCACCACAAGCCTAGCTTTGTACGTTTGTATGTTGCCATACATGTATGTCTGCCTTGAAGACTCATATAGTACCAATAGGCACAATGCCTTATGATACATCAACCAGTATCCAAACTTGGTTGGTATACATGGAATCCATTTCGGACATCATGGCACTTTGCCATAATAGGGAGTTAATACCTTGTATCACTTCCTCATACGTAGCAGGTTCGTGTTCCTCAATAAGATTGACATCTTTACGAGGTGAGATCAGAAACCCATACCTCCCAGGTTGTTTTCTGACTCTCTCCGACTTGTACGGTTCTTGTGTATTTGAAGATTGCGGTACAGTTTCATCCCTGATGAACTGTTTGTGTTCCGATAAAGAATCGGTGCCTAGAACAGTATTACTCCGATTTTCATCGAGTGTTACTTTCCTCCCACTTACCACTGCATATAGGTATTTCCCTTAGGAAAACCGCATGGAGAACAATAATTACATTGTTATCTTGTGATTTGTATAAGTACTATACTTTGGTTTCCTTAGGACAACCTACAAATAGACACTTATCCGATTTGGGTTATAGTTTGGTATTATCCAAACGTATGCCCAGCATACCCAAATCTTCAGGAATGAGAAAACCCGGTTTCTTTCCTGTTCTTATCTAATATGAAGTCTGTCTAATAGATTTTCATGGAACCTTATTCAAAATAAGTATTACACTGTTTAATGTGTATCCCTAGAAGGAAAATGGTAGATCAGAGTGACTCATCATTAACCTTACTATGTCCATCAAGGTTCGGTTTCTTTGTTCGGACACACCATCAAATTGAGGTGTTCTGGGCTGAGTCCATTGTGAAAGAATACTATACTCTTTCAAATAATCGAGAAACTTATTGCTAAAGTATTTCCACCACGGTCCAATCATGATATTTTAATACTCTTGCTAGTCTGTTTTTATATTTCTTATCGAAACTCTTTGAATTTATCAAAAGTTTCCGATTTATGTTTCACAAGAAACACATAACCATAACGCGATGCCACATCCGTAAAGGTTACGAAGTATTCATGTCCACCTCTACCTAGCTAGACATGGGCCCACTTACGTCACAATGAAAGTGGGCTAACAAATCGGTGGCATTTGCACTTTTACCATGTAAAAGGTATTTTAGGCACCTTGCCCAATAAACTAGATTCGTAGACATCATTTGAATTAGAATCAAATCCGTCCTAGTATCCACTCTTCGAAAGTGTGGATATACGAGTCTTGTTAATGTGTCCCAGACAACAATGCCACAAATAAGTCTCATCTGATTAATTCAGTTTGAGCTATTTGTTTGTCATGTTATATGTTTGAGATTCATTTATATTCAAAATATAAATACTGTTATTCACATCTAATGTGTTTATCTCAATATCATCTTTATAAATAAAACACTTAGTGTTCTAAAAAATAAAGGTATTCCCGCAACGAGTTATACTAGATATAGAGATAATGTTTCTAGTCAAACTAGGTACATTATAACAGTTTCCTAATTTAACTACATGCCCAAAGGATAGTTCCTAAAATTAGATTTCTACGGTTAAAATAGCGACTCACGTCACATTTTCGACTCGCAGGTAGATCTCAACAGAAGTCAGTCTCCTGCTAATCAGCAGATTCTGCACATCAGTACATATTTATGTACCACATCTAGTATCAAAAATCCAATTTTGAAACTAATAGTGAACATGTTTATGACAAACATACTTGAAGCCGGAGCCTTGCCCCGCCTTCACTTCCTTCATGTATGCCTTGTCCATACGGCAGTCACGCTTCTAGTGACTCCGTTTGCCATAGTTTAGGCAGACATCTTGGGATATGTCATTTGTCTTCCTAGAAGACTGTGACGATTTTGCCTTTGCCCATTTTATAAGCTCTGGCTCTGGCTCTTTGAGCATAGCCATCAACTCTCCAAGAGTTTACTCTTGGTTCATAATGAACCTGCCCCAGCTTTTGGGTAGAGACTATAAGATCAAATCTTTGGTAGTCTCGGCCACGTAGGTAATGCCCAACTAACCTAGCTGATCGATGTCAGCAATCATCTGCGACACATAGTGCTCGACAGATGTACCCTCTGACATACGCGAGCGAAAAAGCTTCTTTTACAATTAATACTTCTAAGATCTAAGGATAGATCTATGAAGATCCTTCAATTTCAATATCATACTATAAGGATCTAATCCTTAGTTCTGACGAAGAAATTAAGGAGTCGTTGCGGCAAGCATAACGGATTGAGCACTAAAGTTATCATCACCATGAGTCTTCCAAAGCTCATGCTCTACTATTTTCTCAACTCCGGGCTTAGGCCCGAGAGATCGCTCTATCAAATAGAGTAACTTCTCGACTCCCAGGACTATCCTGAGGTTCTATTCCCAATTTGAAAATTGAAGCCGCTTAAAGATATTTTCACCCAGGATTATGTTTTAAATGCTAATCTTTCAGTTATCTTGATTCCAATAGTCCAACTATCGAATCAACGATTTCGGGTACAATCGATTACTATAGTCTAACTATATAATCAACTGCTATTTGATTGGTTAAATTCAAATATATTTGATTACTATAATCCAATTATATGATCAACTATAAATGAAGTAGTTTGAATACAGTCCAACTGTTTAATTAAAACAACAATTAAATATTAGTCCAACTAATATATTTATTAATAAATAATGACGAAAAATAAAATGAGCTCGTTTTGGCAAGTATCCAAACGAAATTGTAAATTTAATACTTGTCTCCCACTATTTTTCGGCGAGCCTCTAACCCTCTGTGGAGTACTCGAGAAACCTAGTTTCCTAGTGGGCTAGGATCCCATTAAATAACACACAACCTTGACTTTGGCCAACAAGCTGTATGAAACTTAACTAGGTAGATCTCTAAGATCAATTGGATCTCATCCAATTCCTAGATCCAGTAGGTGGACCTCCAAGTCCGAAACATATATAATATATATGTGTCAATATATCCAATATATTTTCCTAACCTTTTTCCTCTAAATCAACTAAGCCTTGGCTTTGGCTCAACAAGCTTAATGATTCTAGTTAAGCGTGACCCATTGACTTTGGAAAGCTTCGTAATCGATGTCGATGGACAAGAAGTGATCTTGACTTTGGCCAACAAATCACAACTTGGACAAGACATGCGATTTGGAACAAAGCCTTCATGATTCAAACACATCCGCGATGGACAAATGTCTTGACTTTGGCCAACAAACCAGTGCCAATCTTGGATCTTGAGAGAGAATCACTCAATGAAAGGAAAACGCTTAATATTTGTTGAGGGTTTTTCGAGTAATTGGTAACCAATTAATTATCTTTGATTAGGTCTCATCATACACCATTAAACATGCATTCTAAAAGCATAATAAGGCGCGATAAATAAATTAATAATATATAATACAATTTTCCTAGAACAAATATCTCCATTTCCTCTCTCCCGCTAGCACTATTCTTACTTCTACCCAATTACATAACACTTCTAAAGAAACCTCATTTACATTGAGGGGAATATGTGAGAAGAGAAATACAAAGAGTCAAGAGGTAATAGGCTGGACACGCAGGTCCAATTTAATAAATTCTAAATTTATTACAATAATTTCCAAAATTGCCCTCACCCATCTAATATCCATCCGATATACATTACTCATACATTACATCCATGTATTCACACAAAGCATGTTATCAATCAATCTAATCTAATTAATTAATCTTTAATTAATGACCATCCAATGTTCAAACAACGATTTGATTTGCGCGAGTCCAACTCGTTTAAGAATAAGTACTCAAAGTACGAATTCTTGAATTATATCAAACTACAATATTAAATCCAATTTAATTTGTATTCAATAATAATTCTTTATTTAATTACAAATTAAATAATTACACTTTTGATGTGCCTTTATGACTTAGATTCCAAATCTAATCTTAATGGGTCTCAAAGCCCAATTAACATCTAATGTCAATTTAATTAAAGTCCAGTGGGCTTTTAATTAATTCATAAGGCATGGACTTTGGCAACCAAAGCCCAATAAGAAATCACCATTTGCCGTAAAATTAATTTTGGCCCAATTAAATTTTTAAAGGCCCAATTATCATATTTGGACTTTATGGAATTGGTTTTAGGCCCAATTGGATCAAACCAATTATCCTAAACCAAACTTGGTCCAACTAAGCCCATTAAGCCCAAATACAATATTTTTAGCCCAATTAATTTAATCAGAATATTCCAAATATCACAATTATTTAATTAAAGTGTATTAGCTATAATTAATTAGTTGAATTAATATTTCCAAAACACCAATTACACTAATTAATCATGCTTTAATTAATCAACTTATGTCCAACACAAATTGAAGCAAAATCAATCCCAACATGTTTCCATAGCTCACGGCAATTCAAGGGATTTTTATATCTGATTTTGATTTCAATCCAATTAAATCACAAATCAATATATCCAAACATTCTAAACACATCCAATGGCTTAAAATGAAAATTACCATGACCTATAAGGGTCCTTATGTATTCGGCCAGACCAACATTTTTGGGGAAAATTTATCCAAATAATTTATCATCAAATTGATCATACTTAACTCTAAGTTATCAATATGTAAGCATACTCAAACAAACAATTTGATCAAATCATGCTCAAATCAAAAATACCCAAATTTTAGATTAAGAACCCAAAAGTATTTCATGCTTAATTTAGGCTCTGATACCATTGTTGGGTTCTCTAAGAACAATAACCAAGATCATTAAGCATAAAACATGTGAATACGCAAAGTAAAGTAGCGGAAAGTAATCACTTTGATCGGTTAAGTGGATGTGAAGACAACAAAAATTTTGGCTCCATTGAAGTTGCTCCAAGCTTCTCCTTTGATGTATGTTGAGCTTCCAAGCTTGTTGTTGAATTCCAAACTCATGGGAGTAGTTTCCCTATCACCTTTGTATGATCTTTGTGTGCTTGCACTTGTGATTTTTGAAGCAAAATCAAGAAGAAGTGAAGCCAAGCTTTACGCCATTTGAGAGGAAAAAGGAGGCCAAGTTTCGGCCTTGTGTGTGGAGAGAATGAGTGAGTGTTGTGTCTTGATTTCCAAAATCAAGTAACCTAATACCAATTATCAAAAGTTAGTAAAAGTTCTTTCACACAACAATAAAATAAGCTTGTGTGTTTTACAAGCTTCGACCAACCACCAACTTCTATCAACCAAAAGGTAAACAAAGTTGACTAGTGATGTGACTTGTGTGTGGGCCCCACTTTAATTCAAAATCCGAGTGGGCTCGCAAACATGATCCGGCTCGGGTTCGTTAATTCAAAATTAACGAATTTTCCTTTGCGACTTAATTAAATCAAATTTAATTAAATAATTATGCCTAGCAAAATTACTAATCAAGTTGCTTGCGAATTAATTCTAAATTAATTCGTTCGCCCGAATTAAAATCTAATTTTAATTCCGTTATGAAATCTAATTTCATTTAATATATCGAATATATTATTTTATTGATTAATTCCGAATTAATCGTCCTCTCTCTACTATTTGAATTTTATCCCAGATAAATTCTCGCCGTAATTAATCCCAGATTAATTTTCTCTCTCTCATAATTAATCCCAGATTAATTCTGTGCGAGTCATACGTCATCGGTGAATCTTCGGGAAGCGACCCATGAGATCCCTGGATATGTTGGTAGTAAATCCGATCATCAGAGTATCCGAATACGTGCGTACCCGGTACCACGTTCTTACCGATTTATGAGACATGGTTGGGTTCTAGCAAAGCACCGTGCCTACCGAATTCTCCAGAAATATTCTTTAAGGAATATTTAATCTGTGTCAGGCGTAGTATACATAGTATTGCGTATAGCGATCCAGTATCAGATGTCACATGCTAGGCCTGGGGCTGGAATTGTGTCTGCCCCGTACGAAACATATATCGGATCTCTGGTAACTAGTCTCTATAATCGGATAATCATGACCTAGTCATATTATCCCGATGACTGCAATACTTAAGAGTACTAGTTCCGTATCCTACGTGATCATCATCTCCATATGACTGAAGTGATACTTCCATCTTGACATCACACCCAATACACTACGATTCTCAATATACCAGAAGAGGCGTACACAGAACCTGTTAAATCCCTGGACGACCAAAACCAAAGTATACTGATTGTCACAAGTATTAGCGATGCAAGTCTCAGGTTAAGACCAAATACACCTACCCTGATTCAGATTCCCATAGACACATAGTCATACTACCAATGAGATTTTGATGGGTCTATCCAGAGCGAAGATGTTCCCGTACCATCGGTAAACACAACCTCCTATCACACTTGCATAAATATCCAATACTTAAATATATGAGAACTATGCCGTTATACTCTCACAACGTGCACAAGTGCAATACTAGTCTATTCCGTATTATCGATGTCCAGTCTCGATAATACTACGACTAGGGATATTTAATGATTAAACCTTAGTGGATTAATATTGTCTCATATTTTATTAATCCGGTACTAATTATATGGATTTTATCATTTATATATCCCGGTAATCCAATTACAAATGATAAAAGAGCAATTTCCTTTGTCACATAGTTAATTTGTACAACAACACCATGTTCTGTACAAACAGTGATGATATGGGTCATAATTGTCCAACAATCTACCACTTGGCCTATAGCCAATCACTCAAGTGTCCTACACCTGAACTATGTACGGGTCGCTCAAACTTCTGCTGAGAAACAACTTTCGTCAACGGATTTGCATTGTTATCATCTGATGCGATTTATTCGATCATCACATCGCCACGATGTATGATCCAACGAATCAGATGAAATAGTTGAAGTATATACTTGGATCGTTGATGAGACCATGGTTCTTTAGCCTGTACTTTAGCCTAGTTCAACTGCTAACAGAAGTACTCCTAATCTAATTAGGAATTTTACAGATCCAAAATTGCTTTTTTTGCTGCCTCAGCTGCAGCAATATTCCGATTTTGTTGTTTATTCGGAAACAGTATCTTGCTTGGAAGATTTCCACCTCATTGTTCCTTTATTCAAACTATATAGTACCCTTATTACGACTTATAATCGTTTTTTTCGGTTAGGAAACTTGCAAAGGTGAACCCAATCATTTCAATTTCTCATTCTCCATAAATTAAGAACGCATCCTTAGTTCGTCTAAGATACTTAAGGATGTTCTTAACATCAATCCAGTGACTATCACTTTGATTGGCCTGATTGTGACTCCATATGCTCAAAACCTATGAGACATCAGGTCATGTACATATATTTCAATGTACGAGTTCTCGGAGAGTGCCAAAAATATTTAGATCTATCCCAGTAGATCCTTATTCCTATAATAAAGGTTGTCTCTCCCAAGTAGTCTACAGAGAATTTTTATGAAAGCCAAGCTTTCACCGATTGTATTGTGGGAATGTCATTTCCAAGAAATGATATGTCATCATTATATGGGACAATCATTGTCAGTGCGCTCCCACTAACCTTCTTATATACACAAGAATTATATTCGTTTTGAATTAAATCATATACCATTATGATCTTATCAAAACGTTAGTTCCAAGAACGCAATGCTTTCTACAATCCATAAATGGATCGATTTAACTTGCAAACTTTGTTTGCTTGTTAAGGTACGACAAAACCGTCAGGATGTTGTAAGCATCCTCCAAAAGGATTCCGTTTAAGGAAAGCATTTTTGACGCTCAGCTGCCATATTTCATAAATGAAACATGCAGCATTAGCAAGCATTATCCAGATGGATTTAATCATGGCAACGTATAAAAGGTTTCTTCGTAATCGACACCATGTTGACGACAATACCCTTTCGCCACAAGCCTAGCTTTGTACGTTTGTATGTTGCCATACATGTATGTCTTCCTTGAAGACTCATATAGTACCAATAGGCACAATGCCTTCCGGTACATCAACCAGTATCCAAACTTGGTTGGTATACATGGAATCCATTTTGGACATCATGGCACTTTGCCATAATAGGGAGTCGATACCTTGTATCACTTACTCATACATAGCCGGTTCGTGTTCCTCAATAAGATTGACATCTTTAAAAGGTGAGATCAGAAACTCATACCTCCCAGGTTATTTTCTGACTCTCTCCGACTTGCGCGATTTTTATGTATTTGAAGATTGTGGTACATTTTCATCCCTGATGAACTGTTTGTGTTCTGTTAAAGAATCGCTGCCTAGAATAGTATTACTCCGATTTTCATCGAGTGTTACTTTCCTCCCACTTACCACTGCATATAGGTATTCCTCTTTGGAAAACCGCATGGAGAGCAACAATTACATTGTTCTCTTATGAGTTGTATACGTACTATACTTTGGTTTCCTTAAGACAACCTACAAATAGGCACTTATCCGATTTGGGTTATTGTTTGGTATTATCCAAACGTTTGCCCAACATACCCAAATTTTCAGGAATGAGAAAACTCGGTTTCTTTCCTGTTTATATTTAATATGAAGTATATCTAACAGATTTTCATAGAACCTTATTCAAAATAAGTATTGCACTATTTAATACGTATCCCTAGAAGGAAAATGGTAGCTCAGAGCGACTCATAATTAACATTACTATGTCCAACAAGGTTCGGTTTCCTTGTTCAAACACACCGTCAAATTGAGGTGTTCCGGGATGAGTCCATTGTGATAGAATACTATACTCTTTCAAATAATCGAGAAACTTATTGCTTAAGTATTTTGAACCTCACAATTCAGTGTCCTGGCTAGCCGGGCTACGGATCGGTGAGCGGCCAAATCCATGAGGGCAGAAACCTCCCCATGCTAGTAAAAACTTGAAAATAAAAGACATAAAGTAAAAATGCGGTAAAGTAAATACTGAAAAGAAAATTACAATAAAATAAAATGCTAAGGCAAAAGGAATTACTTTTACTACTACTAATTTAGATATCTCCTATAAAATAATATATAAACTCGTGATAATATTACCAACCGACCAATCTGGCGGTATCCTGATTAAGTCAAATTAAGTCCAACCAGCCATTAAGGCGGTAATATTTGTCCATAAACCAGCCATAAAGGCGGAACCAAAATTAAATTACTAACCGACCATTTTGGCGGTATCCTTGATTAGTCAGGTTTAAACCAGATTAAGATTAAATTACCAACCGACCAATATAGCGGTATCATTTTTAAGTCAATATTTTAAATAGTGAATATATTATTTTTAAGGGAGATTAATCTAAATAGCAATAGTAAAAGAATTACCTTTCACCCTAGCTGGGGAAGTTACCTCCTCATGGTGAATAGTAAAAACTGTAAAAAGTAAAGAAAGTAAATTACTATTATTACAAAAAGTAATTAAAATTATTACAAAACTAAAAACTAAAAATTAAAAGAAACTTAGAGAGAGAAGAACTCATTATTTACATAAAAGAAATGGGAGAGAATGGTGCACTGAATTCTGAAATCTCGAGCTCAATTTATAGGCCTCGGTAGGCTTCCAGCGTTGCGACGCCAAGGCCCTCAGCGTCGCTACGCCAGCTATTGTCGACGTGGCACGCTCTGGTTCGCCGGTTTGAAGATTCTGGATAAGCTGATAATGTGACACGTGGCAAAGTGGTTGGGCTTCAATTATTGTGACACGTGGCGGCTTCTGATTGGTCGCTGAGATTCTTATCCGCCACGTGTCAGATAAGGATTAGATACTCAATTATTGATGCTAACGTGGCGATGATGTGGCGGTGACGTGGTGACGACGTGGCGACACGTGGGAAAGAGACTGTCGGCACTGTAGAATTGCGACACGTGTTCCTGATTGGCTGATGATGATGTGGCACGACACGTGGCAATTTTGACTTGTTGACTTGCTGACGTGGCTGATGACATGGAGACACGTAGGATGACACGTGGCACACGTGGCGATGATGATTGTCGGCACCGTAGGATGCTGACACGTGGCACGGCGCATGTTAGTAGATCGGCTGTGATGATGACACGTGGCACGGTGCATTTTAGCAAAGTCAAACTTTTCTCAGATTCTGATTTGTGGACCCGGCGCACGTTAGCACTGTTCGGCGCATTTTAGACGTCGCGACGCGCAAGTCTTCAGCGTCGCGATGCGCTAAAGACCAAAATATCCCTGTTGACGCATTTTTGTCCGTTTTTGCTCCAAATTGCCTCCAATGCTTTCCAAACTTTATTTATCTACAAAATAACACAAAATACATCAAAACGTTCACAAAACTCGAGAAACTATACGAAATATTAGGTTAAATGAGTGAGAATAAGTGATATAAATACCACTCATCACACCCTCAAACCTAACATTTTGCTAGTCCTCGAGCAAAACATAGAGTAAAATAACATAAATAAATTAACTAAGCCACTTTCGTAGGGATCACGATTGCATTTAGCGTATGCAAAAAGCCTTTAAACCTCTAGGTGTCCCTAGTGGACGAGTTGTAGTCTCGTGAGGGTTTACAGCAATGATACCCACAAATATTTTTACAAAAGTAAAAAGTTAGTTAAAACTAATGCACACAAAAGCAAAAAGACAAGAGAAAATAGAAGTTAGTGACTAATCAAGTGAAACTTCTACTCCAAGAGTTACTAGTTGTTTTGTTTCATTTTAAATTACCGAATAAGTAAATTCTCCGATTATTTTTACCATTCTCCATATACACAGCTAACAAAATATTAATCAATTTATTTTTGCCACCAACAGTCATAAGTGCAGTTGATAAGAGAGTAATATTTTTGTCCTAAAGTTCTATCAGATTTCACACCTTTTTGGAACAATGGAATAATTTTTCTCATTTTTCTGATTTTTTTTTCTTTGATTTTTCTCTATTTTTTTATTTATATACAATATCTTCCATCTATGTAGCGAGTGTTGGGTCGGTGACTCCCAAACCAGTTGGCTTTAGGGCACCAGGTGTTAAGACACCCCTACGGACTTAATTACTCAGACTTCCGATATATATATTTTTGCAGCATCTTCGATCCATGTAACGAGCTTTGGGCTAGTGACTCCCAAACCAGTTGGTTTTAGGGCACTAGGTGTTAAAACACCCTTACAGACTTAATAACCCGGATCTTAGATACTTTATTTTTGTAAATCAGAATTTTTTTTTCTTTCTTTTTGAGATGCTTCCTCCAATTAAACTAGAGCACTGAATATTACAAACTTTTCAATTTTAGCTCATGTCTGTATGTTACTATATATGTTGATAATATCTGTCAACTGAGCATATAAAGATTAAATAAACAAAAATTAACTTGTTTCGAAATAGGCTTGAGATACGTCTCGGGAGTGGAAACTCCTTACTCAGCTACCTTTTACCAATTTCACCCTTTTAGTCAAAATAAAAACACAAAAACGCAAAATATTTTTGTAATTTTTGAAAATTTTTGCAATTTTTTTGTATTTTTCGAACAATTTTGGACTAAAAATAAAAATAACACACAACTAAAAACAAGGTACTGATCAACTAATTCCCTCCCCCAAACCTAAATGAGACATTGTCCCCAATGTCTTAAACAGTAAAAGGAGAGTTAAGAAGGTCGTACCTGGTTAGCTGAAATCTACAGATATTAAAGGTTAAGATCCAGATTAATCCGACGCCTCTTACCACGATCGTCCTCAGACCAATTTATCTTTGAAAGAATAGGGCCAACTCGTGGTTCATAGGCTATGAGTTGGTCTATTAGATCCGGAGCAGTTATGGCAGTGAAGAGGAGTTCTTTCAAAGGTTTTGACACAAACCCATTTCTCCGAGCATCATCAAGAAACACACAAAGAAAATCATAAAATCCATCAACGTTAAGCAGTCCAAGCGGTTTCTGGTGTATGTTCAGGTTCGCCCAAGATAAAACTATAAAAATTTCCTCCAATGTGCCCACGCCACCTGGCAAAGCAATAAAAGCATCAGCACGGTTAATCATTTCTACCAGTCGTTCAGACATACCTGGCACGATCAGTTCCTCTCCGTTTGATGATCCAATAAGATTTGCCTCTGCCAAGGGTTTTGGGATGATTCCCAAAACGTGACTGCCTCCTTCCTGTGCGGCCTTTGAAACGATCCTCATTAATCCAAGATTGCCTCCGCCATATATTAAGTGCATTTTCTTGCAGCTAAGACTCGACCCAATTCCTGTGCTGCTTCTATGTACTGTGGTTTAGTACCAACACTACTACCGCAAAACACACAGATGTTTTCAACTTGTCTTCTTGAAGTGGCTTCCATTTTTTTTATATGTATTTCTTTCTCAACTCTGGATGCCTTCAAAAGTGCAATGACGGGCTGAATTTATAGTACCTGAAAAGGGTGAGTAAAAATAGTACAAGTATCTTCCAGAGGACGATTGTTAGCTAAACAACAAAAGAAATCGTGAAAGGTCAAAAAGTCTGGATCCTGTCGGAGAAAATAAAAGAAAACAACAAAACAAATCACAATTATTAAGAAAAGACAAAGAGATATAATATTTACAAGAAAAGTAACGGCTTGATTGACGTCTATGCGTCAGGGACAAGATTCCCATCCAATTTTCTTATAAATTGGCAAACAGGGTCTTTTTGAGTCAGATTCCCGAGACTTAACAGTTGTCTTTCCTTTTGGAGTTGTGTATGTAATTTGCGAATGGCTATATGAACATATCCACTGGGATGCGTCTCAAGAGTTGAAGATATTTCATCTACAGACTCCGTACTCAAGCCATCCCTAATGAATTTAATTTTGTCTTCGCGATTATCAGACATCATTCCTAAAGAACGACAACGAGTGTTGCAATTAAATCGTGCACATTTGAAACAAACACCCATTTGCTTAGCTCTACGTTTCTTTGCATAGGTGTTTCTTCCAAAACCAGACAGATGTGAAATAAAAGAGTCAGAAGACTCACCTGCCAATCGGACTCGTGCTTCAATTACCCAACGAATATCATTAGGAATACCATGGATTGTCAATAACTTCATCCGTTCCAAGCGAGCTTTGTATACTTTCATCAGAGATTTTTTAGGGAGAGAAGAAATTTGCTTGTGAAGATTTGCGAGAGCTTCTTCCATCTTGAAATGACTAAACCTGCAAAAATTAAACACACAAAAATAAAACACACCAAATCACAATATATACACAAATTGCATGGGTTGCCTCCCTGCTAGCGCTAAGTTTAAAGTCGTCAGCTAGACGTGTCTTCTTGAACGTTAGGCTGGATCTGAAAGTGTGACACTTTCTTTTTGTCGCTCAAATGATTCTCCTCAGTAGTTCTTGACACGCTGACTGTTAACCTTGAATGTGTTGTTGGTATTGGGATCCAGTAACTCAACAGCTCCATATGGTAAAACCTGAGTGATCACAAATGGACCTGACCACCTAGATTTTAACTTTCCAGGGAAAAGTTTCAACCTCGAGTTGTACAACAACACCTGCTGCCTTGGTTCCAACTGTCTGTGCACTATTTTTCGGTCAATCCATTTTTTGGTATTTTCCTTGTACAATTTGGCGTTCTCATAAGCCTGTAGTCGAAACTCCTCTAATTCGTTGAGTTGGTGTAGTCTTTTCTCTCATGTAGCTTGGGAATCAAAATTCAACTTCTTTAGAGCCCATTACGCCTTGTGCTCAAGCTCAACTGGTAGATGGCACGCTTTCCCAAACACCAATTGATATGGGGACATACCAATGGGTGTTTTGTAAGCTGTCATGTAGGCCCATAATGCATCATCTAGTTTTGTTGACCAGTCCCTCCTTGTTGATCCAACGGTCCTTTCTAGAATTCTCTTGATCTCCCTGTTTGAAATCTCAACTTGTCCATTTGATTGTCGATGGTAAGCTGTGGCAACCTTGTGAGAAACTCTGTATTTGGATAAAAGTGCATCGAAGTATTTGTTGCAGAAATGAGAGCCACCATCACTAATAATTGCCCGAGGTGTTCCAAACCGAGTGAAAATGATCTTTTTCAGGAATTTGATCACCACTTTTGAATCATTGGATGGCAATGCAATTGCTTCGACCCATTTGGAGACGTAGTCTACAGCAACCAGGATGTACAGGTTTCCGAATGATGGAATAAAGGGTCCCATGAAATCAATACCCCATACATCAAATATTTCCACTTCCAGAATGTTTTGCAACGGTCCTTCATTTCTCCTGGAAATATTTCCCATTCTCTGGCACCTGTCACATTGAAAAGCAAAAAGATAAGCATCTTTAAAAAGAGTGGGCCAGAACAAACCTGATTGTAGGACTTTGGTTGCAGTTTTGTTTCCGCTGAAGTGTCCGCCATATGGTGATGAATGAAAGTGTTGCAAAACACTGTTGATTTCCTCATGTGGAACACATCGTCTCAGTAGTTGATCAGCACACCGTTTGAACAGGTACGGTTCATCCCAGACATAGTGTTTGACTTCTTTGAAGAACTTCTTCCGTTGCTGAGTTGTCCATTCCAACGGCCATTTTCCTGATACAATGTAGTTGACATAGTCAGCATACCAAGGGACTTCCTGTTGTTTCATGGCAAACAGCTGTTCAACTGGAAAAGTTTATTTGATTGACAGATCTTTGTCAACTGTTTCTCCATTTTCGAGCCTCGATAGATGATCTGCCACCCGATTCTCTGTCCATTTCCTGTCTCGAATCTCCACGTCAAATTCTTGCAGAAGAAGTATCCAACGGATCAATCTGGGTTTGGCATCTTTCTTTGTGATCAGATATTTGATTGCTGAATGATCTGTGTAGACCACCACTTTGGGACCCAACAGATAGAAGCAGAATTTGTCAAAAGCGTACACAACTGCGAGAACTCCTTTTCAGTGGTTGTGTAGTTGAGTTGAGCTTCATTCAGAGTTCTGCTGGAGTAGTAAATGGTGTGGAAAATATTTGCGTTGCGTTGCCCCAAAACTGCACCTACAGTAAAATCACTAGCATCACAATTACCTCAAATGGAAGGGTCCAGTCTCGTGCTATTATGATGGGGGCAGAAATCAGCTTCTGTTTTAAGATCTCGAAAGCTTCTGGCATTCTTGTGGTGAAGTTGAAAGACACATCTTTTCCAAAGATGCAAAGAGGTTGGCAATCTTGGAAAAGTCTTTGATAAATCTCCTGTAAAAATCCTGCATGTCGAAAGAAAAACTCCGAATGCCTTTTACTGATGTTGGTGGAGGTAGTTTTTCAATTGTCTCGATCTTTGCTTTGTCTACCTCGATTCCCTTTTGTGAGATCCGGTGTCCAAGAACAATGCCTTCTGCACAATGATGAAGTGGCATTTCTCCCAGTTGAGTATCAGGTTTATCTTCGCACCTTTGAAACACATGTTCCAAAATTTGCAAACAATGGTCAAAAGAATCTCCAAACACAGAAAAATCATCCATAAAAACCTCCATATCTGTTCAAGTGTTGGTTTCTAATATGTCCCAGGAAAGATTAAGCATACATGAAATACAACAAAGAATATATATAAAAGATGAAGTATGGCGGAATCATACTTACCAAGCTCTTGTGATGAAGAAAATCAAGCCAAGATGGAAGCTCCAAGGTTGATTAGGTTCGGCCAAGGAAACAAGAAGAGGAGGAAAGCTCCAACTTTGTGTATTCCTTGCTCTATGATGGTTTCCCTATCACTCTTTTGATCCCTTGAAAGTGCTAGCCTTGCATGTGAGAAGATGTTCCAAACAACAAGCCTTCTTCAAGCTTTTGGCAACCAAAATTGAAGAAGATGAAGACCAAAACTGCATGCAGTTTTCGGTCATGAAAAGAGAGAGAAGAGAGAATTTTTCTTAATTGATTTTGATACCAAAAATCAATTTATATTTATGCCATAATATTTATTAAATAATAATAAATCTATGACACAAGCCATGCAAAGGCTTAGAGTGTCAAACACTCAAATTCCATGCATAACAATGAGTGAATTATACACTATCACCATGCAATGCATTATCAATAAAATAATACATATAATGACATGTGTCATGTGGGCCCCACACGTTTCCAAATGAAAGTGGGCCCACGTGCACTCACGCGTTCGGGTTCGATATTTCCGAAATACCGAACTTACGTCGCGACGTTATTAAATCGAATTTAAATAAATAATCGCGCCTAGCGAAATTATTATTTACGTCGCTAACGAATTAATTCTAAATTAACTCGTATGCCCGAATTAAAATCTAATTTTAATTTCGCGTCGAAATCGAATTTCGATTATTATATCGAATATAATAATTTATCGATTAATTCCAAATTAATCGTTCTCTCTCTAAATAAGGCACTTTATCCGAGATAAAGTTTCTCCGCAATTAATCCAAGATTAATTAAGTTCGAATCAAATATCATAGGTGAATCTTCAGGAAGCGACCCAAGAGATCTCCGGATATGTTGGCAGTAAATACGGTCGTCGGATAATCCGAACACGCACGTACCTCGTACTACGTTCTTACCGATTCACAAGACAAGGTTGGCTTCTAGCAAAGCGCCATGCCTACCCAATTCTCCAGAAATATTCTTATAGGAATATAAGATCTATATCAAGCGTAGTATACCGTAGTATTGCGTACATCGATCCAGTATCGGATGATCACATGCTAGGCCTGGGGCTGGAGATGTGTCTGCCCCGTACGAAACATATATCGGACATCAAGCAGCTAGTCTCTTTAAATCAGACAATCCTGACCTAGTCATATTGTCCCGACGGTTGCAACCTTTTATAGAGTACTAGTTCTGTGTCCTGCGTGATCATCACCTCCATATGTCTGAAGCGATACTTCCATCTTGACATCACATCCAGTACACTACGATTCTCGATAAACCCAGAAGAGGTGTACACAGAACCGGTTAGGGTCCCCAACCACCAAAACCAAAGTTTACCGATTGTCGCAAGTACTAGCGATGTAAGTCTCAGGTTAAGACCATATACACCTACCCTGATGCGGCCTCCCATAGACACGCAGACATACTACCAATGGGATTCCGCGGGGTCTATCCAGAGCGAAGCTGTTTTCCGTACCATCGGTAAAACACAACCTCCTATCGCACTTGCATAAGTATCCAATACTTAAATATATGAGAACTATGCCGTTGTGCCCTCACAACGTGCACAAGCGCAATACTAGTCTATTCCGCATTATCGATGTCCGATCTCGATAATACTCCGACTAGGGATATTTAATGATTAAACTTTATAGATTGATACTGTCTCATATCATCTCAATCCAGTATTAATCATATGGACTTTCGCCATTTATTAATCAAAGTAAATAATATTACAAAACGGCAAAAGGCAATTTCATTATCACATAGTTAATTTTGTACAATAATACAATATCATTTACAAACAGTGACGCTATGGGACATAATGTCTAACAATCTCCCACTTGGCCTATAGCCAGTCACTCAAGCATCTAATACCCGAACTATGTATGTGTCGTTCAAAAACTTGCTGAAGAACAGCCTTCGTCAGCGGATCTGCAATGTTGTCATCTGATGTGACCTTCTCGACCTTTACATCGCCACGATGTATAATCTCCCGAATCAGATGGTAACGTCGAAGAACATGCTTGGACCGTTGATGAGACCTTGGTTCCTTAGCCTGTGCTATAGCCCCGTTATTGTCACAATACAATGGAACGGGCTCAGCTGCTAACGGAACTACTCCTAATCCGATTAGGAACTTTCGGATCCAAACTGCCTCCTTTGCTGCTTCAGATGCAGCGATGTACTCCGCTTCTGTTGTTGAATCGGCAACAGTATCTTGCTTGGAAGATTTCCAGCTCACTGCTCCGTTATTCAAACAAAAAATGTACCCGGATTGCGACTTGTAGTCATCCTTGTCGGTTTGGAAACTTGCATCGGTATACCCAGATACCGCAAGTTCTCCTCTCCATAAATTAAGAAAGCATCCTTAGTTCGTTTAAGATACTTAAGGATATTCTTAACTGCTATCCAGTGACCTTCACCTGGATCGGCCTGATAGCGACTGCACATGCTCAAAGCATATGAGACATCAGGTCGTGTACATATCATGGCATACATGATCGATCCGACTGCCGAGGCGAACGGTATCCGACTCATGTTGTCTCTCTCTTCCTGAGTCTTAGGACACATGTCCTTAGACAGAGAGGTACCTCGTACCATTGGAACCAATCCCCTCTTGGATTGTTCCATGTTGAATCGCTTCAACACTTTATCAATGTATGTACTCTGGGAGAGTCCAAGCAGCTTTCTAGATCTATCCCGGTAGATTTTATTCCAAGAATAAAGGCTGCTTCTCCCAGATCTTTCATGGAGAATTTTAATGAAAGCCAAGCTTTCACCGACGTTAGCATGGGAATGTCATTGCCTATAAGCAATACGTCGTCGACATAAAGGACAATAAAAGTAAGTGCTCTCCCACTAACCTTCTTGTATACACAAGGGTCATCTGCGTTTTGCACGAAATCATATTCTTTTATGATCTCATCAAAACGCTGATTCCATGACCGTGATGCTTGCTTCAATCCATAAATGGATCGATTTAACTTACAAACCTTGTTTGCAAGTCTAGGTACGATAAAACCGTCAGGCTGTTGCATATAAACATCCTCCAAAAGGTTTCCGTTAAGGAAAGCGGTTTTAACGTCCATCTGCCATATCTCGTAATCGAAATATGCAGCTATTGCAAGCATTATCCGAATGGATTTAATCATGGCAACGGGTGAGAAGGTTTCGTCATAATCAATACCATATTGTTGACGATACCCCTTCGCTACAAGCCTAGCTTTGTACGTTTGTACGTTGCCATCCATGTCGGTCTTCTTCTTGAAGATCCATCTGCATCCAATAGGCTTTACGCCTTCTGGTGCATCAACCAGTGTCCAAACTTGGTTGGCGTACATGGAATCCATCTCGGACTTCATGGCTTCTTGCCATAAAGCGGAATCGATATTTTGTATCGCTTCCTCATACGTAGCCGGCTCATTATCCTCAATAAGATTAATATCTACATGAGGTGAGATCAGGAACCCATACCTCTCAGGTACTGTTCTGACTCTCTCCGACCTACGCGGTCCTTGTGTATGTGAAGTTTGTGGTACAGACTCATCCCGGATGGTCTGTTCTTGTTCCGTCGTTGATTCATTGCCAGGAACAGTATCACTACGATCTTCATCGAGTTCTACTTTCCTCCCACTTACCACTGCATTTAAAAAATCCTTCTCAAGGAAAAATGCTTGTAGAGCAACAAATACTTTGTTCTCTTGTGGGTGATAGAAGTAATATCCTTTGGTTTCCCTAGGATATCCTACGAAAAGGCATTTATCAGATTTGGGTTCAAGTTTGGTACCTTCCAAACGTTTAACATATGCCCAGCATCCCCAAATCTTCAGGAAAGAGAAACCTGGTTTCCTTCCTGTCCATATCTCATATGGAGTCTGTTCAACAGACTTCGACGGTACCTTATTCAAAATAAGTATAGCACTGTTTAATGCGTATCCCCAGAAGGATATTGGTAGCTCAGTGCGACTCATCATTGACCTTACCATGTCCAACAAGGTGCGGTTTCTCCGTTCGGACACACCGTTTAATTGCGGTGTTCCAGGAGGAGTCCACTGTGAAAGAATACCATATTCTTTCAAGTAATCTTGAAACTCATAACTTAAGTATTCGCCACCACGGTCTGACCGTAATGTCTTAATACTCTTCCCTGTTTGTTTTTCCACTTCGTGTCGAAACTCTTTGAATTTCTCAAAAGTTTCCGACTTGTGTCTCATAAGATACACATAACCGTAACGAGATGCATCATCTGTAAAGGTTACGAAGTAGTGAAATCCACCTCTAGCCTGGCTAGACATGGGCCCGCATACGTCAGTATGAACAAGAGCCAACAGTTCTGTGGCACGTTCACCTTTACCGCTAAAAGGTGATTTAGGCATTTTGCCTAAAAGACAAGATTCGCAGACGTCATATGAATTGGGATCAAATTCGTCCAAGTACCCACTCTTCGAAAGTGTGGATATGCGAGTCTTGTTGATGTGTCCCAGACGACAATGCCACATATAAGCTTCATCTTTTAGATTACTTCTTTTGAGCCTTTTGTTTGTCATTTTAGGAGATTCATTTATATTCAAAATATAAAGACCGTTATTTGCAACAGCTGTGCAAATTTCTGCATCATTTTTATATAAATAACACCCAGTGTTCCTGAATACAAAAGTGTAACCCTGCTGGGTTAACAAGGATACAGTATATAATATTCCTAGTTAAACTAGGTACAAAATAACAGTTCAAAAGTTTAAGTTCATGCCCTGAGGGCAGTTCTAAAACAAAAGTCCCTACGGCCAAAACAGCAACTGGTGTTCCGTTTCCGACCCGTAGATCCATCTCCCCTGATGCCAGCACCCTGCTATCCTGCAGATCCTGCACATCAGTACAAATATGAGCACCACAACCAGAATCAAAAATCCAATTTTTAAAACTAGAAGTATTCATATTTATCTCAATAACAAACATACCAGAAGCGATAGCCTTGCCATCCTTGATATCCTCCTTCTGCCCTTTGCCCATTCGGCAGTCACGTTTCCAGTGACCCCTCTTGCCGCAGTTGAGGCAGATGTCGCGAGATTTGTCCTTTGGCTTCCTAGAAGCCACTGTCAACTTGCCTTTGCCCTTTTTCTTGAACTTCTTCTTCCTTGCACCTCCAATTGCCTTGGGGCCACCCTTTGGCGCATGAGAGGTCGATGCAAAATGCGCCTCGCGCTTGCTCCCCTTTAGGAGTTCCCTTTCGGACTCCTTCAAGATAGATAACAGCTCTCCAAGAGTGTCATCTGTATCCATCAACTTATAGTTGACTATGATTTGTTTCCAAGTATCAGGAAGTGACTGCAAGATCATATCTATAGTCAGCTCAGCCTCCAAGACTATTCCCATATTGGCCAACTCATCAATATCGGCGATCATTTGAGTCCCGTGGGCTTCAACTGATGCGCCGTCTGTCATCCGGGAGCGGAAGAGTTTCCTTACTAGCTCGTACCTCTTCATCCGCTTATTGGTGCGGTGAAGATCACGCAATCTTGCCATCATGTTATAGGGATCCAAGTCCCTATTCTGGCGTCTGAAATGCTGGGTCATTGCAGCTAGCATAACTGACTGAGCTTGGTCACAATCATCACTATGAGTCTTCCATAACTCTAGCTCCAGTGGCTCAGTGGGTTTAGGCGGGAGAGGTCTCTGAATAGTATACAGTATCCTCTCAGCCCCAAGCACTATCTTGAGGTTCATTTCCCAGTCGGCAAAGTTTGTCCCTTTGAAGACATTATCGCCCATGATTATGTCGCGGATATTACCTTTGCCAGTCATCTTGACAACTATAGTCCAACTATAAAGTCAACGATGTTATGGGTACAGTCAAACTGTTACAAATAAAAATAACAATATATTAGTCCAACTAATTATTAAAATATTGACGAAATAATTTTGAAAGACGCGTAAGGCTAAGTATCTGAACGAAATTGCAAATTCAATAATAGCCTCCCACTATTTTCTTCAAGTTTCTAACCCTCTGTAGAGAACTCGGGAAATCTAATTTCCTAGTGGGCTAGGATCCCGTTAAATAACACACAACCTTGACTTTGGCCAATAAAAATTGTATGCTATTTAACATAGGTAGAT
Source organism: Zanthoxylum bungeanum (assembly GCA_019454045.1). Taxonomy (NCBI): domain Eukaryota; kingdom Viridiplantae; phylum Streptophyta; class Magnoliopsida; order Sapindales; family Rutaceae; genus Zanthoxylum; species Zanthoxylum bungeanum. Next base: position 84,241 of record SKCR01026306.1, read on the forward strand.
CTCCATGATCAATTGGATCTCATCCAATTCCTAGATCCAGTTAGGTGGACATCCAAGTCCGAAACATATGTATAATGTCAATGTATCTATACATTTCCTAACCCTATCCTCCGAATCAACTAGGCCTTGGCTTTGGCCAAAAACAAACCTAATGATTCCAGTTAAGCGGGACCCATTGACGAGGAAAGTTTCGTAATCAATGTCGTTGGACAAAAAGTGATCTTGACTTTGGCCAATAAAAATCACGATTTGGACAAGACACCGATATGCAACAAAACTCTCATGATTCAAGTACATCCTAGATTGACAAAGGTCTTGACTTTGGTCAAAAACAAACCAATGCCAACTTCGGATCTTGAACAAGAACCATTCAATGGAAGGATATTAGCTTAATATAAATTGAGGGATTTTCGCGTAATTGGCAACCAATTTATTTATCTTTGTTAGGTCTCATCATCATACACCCTTAAGCATGCTTCTAAAACATCATAAAGCGCGTAAAGTAAATTAATAGTGATATGCGGATGGATATATAAACAACTTGTTCCTAGAACAAATCACTCCCTTTCCTCTCCCCGCTAGCACTATTCTACTACTACCCAATTACATAATACAATAAGAGAAACCTCATTTACATTGAGGGGAATTAGGTGAGAAGAGAATACAAAGAGATAAAGAGATAAGGCTGGACACGCAGGTCCAATTTATAAATTCCAAATTTACAATAATTTCTAAAATTACCCTTTCCCTTCTAATATCCATCCGATATACACTATTCATTCATCACATACATATATATTCAAACAAGACATGTTTTTACAACCAATCTAATCCAATTAATTAGTCTTTGTTAAAGTGATCATCCAATGTTCAAACAACGGTTTGATTTTGTGCGAGTCCAACTCGATTGAGAATAAGTACATAAGGTACGAATTCGCGAATTATATCGAACTACTTATTAAATCTAATTAATTCGTATTCAATACTAATTCAATTATTTAATTCCAAATTAAATGTTTACACTTTTAATATGCTTTAAAGACTTAGATTCTAAATCTAATCCTATTGGGTCTCAAAGCCCAACTAACATCCAATGTTGAATTTAATTCAAGTCAAATGGGCTTAGAATTGATTTATTAAGGCTTGGGCTTTGGTCAATGTGGGTCAAACCCAATTACCAAGCCCAAATAAGGAATCACCCTTAAGTGCCATAAAACCAATTTTAAGCCCATAAGGCCCAATTAAATTATTAAAGCCCATTAATTAAATTTAATATTCCAAACATTAAAGTCCAATTAATTAAAGTGTAATACCAAGATTAATATATTAAACCAAATATTTCAAAAATACCCATTTAATTTATTAATCATCAATTTTCAAAATAAATGTCCAACATTAATTTTAACAAAAATCAACTCCTTTACATGTCCTATGTATTCGGCCAAGGTGAGTTTTTTGTGTCGATTTTGTTTTTCAATCCGATTGAATTATTAATCTACGTCCCGTACACGTTCTAAGTCATCCAATGATCTTAAACACAAAAATTTCAATCCACTCCAAGTAGCAACACATTCGGCCAAGGCATGAATTTGGGGAAAAATCATCCAATGCATTTTTCATAAAATTGATTCCATATAACATCATGTTATATACATGCAAGCATACTTATTAATCAAATTTCAAAAGAACATGCTTTAATCAATTTTGTCACACCATTCGGCCAAGGTCAAAATTTTGGGGAAAAATCATCCAATGCATTTTTCATAAAATTGATTCCATATAACATCATGTTATATACATGCAAGCATACTTATTCATCAAATTTCACAAGAACATGCTTTAATCAATTTTGTCACACCATTCGGCCAAGGTCAAATTTGGGGAAAAATCATCCAATGCATTTTTCATAAAATTGATTCCATATAACATCATTCTATATACATGCAAGCATACTTATTCATCAAATTTCACAAGAACATGCTTCAACAACCAATTTTATCAAATTTTAACCTAAAGTATTTCATGCTTAACCATGGCTCCATGATACCATTGTTGGTTTCTATAATATGTCCCAAGGAAAGATTAAGCATACATGAAATACAACAAAGAATATATATAAAAGATGAAGTATGGCGGAATCATACTTACCAAGCTCTTGTGATGAAGAAAATCAAGCCAAGATGGAAGCTCCAAGGTTGATTAGGTTCGGCCAAGGAAGACAAGAAGAGGAAAGCTCCAAACTTTGTGTATTCCTTGCTCTATGATGGTTTCCCTATCACCTCTTTTGATCCCTTGAAAGTGCTAGCCTTGCATGTGAGAAGATGTTCCAAACAACAACCTTTCTTCAAGCTTTTGGCAACCAAAATTGAAGAAGATGAAGACCAAAACTGCATGCAGTTTTCGGTCATGAAAAGAGAGAGAGAGAGAGAGAATTTTTCTTAATTGATTTTGATACCAAAAATCAATTTATATTTATGCCATAATATTTATTAAATAATAATAAATCTATGACACAAGCCATGCAAAGGCTTAGAGTGTCAAACACTCAAATTCCATGCATAACAATTGAGTGAATTATACACTATCACCATGCAATGCATTATCAATAAAATAATGCATATAATGACATGTGTCATGTGGGCCCCACACGTTTCCAAATGAAAGTGGGCCCACGTGCACTCACGCGTTCGGGTTCGATATTTCCGAAATACCGAACTTACGTCGCGACGTTAATTAAATCGAATTTAAATAAATAATCGCGCCTAGCGAAATTATTATTTACGTCGCTAACGAATTAATTCTAAATTAACTCGTATGCCCGAATTAAAATCTAATTTTAATTTCGCGTCGAAATCGAATTTCGATTATTATATCGAATATAATAATTTATCGATTAATTCCAAATTAATCGTTCTCTCTCTAAATAAGGCACTTTATCCGAGATAAAGTTTCTCCGCAATTAATCCAAGATTAATTAAGTTCGAATCAAATATCATAGGTGAATCTTCAGGAAGCGACCCAAGAGATCTCCGGATATGTTGGCAGTAAATACGGTCGTCGGATAATCCGAACACGCACGTACCTCGTACTACGTTCTTACCGATTCACAAGACAAGGTTGGCTTCTAGCAAAGCGCCATGCCTACCCAATTCTCCAGAAATATTCTTATAGGAATATAAGATCTATATCAAGCGTAGTATACCGTAGTATTGCGTACATCGATCCAGTATCGGATGATCACATGCTAGGCCTGGGGCTGGAGATGTGTCTGCCCCGTACGAAACATATATCGGACATCAAGCAGCTAGTCTCTTTAAATCAGACAATCCTGACCTAGTCATATTGTCCCGACGGTTGCAACCTTTTATAGAGTACTAGTTCTGTGTCCTGCGTGATCATCACCTCCATATGTCTGAAGCGATACTTCCATCTTGACATCACATCCAGTACACTACGATTCTCGATAAACCCAGAAGAGGTGTACACAGAACCGGTTAGGGTCCCCAACCACCAAAACCAAAGTTTACCGATTGTCGCAAGTACTAGCGATGTAAGTCTCAGGTTAAGACCATATACACCTACCCTGATGCGGCCTCCCATAGACACGCAGACATACTACCAATGGGATTCCGCGGGGTCTATCCAGAGCGAAGCTGTTTTCCGTACCATCGGTAAAACACAACCTCCTATCGCACTTGCATAAGTATCCAATACTTAAATATATGAGAACTATGCCGTTGTGCCCTCACAACGTGCACAAGCGCAATACTAGTCTATTCCGCATTATCGATGTCCGATCTCGATAATACTCCGACTAGGGATATTTAATGATTAAACTTTTATAGATTGATACTGTCTCATATCATCTCAATCCAGTATTAATCATATGGACTTTCGCCATTTATTAATCAAAGTAGTAAATATTATACAAACGGCAAAAGGCAATTTCATTATCACATAGTTAATTTTGTACAATAATACAATATCATTTACAAACAGTGACGCTATGGGACATAATGTCTAACCCAGCAGTCTGAGAATATGGCCATCATTGCACGCGAAAAGTGGCGGGGGCATCATTACATAATCCAAATGGCATCCTGCGGAAAGCCAAAGTACCATGGGAATGTAAAGTGGTTCTCCTGATCTTCTAGGGGATGGAAATTTGATTGTACCCTTGAATATCCATCAAGAAAGCAATAATAGAATTCATGTCCCGCCAATCTGTCTAACATCTGGTCAATGAATGGTAGCGGAAAAGGAAAATGGTCATTCCTCGTGGCTGTTAAGTTTCATGTAGTCCAGCATACTCTCCATCCAGTCACCGTTCTGTTGGGATCAGCTCGTTCTTTTCATTGACACAATAATTCCTCTTTTCTTTGGTACACATGCATATGACTCCCAAGTGCTATTGAGATGGGGTAAATGATGCCAGCATCCAACCATTTGATGATTTCTTTCTTCAAAACTTCCTTCATGATGGGATTGAGTCTCCGTGATGCTCCACTGTGGGTTTGTATTCATCATTCATCAGAATCTTATGCATGCAAAATGATGGACTAATGCCTCGAATGTCGGCTATAGTCCAGCCAATGGCTCTTTTGTGCTCCGTAATACTCTCAGTAGCTTTTCTCCTGATCAGAATGTTAGTGAAGAAGAAATAATAACAGGTAATCAGAAGATTTCAAGAAATGCATACCTGAGATGGCTCGGAAGTGACTTCAGCTCCAGCTGTGGTGGTTCTTCAATCGAAGGCTTGATTCGATCTTTCTTTGGCAATTCCAAGCTTTCAACTGGTGGTGTGGCTTTGAATCGGAAGGTTTGTCAAGGTAGTTGATACATTCCAGGATTTCAGCATCTAGCTCGCTGTCAGTCATGTTGGTGATCAAGCTTCAAGTGTATCTGTGGGATTGGCTCAGTATTTTGAACAATACTATCAACAACATCAACTCTGAAGCATTCTTCTTCTTTTCATCGCTCGGGAATTTCATGGCTTTGAAAACATTAAAGGTCACTTCTTGGTCCTGCACTTTCATGGTCAGTTCTCATTTTTGCACATCAATCACAGTTTTACCTGTAGCCAAGAATGGTCTCCCAAGAATGATAGGTATTTCTTTGTCTTCTTCCATGTCAAGGATGATGAAATCTGCGGGGAGAATTAGTTTGTCTACTTTGACCAACATATCTTCAACAGTACCTCTTGGAAATGCGAGTGTTCGGTCAGCAAGTTGCAATGAAACTGAGGTAGGCATTGCTTCTCCAATCTGTAATTTCCTGAAAATAGAAAAAGGCATCAAGTTAACACTCGCACCTAGATCACATAAAGCCTTACCGATGTATTGTTCTCCAATGGTGCATGGGACAATGAAACTGCCAGGATCTTTCAACTTCGGGGGAAGTTTCCTCTGAATGATGGCGCTGCATTCTTCCTTTAATGCTATTGTTTCGTAGTCTCCCAATCTCCGTTTTCATGAAAGAATGTCTTTAATGAATTTGACATAACTAGGCATTTCTTCCAAGGCTTCTGCAAATGGGATGTTGATGTGCAGCTTTTTGAAAACCTCAAGGAACCGAGCAAACTGCTTGTCCAGTTTGTTTTTCTGAAGACGCTGAGGAAAAGGTGGAGGTGGAATGATTCTTTCTGGTTCTTTTTCCTTTGCTTCGTTTTCCTCCATCTGTTTCTCAGCTTCTTTTGGAACTTCTTCTTGGGACATCTAGATTCCAACATCTTTGTTGATTTCAGAACCGCTTTTCAAAGTAATGGCTTGACATTGCTCCTTCCCTCGGTTCCTTGGATTGGGTTCTGTGTTGCTGGGAAGATTTCCTGGTGGTCTGTAACTCTGAGCATTGGCCAGTTGTCCGATTTGATTCTCCAGTGCTTTGATGGAAGCTGATTGGCTCTGAAAGATAACATCGTACTTTTTTAACTGAGCCAGCACTTCTGCTATTCCTGATTCATTTGCCTGCTCCTGGCCTTTGTTCTGTTGCTGAAATCCAGGTGGTGGATAGTTCCGCTGTTGGCCTGAATTGTTGCTCCATGAAAAATTAGGATGATTCCTCCACCCTGGGTTGTAGGTGTTGGAATATGGATTGTTCCCTTGTCTGTTGAAATTTTTGACAAAATTCACCGTTTCTTCAAGTTGGTTTGACTCTGGTATTCCTCCATATGGTGAACTTGTGGATCCAGTGGTAAGAGTCTCCATGAATTTGCATATCTGATCTAGCTTGGTGTTGACTGCTGTATTGGCTCCACTTTTATAAATTCCTGCAATTCTTTGGATCATGCTCCTTTCAGTTGGCCACAAGGAATTGTTGTTGGCCATTTCTTCGGTTAGTTCCCAGGCTTGATCTTCTCCTTTTGCCATTAAAGCTCCTCCAGCAGCAGCATCGATTGTGGTTCTCATTATTCCAGAAAGTCCATTATAGAATGTTTGGACTTGAAGCCATTTTGGAATCTCATGGTGTGGACATTCCGGAGTAAATCTTTGTACCTTTCCCAAGCTTCGAAGAGATTTCTGAGTCTTTTGTACAAATGATGTGATGTCATTCCTCAGCATTCCGGTTCTGGCTGGTGGAAAGTACTTTGCAAGAAATTTGGTGGCTAAAGTGTTCCAAGTGTGATTGAACCTGCTGGTAGTGAATGTAGCCAAGCTTTAGCTCTGTCCTTCAAGGAGTATGGAAAAGCTCGCAGTCTCATTGCTTCTTCCGCTTCTCGGTTGTAATTAAAAGTGCCGCAAACTTCCAGGAAGTTGCTGATGTGGGAATTAAGATCTTCAGTTGCATTCCCCCCGAACTGAACTGAGTGTTGAATCATCTGAATGCATGTTTTGATGTCGCACGCATTTGCTGGTAAGGGAGGAAGTACAATACAGGAAATGAGTCTGTCAACCACCGGAATGGTTCTGTCTCGAATGAGAATTGGTGGTGCAACCTCCAAAGGTTCAGGTTCCATGTTGACTAAAGCTTCTTGGCCTTCTCGCATTTCCCTTCTCAACTGTCTGATGGTTCTTTCAATTTCCGGGTCAAGCGGTCGAAGTTCAAAGCTTCTGGTTCATCTCATGTAGTTTCTGAGAACCTGAAACACAAGAAAACAAAAACAATAAGTAAAAAAAAAATTAGATACAAGTAACGGTATCTAACCCTTAAACTAATAGTAAAAGATAAATAAGTCCCCGGCAACGGCGCCAAAAACTTGACCGGCGTAAACACACACGTATAACGCAAACGCACGTATCGTTCAAGTAGTATAAAAATATCGATCTCACGAGGACTTAATATCTAATCTATTAATTTTATGAGGTCAAATGATTACTAGTATCTAACAGGTTGTTTGATTGATTTGAAATGGTGACGATTCTAAATTTAAAAACAAGTAAATAAAATTGTTCGGAAGTAGATTTTAAGAAAATTCAATATTAAAAACTATCTAGGGTTGTAATTTCTTCCAATATCATTTTAAAGATGAAGTGGTTATCTTAAAGTTGGGTAATATATTGATTTATTAACCTGGAACACTAAATTATGTGTTCCCCCGAGGTCGACCAAGTGATCCTCAGGCTTCTTGGTCATCGTTATCATATCATCAACGTACACATGCATGGTCCTATCGATGAGGGGCTTAAAAACCTTGTTCACCAACCTCTGAAATGTAGCCCCAGCATTCTTCAACCCGAAAGGCATCACCTTCTAATAATACAACCAATGATCCATGATGCAAAGAGTCTCCTTTGAGACGATAGCAAAACAACTCCTGGTCATTTTCAGCTCATCACCTGCCCCCAATTGGGCAAAATCTTCGGGTCGTGGATCTGGAGATTCAACTATCACCTCCTCTTCTTCTCTCACTTTCCTCTTCCGGTTATCTTTTTTGACGCAAAGAGTCTCCTTTGAGACGATAGCAAAACAACTCCTGGTCATTTTCTGACTTCCACACACTATCCCAATCCCATCTCGGGTGGGGAACTTCAACTTTAAATAGTAACATGATATTTCAGCCTTCATTTTCATCATGAAAGGTCGGCCCACAATAACCTGGTAACTGCTCATACAGTCTACCACCGTGAAGTCCATCATTATCGTCCAGGTGCGGGGGGAGGTCCCAATTGTCATGGCCAGCTGTATTCTGCCCAAGAGAACGACTGTTGCACCTCCAAACCCGTATAGGGGCATCACGTCCTGGGTCATAATGACATATTCCACCCCTAGACCATCCAAGCTTCCTTGGAGATGATGTCGACTGCACTCCCTAGATCCACCAAGATCATATCCACCTCAGCCCCTTCTATCACCACCTTGATTATCAGTGCATCGTCGTGCGGGAAATTCACCCCATGTGTATCCTCATCCGTGAATATAATGGGGACCGACCGACCCCTCTAAACCCTCGGAGCCTGCTCCGTCGTCAATATTTTTGATCCCTGGAACCTATTGTAATTCTTCATGACCGGTTTGAGTCTCCGGCCAGCGTCCTCCCACCAGCAATGGTATATATTTATCTCGGTTTCTGTCGTTGCCGGGCTACCATGGCCTCCTGGTCGATATAATCATTCAGATAACCATTTTGCGTCAGGTTTTCCACCTGCTCCCGCAGGTCCCTATAACCGTCCGCCGTGTGCCCCCTCAGATTATGATGCATATAATAGGACCTCTCACTCTTCTTCTCCGCCGGATACTTCCTCAAGTCCGGCTCCACCAGGAGGCCCTTATCATGGATTTCCCTGACGATCTGAGCCAACGACTTATTCAAATGAGTGTACCATGTCCCTCCGACCACATGATTTACTTGTGCATGAGCCCTCCTCTCCCGTGGTACATTGCTGGGAGGCATTGGTCTGAACTCCATTTGTCTTGAAGGCGACTTCCTCAATTCTCTGTCTGGCCTCCGTGATACCTCCGACCTTGTCACCTTTTCTCTCTGAGTTCCCCCTCTCCGGGCAACCTTCTATTCTTCTTCCATCAGAACAAACTTCCTGGCCAACTCCAAGGCGGTGGCGTAATCCGGTATGTCCTGGACCCTCAGGTGAGTCCACCACTTCCTGAACTTCAGGGCCCCCTTGAGACTTTCCAACGGCTCTGACGATTCATATGCCCCGACCTCGAGCACCAAATTTTGGTATCTTTCAATAAAAAAAATTTAGGGGCTCATCATCCCTCTGTTTCATCAGTCTCAACGCTCCCACCATCTTCCTTGGAACACGCGCTCCTTAGAAATTTCGAACGAAAGATTTTTAGAGCTAAGAGAAACTATTGATGCTTCCTAGGGTCAAACTTCTGAACCACAAAATCACGGGTCCATTTAGGGTTAAAGGGAACACCCTGCAGATGGCCTCTCCCACCATCCCTTGGACCTCCATCAATAAAACGAAACTTTCAATGTGGGAGTTAGGGTCGATATGGCCCTTGTAGGAGTTCATAGATGGCATGGTGAACCGCCTAGGGAATTCCACTGAAAAGATTTCTTCCGTAAATGGAGATGCCTTCTCCCCGTCTCGATCATCTCCTTTATCTGTCTTCAAGTTATCTTCCCACTTCTTCATCTCCTTTCTGAACCAGGCTTTCATATGATTATCAGTGTTATCACGTTGTCTACCATGGACTTCTTCATGCCTGCTACCCCGTGCACGACATGTGCCGTGATTGGACACCTCACAATCCCCTCCACCATGGCTTATCTCTTCCCCCTTCTTAGAGCGTGGGCTATTACTAGAGGACTCTGGCGTTTGCCTCTCCTCTTCTTCTCCCCACATTCTCTCCGCATGTAAGTCTCTCGCTATCTCAACTGACCTAACCTTTTGGGGATCCCTCCTTCTGGGCTCATCGTCCCCGTTCAGGTCTACAATCATTTTTCCTTATGTTATCTCGTTTCTCATCTGACTTGGACCACCCACCAGCCTTTCGTCGTTCATCTTCTCTAGCCTTTCCAGTTTTTCCATCATGGCCTTCATGAGGGTCTGGTTCGCCTCCCTATCATTTCTCATGTTTTCCTCTATTTTTCCCATCCACTTTGTTGTTGAACTCTCCGATGATCTGTGATTCACATCTTCTGCCATCGTCCTACTACGTGAGTTGCTTTTTGCTCTCTCCCTATAGACGGCGCCAACTGTTGACGGGTGATTTTCATCCCAAGGGCAGTTTCGAGATAACTCTCCCGAGACAATCCTCCTTCAACCTTGAATTTGTTTGGTTATGGGAGACCAAAAGCAAATGTAGCAAACGACAAAACAACCATAAAATCGACAAGAGGGTTTAACGTGGTTCGGCGAAGCAAATCCAGCCTACGTATATGGGCACAAAGTGGGGGGTGATTTTTATTACCAAACCGAGCTCGGCCGACCCGTTTCTCAGGAGGGTCTAAAGAAAACCGAGTTGTTTGTTCTCTTTTTAGTGTTTCTTACAAGTAATGCTTAAATGAAATTTTTTCTAACCCTTACAAATGAGATTACCCTCCCTTTATATACTAAGGAAAGTACAACACTATTTCAATATCTCTTTGACGTCAACCATACGGATTTCCGGCGAATTGATGGGCTCTCTGCCCCAACTTCCTTACCGAAAGCAAATCTATCATCTGACTTCCTGTCACATCACACCGTTTCATACACTACCATACTTTAACATTAATGATGATAGCCTGTAAAGATCGCGAGCGTTGATACATGTCAGTGGGAAAAGTCCAAACTACCCCGATCACACATTGGATGTCAAGAGATCGGCCAAATGATGTGCCGAACTATCCCAACTACTCCCGACCTGACCCAAAATATCCGAGGACATCATCTCGATCCAGGAGGAAAGACAGTGCCGAACCGAGCTACCGGGCTGAAGTGGTCGGTCTCGGCTCTGATGTTGTCGGTCTTTGAGACTTGTTCCATGCTGTGTCCTCAGGTCGGACAGATCCGGGAAACTGGGTCCAAACACTATGCTTGACCGAGGAGTAACCAATACTCTCTGAACACTCGTCCCTCCAAAAGGAGAAATCGCATCTCTGTCCTTGCTGCACTGTTGAAATTACTTGTTACAAAAAGCACCATCAACACCATATGATAGTTATGGCTGTCAAAAGTCAACTCAATCTTCATTTCCCACTCAAAGTAAGCCTTGAGATAACTTCTACCTTGAAATGATGGTATCAACATCTTAATTTTGCCCAAATCATTATCCACATCATCTCTGTCGCCAAAGTATCTTTTGTAACCCCTCTTATGCCTACCTCTTCTATGCTCCAATCTACCAATGTCCTTCTCAAACTCATCTTCACTAAATCATCACTCATGTTACTAACGTATAATACATATCTTGTTTATCCAATCTCTCCCTCACATCAACAAAATTCATATTGATTTTCCCAAATTGTTGCTGTATGGCTCTCAAAATATAATGCATATCCTACTCTCTATCCTAATCTTGATTGGCCATTCTCAATATCGTGCAAAATAAGGTAAGCAAAATAAAGAAAAATAGCATCACAAGTCGTCACGTATTTACACTCACAATGACATTCCACTCGTGTTTTCACTCAATTGGCTATTATCTCTTCTGTGCTCACACTCTCTTGTCTTTTACTACTTCTATTACTTGTTAAGTCCTTTAAGAGCTCTGAAACTCAACCAAATATACCAAATACCAAAAGTCTTTTCTCCCAATGACAACAACCATGAAAATATAAATAACCATAAAATCCAATGCTCATATAACAAAAAAAATACTTAAATAGAACAATAAATGAGTAGATGCCAAATGGCCATACATAGAAATTATAAGATATGCGAGACAGAAAAACGATACGAAAATGATATATTGGTAGATGTGTGACTGCATCGAAGAAGGGTGAAGACGTTGTGCTTGTGCTGTGCGTGTCTATGAATGAGAGAATATGAGAAGATGACTGATCGTGGGATCTAATTTTTAGGTTATGCCGTATGTGAAGATGAGTGAGAGTGAGACATAATTTTTAGGTAAATAATAATTATTTTTAGTTTAAGAGAAGAAACGCGGGTGTTTTTTCAAAGTGGGGGCAAATAAAATTTTACTTTTTTAGTAGAGACAACTGATTTCCCTATTAAAACTAGTTTAAATTCAACAATAAAAATTAAGACTCCCTGACTTTTAGGGGCAAAATTTATTTCCCCACTAAAAATAAAATTTTTTGTAGTGGATGGTGGCAATGGAAGATGAGTTGGAATCCTTGAAGAAAAACAAGACATGAGAACTTGTAAAAAGACCAGAAAACATGAAAACTACAAGGTTCAAATGGGTGTAGAAACTCAAAGAGGTGCGGCACCGATGGAGCCTTGGAAGTTTAAAGCCATATTTGTTGCAAATGGCTTCACACATAAAGAAGGCATAAATTTTCATGATGTATTCTCTCCTGTAGTTAAACACACTTCGATAAGGGTTTTAATAGCCTTAGTGGCACACCATGACCTGGAACTGGAACAAATAGATGTTAAGACAACTTTCCTTAATGGAGAACTGGAAGAAGTCATTTAAATGGAATATCCAAATGAGTATAAAGAGAAGGGCAAGGAAGACAATGTGTGTTTACTCAAGAAATCTCTATATGGGTTAAAACAGCCACCAAGACAATGGTTCAGGAGATTTGATGAGTTTATGGGAAGAATCAAATATACAAGGAGCAAATATGATACATGTGTATACTATAGGAGGTCTGACAATGGAGTGTATATCTATTTGCTCTTGTATATTGTTGATATGCTTATAGCAAGCAAGCAATGATAGAGATGAGATAAAGAAGATACTGGTAAGAAGATATTAGGCATATAATTGATGAGGGACAAGAAGAATGGAACAATCTTCTTGAATTAGGAGCAGTATGTAAGCAAAGTCTTCAAGAGATTTGAAATGGAGAAACAGAAGCTTGTTTTTACTCCAATGGCAGCCCATTTCAAGCTCTTTATGGCCCAATGTCCTAATAAGAAAGAGGACATAGCACACATGACTAGAGATCTCTATGCTAGTGCAATAGGTAGCATAATCTATGCTATGGTTGTTGAGGAAAATATCTCGCATCAGCTGAGATAAACAATTAAACTCAAAATATAAACATTGGACAACCCTCAAATCTCAAGCTAGCTTTTAGGTTGAGTTAGGACCATGAATTTCAAAATTATATCAGAGCTACACTCATGCACAAGTGGGCCCACACTACCTACTCATGTGACACAGATCAGGCAAAAAGACTGGCCTACACGTGAGGGGGAGAGTTGAGAAAAATATCTCACATCGGCTGAGATAAATAATTAAACTCAAAATATAAGCATTGGACAACCCTTAACTCTTAAACTAGTTTTTGGATTGAGTTAGGCCCGTGAATTTCAACAATGGTATTCTCTAGACCAGATGTTGCCTTTGCTATGATTCTGGTGAGCAGGTTCCTGGCACACATAGGAAGGAAGCATTAGGAAGCTGTTAAATAGCTGCTTATATACTTCAAATGGAAAATGGGCTATGGCCTCCTGTATGGGAATACATGTGATCATGGTGAAGCTTTGGCTGGCTATGTAGATGCTGACTATGCAGGTGACTTAGACAAAATGAGGTCACTCACATGGTATACTTTTACCTTGTATAATGAGGTGGTCAATTGGAAGGCTTCACTACCGTATGCTTTTGCTCTTTCAACAATAGAAGAAGAATACATAGCCATAACAAAAGCAGTGAAAAAAGCCTTATGGCTTAAAGATTTGGTCAATGAACTATGAATTGATCAAAGTGAGGTAAATGTATTTCGTGATAGTCAAAATACCTTGGACATAACTAAAGATCCAAAACACCATGAGAGGATTAAGCATATTGATATAAGGTTGCATTTTATTAGAAATGAAGTGGCAAAAGGCTTTGTTAAAGTGCTAAAAATAGGCACTGATGATAACCCTACTGACATGCTCACAACGTCTTTGGCAGTGTAATAACCCTAAATTTTTAACAAGGGTATTATTGTCTATTCACTTAAAAGTCTTTGGTCAAATTTTTGAATTTTAAATTTTTGGATCAATTTATAAATTTTTATAAGTCTTATTCAACTATTAATTGATCAAATCCTTGAGGACTTGACTGATATTTTTCAGTCATTATAAAATCAACTTTTTCTTCTTCGCCTCTCACAAAAAATGTGCAACCCTTTACAATTCTTTTCTTTTTTTTTTCCTTCCATATGAAGGATCTTTGATCCGACCATGGATGGCCGTTTTTCGGTGATCAGAACTAGAGGAAAGATATAGCAGGTCGTAAGGGACAGTTTGGTGGCAGCCATATCACTTGAGATGGCCATTTTCCGACAAGACCTTGGCTTGAAGATTTTTACATTTTTGGACGATTCATCAAAAATCAGAGCTCCATTGGGCATGTGACCACTGCCATTAGATTCAGGATGACGGCGCGCATCTACTGGTGGCAGCGGTACGGCGGCGTGATGAAGGCCACGAGCCGACGTGTCTAGGTGGAATCTCCTTTTTGATGTTCTCGACACGTTGGTTCAATCATTTCATGCGGTAATGGACCAGAACTCTAATTTTATGTATTTATCGTGTTTTTACGCGTTTAATTACCAATTTTGGATTATTTAAATTATTTTGAGATTTGAGTTTTAAATTGTTGTTTTCGGATTGTGGCCTTCATTGTGAAGTGTGGTTGGGTGGTTGTTGTAGGCCCCAGATGGCCATTTGTGGTATTGAATTATAAATGGAAAGCCTATGTTTTAAATGAAATAATGCCGATTTTTAGTTAGATTTGTGCGAGAGTTTGATTTGGTGCGTTTTACATCTCAGGTTTCGAGATGTCACTTTTAGGTGATCTTCGGGCTTTCACTAGTCAGCCGGACCCGTATGCCTCGTAAAACTTGTCTTCTGAGTCTGAAGAGAATTTTACAGCTGTTAGATCAACAAAATAGTCTAAGCGCGTTGAGCATTACTGTGAGATCGATTTCACGCTTCAAACATAGGGTTGAGGTAGGGATTCAATACTCATCTTGATTGTGATTTTAGATTATTTATGTATATATATATATCATTATTTTATGCCGAAGAAAATAATGTGAAATGTATCTTAATATTAGCCATATTTTATGGAAATGTGAAATGGTGCGTTAGGCGGCACGACACGACCATAATGAGTTTTATTATTTTATTTTTATAAATATCTGCATAGTAGTGTAAATAAAAATTGGATCGGACTTGGATCGGTAAAAATATCAAAATTAGATATATTAAAATTGGTATATTGGAGCCCCGTTATGGCGCACATCTTGGTTATTATATTGCCATGTTGCAGTATTTGCTTGTGTGAAACCCCGTTTTGGTCTACCTTATAGACCTCGGTTGTCCCATTGCAGTAACTGTTACGTGACCCCAAGTGGTGCTATTTGGACTCTGATCACGAGCCTAGATGAGAGTCTCATACCAGCACATGGTTTGTTTATTATTGCCCCGTTGTGGCATTTGATCATAAGGAGCCCTTTGTGGCATATGATCATATTTGTTATGTGGCCTCGTTATGGCACAATAATTATTCACGACTCCTATTTGAGGTGACCGGTTATGTGTCCCCATATGGCACATTGTTTATTTACAGCTCCAATGTTGGGAGTCTGGTTACGCGGCCCCATGTGGCATTTCACTCACACGTTTTTATTTAAATGATTAATGTTGTCGAGGTTGTCTATTTTATTTATATTGATAAAATATATAAATTATAATTATTTCTTAACTAGCATCCTCGATAATGTTTTATTGGATATATATATCTATGTAATATATTAATCATGCAGGATTTTCATAAAACCAAATAAGATGAGTGAATTAATCCTTACTAAGCACATGATTTCGCTCACCCCTCAATTTAACATTTCATATCAGACCTTGGTGTTTTGGAACTTGAGGATGCATTCTGGGATTTGGAGTTTCGGAGAGCGAGGAGCGGGCTTGATTCCTCGAGTGTGTTCAGATCGTGTTGAGTAAATTTCTTCGTTTTGGCAGTGCTAGCGCATTTTTAGAGTTAATTGACTTGTATTTGAGATTATCAGACTGTGTAGTTGTTTAGGTGATGCATTGCATAGTCAGACCATTATTTGAATTTTGATTATTTATTTCGTGACAGGTGTTCACATTTAAACTTTGGTAACATTTAGTATATTTTCCGTATGATTTTATATTTTCTTTTGATTTTAAGTCTTCAGGTATATTTTTGAGATTTTTACATTTTAGTCCCTTTTGACCAAATCATGTTTTGACCTTTTGACCATTTTCTTCTGTGTATTTGATCGTTTTCTTCTGACTTTTTGACTATTTGACTCATCTTGTTATAATTTTGTTTAATGTATTTACCCAATTATCGTTGGCTACTGTTTTGGGTCGTGACAATAGTTTTGGTATCATAGTACCATCTTTACTTTTTTTGGGATTGTAACACCTGTCAATGAAATAATTTGGGTTTTGTTTTCGTATTTTCAGTGTTTTGGTCCCTATGCATCATCTTAGAGAAAACGTCTGGTAATATAATACATTGTCAACTATAAGAGTCTGTGAAGAGATTATGATAATGCCACTTGATACCGAAATATGATTGGAACCTTGTAGGTCTAGAGCTTCGGAGTTGGGCCACTCTAAGATGCCTAAAATGTTTTTATCTTTCTTTTCGGGTAAAAGGCTGATGCATAATTGTCAAAGTTCTATCTTTTGGAATATAGGATTTGATTATCAAGTTTGGTTCGTTGAGCTTCTCCGATGGTTTCTTCACTCATTTATGGATTCCGTAAGGCGATATGCGACATTATAGGAAGGGTTATGAGCCTGGTTGCGAACTCGTTAGGTCTTGAGAGTTGGTGAATGGATGCTTCTCTTATTCATGTATTTTATGTTTTCAAATTATTTACATCTATGTTTCAAGTAATTGGTTTACATTTTCAAGTTGACGTATTAGTTTACGTTATCAATTTACATGTTTGGTTTATGTTTTCAGTTCAATGCCCAGCTCATATCTTTAGTTATGTTTTCATGTCATATTTTTCGACGAAGCTTGGAGCTCGAAGATGACACTCAAAATGGCGCAAACCAGTGAGCAAATCTGCTGCAGTGGGCGTCCATGACAGTGGACTTTTTGAAGTTTTTTGTTGCCTCCGCGTCGCTCAACCGCTCGATGTAAGTATTCCGGAACTTCCGTCGTTGTATTCACTTGTGATTCATGCTTGATTTTTGATCTTAGGACCTTAGAAAAACTCAACAATGGTATCAGAGCTTGGGTTAAAAGCATGAAAGTTAGGGCTTAAAATTTGGGCATTTTGATTTTGAGCATGATTTGATTAAATTGGATGTTTGAATATGCTTAAATGTGTTTGTATTGAAGATTGATTGGATCAATTTCAAGAAAAATTGTTTGGAACATTTTTGCCCAAAATGATAACCTTGGCTGAATATAAATGTAATAAAATGTCTTGGGATTTTTTGATTTTTGATAATTGGATGTGTTGGAAATCATTCGGGATGATGATTTAATGTCGATTGTTGAATCAATTGGATTGAATTCGAATCGGACATAAAATCCCCAAATTGCCAAGAATGTTATAAAGCATGAAATTGGGTAAAATGAATTTGAGCATGTAATTATGAAATTGGATGATTAAGTATGCTTGAATATGTTTTAATTGAAGATTGATTGGATCAATTTGATTAAAAATTGTTTGGAACAAATTTCCCCAATTTGAGTATATTGGCCGAATAGGTATAGTGCCCTAAATGTCTTGGAATTTTGTTTCGTTGATCATTGGATGACTTGAAACGATTAGAAGTGTTGATTTAATGTCGATTGTGTGTTTAATTGGATTGAAACTAATCGGACATAAAATCACTCCCTTGGCCGAGACTTAAGAGCATGTAATGGGTTTGATTTTAATCAAAATGTGTTGGACATGTGATGATGAAAATGAGCATGATTAATTGTATGAATTGATTTTTAGAAATTTAATTTGGGTGATTAATCATGATATACACTTTAGGTAATTAAATTGCGAAATTGGATTTGTGTAATTTGATTAATTGTGCTAATTTTAGAAATTGAGCTTGAATTGTTGTTATTGGGCTTATTGGGATTTGTTGTACAAAGTTTGGTTTAGGCAAAATTGGTTGGATCCAATTGGGCCCAAAACCGCCTCCATAAAGCCCAAATGCGACAAATAGACATTTAAAGTTTAATTGGGCCTAATGGGCCAAGATTAATTTATAGGTTTATAGGGTAACTCCCGGATTGGATTTTGGTTATCGGTTTGACCCGAGTTGACCAAATGTCCACGCCTTAAGAAATTAATTAAAAGCTCATTAGACTTTAATTAAATTAATATTGGATATTAATCGGGCTTTGAGACCCGAAACGATTAAATTTGGAATTTAAGTCTTAAGGTTCGTAAATAAAGTGTAATATTTAATTTGGAATTAAATAATGGATTAGTATTTAATACATATTAAATTGGATTTAATTATGTAGTTTAATTTAATTCCGGAATTCGTACTTTAAGTACTTATTCGCAAAAACGAGTTTGACTCGAACAAAATCAAATCGTTGTTTGAACATTGGATGATCACTAATTATCAGATTAATTAATTTGATTAGATTGATTGATAACATGCTTGAGTGAATACATGGTTGTGATGCATGAATAATGTATATCGGATGGATATTAGATGGGTGGGGCAATTTTAGAAATTGTTGTAATAAATTTGATTTATTAAATTGGACCTGCGTGTCCAGCCTTATCACCTCCTATTCTTTGTATTCTCTTCTCACCTATTCCCCTCAATGTAAATGAGGTTTCTTTAGAAGTGTAGTGTAACGGGTAGAAGAAATATTTGTGCTAGCAGGAGAGAGAAAGTGAGAGATTTGATCTAGGATCAATGTGTAAAATATCCATCCGCATATCATTATTATTTTTATATACGCTTTATTATGTGTTTAGAATGCATGTTTAAGGGTGTATGATGATGAGACCTTTAACAAAGATAATAAATTGGTTGCCAATTTGCACGCGAAAAACCCTCAAATTATATTAAGCGTCTTTCCTTCCATTGAGTGATTCTCACTCAAGATCCGAGACGGCATTGGGTTGTTGGCCAAAGTCAAGCCCTTTGTTTGGCGAAGATGTGTTTGAATCACGAAGGCTTTGTTACATGTCAGTGTCATGTCCAAGTTGTGGTTTGTTGGCCAAAGTCAAGACCACTTCTTGTCCATCGACATTGATTACGAAGCTTTCCATGGTCAATGGGTCGCGCTTAACTGGGATCATTAGGTTTGTTGTGCCAAAGCCAAGGCCTAGTTGATTTAGAGGAAAATGTTAGGTAATACATTGGATGTATTGGCATATATAAGATATATGTTTAGGACTTGGATGTCCGCCTACTGTATCTAGGAATTGGATTAGATCCAATTGATCTTAGAGATCTACCTAGTTAATTATCATACAATTTGTTGGCCAAAGTCAAGATTGTGTGATATTTAACGGGATCCTAGCCCACTAGGAAACACGGTTTATCGAGTACTCGACTGAGGGTTAGAGGCTCGCCGAAAAATAGTGGGAGGCAAGAATTGAATTTGCAATATTCGTTCAATTACTCGCCATACGCGCTCAAACAAATATCATTCGTCATAGAAATTAAATGTTAGTTGGACTAATATTTAAATTGTTGTTTTAATAAACAGTTGGACTGTATTATAGTCGATTATATAATTGGATTATAGTAATCAATATATTTGAATTAATTAATTTCAATTTATAGTTGATTTTATAGTTGGACTATAGTAATCAATATAATTGAGGTTAATTGATTTAAATTATATTTGATTGTATAGTTGGACTATCATAATCATTATAATAAATAGTACCACAAATCGTTGATTAAATAGTTGGACTATTAGAATCAAGATATAAAATTGAAAGATTGACGTTTAATACATAATCCTAGGGAAAATGTATCTAAATGGTTTAATTTTCAAATTGGGAATTAAAATTCAGGATGGTCCTGGAAAAATAATTAGTTATTTTATTTGATAAAATAATATAATGCCTAAGCCTGGAGTTAAGCATATAGTAGAGCATAATCTTTGGAAGATTATGTAATGATAATTTAAGTGCTTAATCCATTAAGCTTGTCGTAGTAGACTCCTTAATTTCTTAATCAGAAATAAGGATTAGATCCTTAAAGTATGATGATGAAATTGAAGGATCTTCATAAATCTATGTTTAGATTTTAGAAGTACTAAAATTGCAATAAATAATTCTTGGAGAATTAATGACTATTCTCGAGGAGACAAAGTCAAACTTTGCAATTAGACAAGTAGTGCAAGGTGCACTTTACTTAGATATTCTAGAAGCCCATGGCTTGGCCAAAGACTTCTGGAATGCTGAAAAAGGGCAAGGGAAATATCATTATAATCTTTTAGAAAGATAAAGGACATATCCCAAAAGGAATTGAAGAACGAACAAAGCTCTAACTTCAAATATGTTTGTCAAATTATGTTTATGACTAGTATTAAAATTGGATTTTAAATACTTAGTGTGATACATAAATATATATGAATATTCAGAATCTGTTTTGAACAGGATACTGACTTCGATTGAGAATTATCTGCGAATTAGAAACGGGACGAAAGTCGCTGTTTTAACCGTAGATACCCGAATTTAGGAACTACCTTCGGGTATGTACTTAAAATTAGGAAACTGTTATAATGTAACTAGTTTGACTAGATACATTATCTTTATATCAGTGTTTGACCCGCTGCGGGTGAACCTTTATATTCTAGAACACTAAAGTGTTTTATTATATAAGGATGATATTGAGATAAACATATTAGATGTGAATAACATAATTTATATTTTGAATGTAAATTAATCTCAAATATATATAAAGACAACAAATAACTCAAACTGATTTGATCAGAAGAAACTAATTTGTGGCATTGTTGTCTAGGACACAATTAAACAAGACTCGTATATCCGCACTTTTGAAGAGTGGGTACTCGGACTGTTTTGATTCCAATCAAATAAAGTCTACGAATCTAGTTTATTGGGCAATGTGCCTAAAACACTATTTACTTGGTAAAAGTGTAAATGCCACCGATCTGTTAGCCCTAGTTCATAGTGAAGCAAGTGGGCCCATGTCTAGCTAGGCTAGATGTGGATATGAATATTTCATGACCTATACGGATGTGGCATCGCATTATGGTTATGTGTTTCTTTTGAAGAACACAAATCAGAAACTTCTATAGTTTCGACACGAAATAGACAAACAGATCGGCTATAGTATTATACCGTCACGATAAGACCGTAATGGAAAATATTTAGGCAATAAGTTTCTAATATACTTGAAAGAGTATAGTATTCTTTCAAATGAGGACTCCTCCCGGAACATGTCAAAGTGACGGTGTGTCCGAACTGAGTAACCGAATTATGTTAGACATAATAAGGCTAATCATGAGTCGCTCTGAGCTACCATTTCCTTCAACGGATACAGATAAATAGTGTAAGAACTTATTAGAATAAGGTTCCATAATAATCTGTTTGACAGATTACATATTAGATATGAACGGGAAATAAACCGGGTTTCCCATTCCTGTAAATTTGGGCATGCTAGGCATATGTTTGGACGATGCCAAACTAAAACCCAAATTGGATAATTGTCAATTGTAGGCTATCCTAGGGATACCATAAGTATTGTACTTATAAATCTCACCAGAGAACAATTAGATTATTGCTCACCATGCAGTTTTCCTGAGAGGAATATAGACATGCAATGGTAAGTGGGAGGATAGTAAAACTCGATGAAAATCGGAGTAATACTATTCCAGGCACCGAATCCTTAATGGAACACAAAAGTTCATCAAGGATGAAAATGTACCAGTAATCTTCGTATACACAAGAACCACGTAGATCGGAGAGAGTCAGAAAATAACCTGGGGTATGGGTTTCTGATCTCACCTTATTAAGATATTAATCTTTTAAGGTATACCAACTGACTACGTATGAGGTAGTGATACAAGGTATCGACTCCCTATTATGACAAAGTGTCATGAGTCCGAAATGGATTCCATGTATATCAACAAGTTTGGATACTAGTTGATGTATCATAAGGCATTTTGCCTATTGTTACTTTATAAGTCTTCAAGGAAGACATACATCGAAGGCAACATACCAACGTACTAAGCTGGGCTTGTAAATAAAAGGTAGAGTTATCAACATTGTGTTGATTACGACGAAACCTTTTACCTGTTGCCATGGAAAATCCATTTGGATAATGCTTGCTAAAGCTGCGTATTTCATTTATGAAATATGACAGCTTAACGGAAAAATGCTTTCCTGAAAAGGAAACCTTTTGGAGGATGTCTTCAACATCCTGTCGGTTTTGTCGTACCATAACAAGCAAACAAGGTTTGCAGGTTATTCGATCCATGTTTGGATTGAAGCAAGCATAAGTTCTAGGAATTATCGTTTTGATGTAATCATAATGGAGTATGATTTAATTCAAAACGAAATGATTCTTGTGTATATAAAAGGGTTAGTGGGAGTGCACTGACATGAATGTCCTGTAAGATAATGATAATATGTCATTTCTTGGAAATGATATTCCCATAAAATAATCGGTGAAAGCTTGGCTTTCCTGATAACGACCATAAGTCGTAACAAAGGTACTATAAATAGTATAAGAGAACAGTTAGCTGGAAATATTCCTAGCAAGATTCGGTTGCCGAATAAACAATAAATGCGGGTTATTGCTGCAGCTGAAGCAGCAATAGAAGCCTTCTGGGGTCGATAAATAAATCTAATTAGATTAGATGTAGTTCTGTTAGCAGCTGAGCTAGGCTACAGCGCAGGATAAAGAATCAATGGTCTCATCAACGATCCAGATAAATACTTCGACTTTTCATCTGATTCGTTCGGATCATACATCGTGGCGATGTGATGATCGAATAAATTGCATCAGACGATAATCATGCAAATCCGATGACGAAAGCTTTTCTCAGCAATTTGAGCCAAACATTACATAGTTCGGGTGTCAGACACTCGAGTGACTGGCTATAGGCCAAGTGGGAGATTGTTGGACAATTATGACCCATAGCGTCACTATTTGTATAGATCACGGTGTTGTTGTACAAATTAACTATGTGACAAAGGAGATTGCACTCTTATCATTTGTGATTAGATCACCTAGATATATAAATGATGAGAGGTCCCTATGATTTGTTCCTGGATGGAGAATGATATGAGACAGTATCGGTCCACGAAGGATAAATCATTAAACATCCCTAGTCAGAGCACTATCGAGATTGGACATCGATGAATGCATAAAAGACTAGTATTACACTTGTGCGCGTTTATGAGAGCACAACGGCATAGTTCTCATATATTTGGGTATAGGATACTCATGCAAGTGTAATAGGAGGTTGTGTTTCACCGATGGTACGGGAAACAGCTTCGCTCTGGATTAGACCCCCTCGAAATTCCATTGGTAGTATGACTATGTGTCTATGGAAGTCCGAAATCAGGGTAGGTGTATTTGGTCTTAACCTGAGACTTGCACCGCTAATGCATACGACAATCAATATACTTTGGTTGAGGTCGTCCAGGGCTGTAACAGGTTCTGTGTACGCCG
Organism: Zanthoxylum bungeanum; assembly: GCA_019454045.1. Taxonomy (NCBI): domain Eukaryota; kingdom Viridiplantae; phylum Streptophyta; class Magnoliopsida; order Sapindales; family Rutaceae; genus Zanthoxylum; species Zanthoxylum bungeanum. The sequence goes on from SKCR01026306.1 coordinate 107,889, forward strand.
ATGCTGAGTATATCGAGAATCGTAGTGTGTTGGGTGTGATGTCAAGACGGAAGTGTCACTCCAGTCATATGGAGTTGATGATCGCGTAGGGATACATAACTCATTCTCTATATAAGGTTGCAACCGTCGGGATAATATGACTTGGTCATGATTATCCGATATTAAAGAGACTAGTTGCTTGTTATCCGATATATGCTTCGTACGGGGCAGACACTGTACCAGCCCCAGGCCTTGCATGTGATCATCTGATACTGGACATAAATACGCAATTCTACGGTATACTACGCTTGATATAGATCCTTATTCCTGTAAGGATATTTCTGGAGAATGGGAGCATGGTGCTTTGCTAGAAGCCAACCTTGTCTTGTAAATCGGTAAAACGTAGTACTTGGTACTCACGTGTTCGGATAGTCCGACGACCGATTTGACTGCCAACATATCCGGGGATCTCATGGGTCGCTTCCCAAAGATTCACCGATGACGTATGACTCGCACTTATATTAATCTGGGATTAATAAGATGAGAGAGAAAATTGATCTTGGATTAATTGCGGAGATATTTTATCTGGGATAAAATACCATTAAAGAGAGATAACGATTAATTTAGAATTAATCGGTAAATTAATATATTTGATATATTAAAGGAAATTAGATTTTGACGCGGAATTAAAATTAGATTTTAATTCGGGCGAGCGAATTAATTTAGAATTAATTCGTTAGCGACATGAATAGTGACTTCGCTAGGCGTAATCATTTAATTACGACGCGACGAAAAATTCGTTAATTTAGAATTAATGAATCCCAGCCCGAGATTATTTGCGAGCGCATTCGCATTTCGAATTTGAGTGTGGCACGTAAGTCAAATCAAGCGTCAAATCGCTAGTCGCATCTACGTCACATCAAACGTCAATTCATGTCACTTTGAGTGATGTGACAATTGATTAGATTGATTGATTGAAAAGACTTGATGTGGGTGGTTGGAAATCAACTTTTTGAAAGTTGAAAGACATATATTGTTTTTATATCTTCCTTTGACTTTTTGAAAGAAAAGGGAAGTGTATTTGCTTTTGTTATTTGTAAAAATATATAAGCAAATTAAAACCAATTTTTTCCAACACACTTTTCACTTCTCTCTCTCACCATTTCTCTCCATTTTCTCACACCCTTAGAGGGCTGTTTTCTTCTTCAATTTGGGCAGTGGACTGCCGAGCAAACCAAGAGGAAAAAGGGAAGCAAGTGTGATTTTGTTGCAAAATCGAGAGTGCTAGCACACTCCGGGATCAATGAGAAGGTGATAGGGAAGCTCACCCATGAGCCGGGAACCATTCGACGAAGCTTGGAGCTCGAAGATGACACTCAAAATGGCGCAAACCAGTGAGCAAATCTGCTGCAGTGGGCGTCCATGACAGTTGACTTTTTGAAGTTTTTTGTTGCCTCCTCGTCGCTCAACCGCTCGATGTAAGTATTCTGCAACTTCCGTCGTTGTATTCACTTGTGATTCATGCTTGATTTTTGATCTTGGGACCTTAGAAAAACTCAACAGTCAGCTCACTTTATATTTTCAAAGTGCACATCATTTTCAATTTCAGTTTTTGACCATGATTTCAAGATTATATTTGCGTTTTTACTATATAGTTCAGTTTTATCTCATGTTACATTTTACAATTTTTCATTCATGTTTTCATATTCTGAGCTTACTAATGTCTTTTATACGTCACGTTTACAAGTTCACAACTTAAGTTCTTCATGTGTCATGTTTACATGCTTTCAGCTGTTGTCTTCCATATGTCATGATTTTAGTTGTCGGTTGACATTCTTCTAATTTTCATGTATACAGTTTATGATTCCAACTTACGTGTCACATTTACATGATTTTATTTGAAGTTTTTTTATGCCTTTCGCTATGCCTCACGGAGATTGATCACCCCAATAGGCTCATTCATATTCAAGTTCATGTTTACATTTTCGCTACGTGGTTTGATTTCAGCTTATGTTATGTTTTACAATTTGTAATTATGTTTTCATGTTTACAGTTTACATGTGTTTTTATGTCTTTCGTCGGCGTTATATAGTTTTCAGTTATGTGTTTTTATGTTATGTTTACATAGTTTTCACTAAGTTGTTTTTATCACTTGACGTTATGCATGTTGCATTATGTTTCCATTTAATGTTAAGTCGTATTCAATGAGATTTCTCTTGACGTTGAAACAACTCATGTTTTTTGATGTCATGTTTACGTACTTTCGGATCATGTTACATTTTCAGATTACGGTTACATATTTGTAGTCTTGACGTGTGTAGGACATAAAAATCGGTGACGCTATTCCAGGCTCGCGGCCCGGTCAGGAGTACGGAGTAGCCCACGGGGGCCTAAATCAGAGAAATAAAATGGAGTCGTCATCCAGTGTGAACTGGGAAATGATTTAAGGCCGCACTCACCCCTCGCAAGGGAAGACCTCAAACCGTTGGGTTCAGAATGGTCCTTTACTTATGCCACTTGTAATGAACGGATTTATGTAATAATATAACCGAGTCTACGCAACATATCCTACATCTAAGTTCACATACAACCTATATCTAAGTTTGTATATAACCTATATCTAAGTTTGCATGCATAAAAGTAAGTCGAAATAATGGCAATCACACAATCTTATGGACACATTAAATTGATAAACATGACAATATAAATGAATAATAATCTAAACATAAACATAGAAGAGACATAATTAAGTTCATAATGCGAAAGAAATAACTAAATCATACTTGGAGATAATATGCTAAACAACTAAATCATGCGTAAAAATAAATATTAAACAACTAAACAATAGATAAACACAAGATTGGATGAAACAAAATATGTGCGTCTCTCAAGCGGTACATGGTGTTGTATCCCAAGTACAGACCGCACTACCGTCCATTCGGATTCGGCTACAGAATTTATGTCTGGGTTTCCATCCTATATACCGCAAGAGATAACATATATTCCATTCATCCAATAGCTATAGTATACATTAACCAACAATACTCATGCGAAGAAATAAAAATAAATAACAAGCAAAAAAAAAGAACGAGAGTAAATAAAAGAGTGCCCTCAGGTCTAACCACTTAAGTCATCTCTTGGAAGTGCGTTACGCGGTTGTCAGAATGATTGATGCTCCGTAACTTTTCCGATTTACTGGTTCATTGTTTTCCTTCGTTGCCTCGCTGTTTGGGCTGCTGTTTTGGTCTGTTTTATGCGGTGGATGTGCAGTTTTTTTGGACTGGTTTGTGGGTTTAAAAGTGCAGTTTTTCAGGGACTATTTTCGGTGAAAATGGACTGTTTTTCAGGGGCTGTTTTTGGTGGTAACAGGGGTAGTTTGCAAGGGGAGATTTTCGGTGATATAAGGTGCAATTTCTAGGGCTAATTTTCGGTGGTTACAGGGGCAGATTTCAGAGACTGTTTTTAGTGGTTTGGAGTGTAGTTGAGGGGGTAATTCTGTGAGTAGTTTGGGCTGTTTTGAGGGGTGCGTTTGTCGCTCTCGGCTGATGGGTTATTGGCTTTGTTTGGGTGTGTCTCAGTATGTGGTGTGAATCAGTGTGAGGACGTGCCAGTGGTTTGTTGGAGTTTTTACGGCCCCGAGGATCGAATACAAAGTATAAAATAAACATGTGAATACATCACGGAGTTACGGAATACTCACATCGATCGGTTGAGTGACGCGGAGACGAACAAAAATTGATTTTCTGCTCCTTGAAGTCACGGCAGTGACTGGTTTTGTAGTCCACTGTTTTCGGTTATTTGGATCATCTTCGTCAAGCTCCAAGCTTCATCAAATGATTCCAAGCTCATGGGTGGACTTCCCCATCACCTTCATATGTCTCTCGGAGTGCTAGCTCTCGATGATTTTGCCACAAAATCATAACACTTGCTTCCCTTTGCTCACAATTTTCCTAGAAAAAGAAGAACAAGAACTGCCCAAAATGGGCGTGAGATGAAAGAAGAAATTGTGGCTCCAAAACGTGAGAAAGAGAGAGAGATAAAATGTGATTTAGTTTTGGTGGGAAAAAGAATTGTGTATCTAATTCACTTCTTCAATTAATAAATTAATTTTCCAATTTATTTGCTTTCAAAAAGTCAAACAATAAAGGCTACAACCACCACATCCACTATTCACATCACTCAATCAAGTTGTCAAGTCACATCACTCAAAGTGACAAGTGATTTGACGATTGAAGTGACTAGCGATTTGACGCTTGATTTGACTTGCGTGCCGCACTCGAATTCGAAATACGAATGCGCTCGCAAACAATCCCAGGCTCGGGTTCACTAATTCCAAATTAATGAATTTTCCATTGCGACGTAATTAAAAGATTATGCCTAGCGAAATCACTATTCATGTCGCTAACGAATTAATTCTAAATTAACTCGTTCGCCTGAATTAAAATCTAATTTTAATTCCGCGTCGAAATCCAATCTCGTTTAATATATCGAATATATTAATTAATCGATTAATTCCAAATTAATTGTTATTCTCTCTTTAATGATATTTTATCCCAGATAAAATATCTCTGTAATTAATCCCAGATTAATTTTCTCTCTCATCTAATTAATCCCAGATTAATTAAAAGTGCGAGTCATACGTCATCGGTGAATCTTTGGGAAGCGACCCATGAGATCCCCGGATATGTTGGCAGTAAATACGGTCGTCGGACTATCCGAACATGTAAGTACCTAGTACTACGTTTATACCGATTTACAAGACAAGGTTGGCTTCTAGCAAAGCGCCATGCCAACCTAATTCTCCAGAAATATCCTTACAGGAATATAAGGATCTATATCAGGCGTAGTATACGTAGTATTTTGTATGTCGATCCAGTATCGGATGATCACGTGCTAGGCCTGGGGCTGGAATTGTGTCTGCCCCGTACGAAGCACATATCGGATGTCTGGTGACTAGTCTCTATAATCGGATATACATGACCTTGTCATAATATCCCGATAGCTGCAGCATATAAGAGCACCAGTCTCGTATCCTACGTGACATCATCTCCACTATGACTGGAGTGATACTTTCGTCTTGACATCACACCCAACACACTACGATTCTCGATATACCTAGAATAGGCATACACAGAAACCGGTTAAAGCCCTGGACGACCGAAACCAAAGTATATTGATTGTCGTAAGTATTAGCGGTGCAAGTCTCAGGTTAAGACCAAATACACCTACCCTGATTTCGAAGCTGTTTCCCGTACCATCGGTAAAACATAACCTCCTATTACACTTGCATTAGTATCATATACCCAAATATATGAGAACTATATCGTTTGTGCCCTCACAACGCGCACAAGTGTAATACTAGTCTTTTACGTATTTATCGATGTCCAATCTCGATAAAACTCTGACTAGGGATATTTAATGATTATACCTTCGTGGACTGATACTGTCTCATATCATTCTCAATCCAGGAACTAATCAATGGACCTCATATCATTTATACATCTTTGTGATCTAATCACAAATGATAAGAGAGCAATCTCATTTGTCACATAGTTAATTTGTACAATAACACTGTGATCTGTATAAATAGTGACGTTATGGGTCATAATTGTCCAACAATCTCGCACTTGGCCTATAGCCAGTCACTCGAGTGTCTAACACCCGAACTATGTACGGTTGGCTCAAACTGCTGAGAAATGCTTTCGTTAGCGGATTTGCATGATTATTGTCTGTTGCGATTTATACGATCATCACATCGCCACGATGTATGATCCGTAAGAATCAAATGAATATCAAAGTATGTATCTGGATCGTTGATGAGACCATTAATTCTTTAGCCTGTGCTGAAGCCTAGCTCAGCTGCTAACAGAACTATATCTAATCTAATTAGATTTATTATCGACCCAAATAGCTTCTATTGCTGCCTCAGCTGCAGCAATAACCCGCATTTGTTGTTTATTCGGTAACAGTATCTTGCTTGGAAAATTTCCAGCTCACTGTTCCGTTATTCAAACTGTATAATACCGTTTACGACTTATAGTCATTTTATCGGTTTAGGAAACTTGCAGTAGTGATCCCAGTCAGTTCAAGTTCTCATTCTCCACAAATTAAGACAACATCATTAGTTCTCTAAGATACTAAGTATGTTCTTAACATCAATCCATTGACTATCACTTGGATTGGCCTGTTTGTAAATCCATAGCTCAAAGCGTATGAGACACCAGGTCGCGTACATTTTTCAATGTACGATTTCTCGGAGAGTTTTCTCGAAAGCCAAGCTTTCACTGATTGTTTTATGGGAATATCATTTCCAAGAAATGACATATTATCATTATTGATAGGACATTTATTGTCAGTGCGCTCCCACTAACCTCCTTATATACACAAGAATCATTTCGTTTTGAATTAAATCATAAAGCATTATGATTACATCAAAACGATAATTCTAAGAACTTAATGCTTGCTTCAATCCAAACATGGATCGAATAACCTGCAAACTTTGTTTGCTAGTTTTGGTACGACAAAACCAACAGGACGTTGTAAACATCCTCATAAAGGTTTCCGTTCAAGGAAAGCGATTTTCCCGTTCAGCTGTAATATTTCATAAATGAAACATGCAGCATTAGCAAGCATTATCCAAATGGATTTACCGTGGCAACAGTTAAATGGTTGAATCGTAATCAATACAATGTTGATAACGATACCTTTCCGCTAAAAGCCTATCTTTATACGTTGGTATGTTTCCTTCCATGTATGTCTTCCTTGAAGACTTATAAAGTACCAATAGGCACAATGCCTTGCGGTACATCAACTACTATCCAAACTTGGTTGATATACATGGAATCCATTTCGGACTTATGACACTTTGTCATAATAGGAAGTCGATAGCTTGTATCGCTTCCTCATACGTAGTCAGTTGGTATACCTCTATAAGATTGACATCTTTATGAGGTGAGATCAGAAACCCATACCCCAAGTTGTTTTCTGACTATCTCCGACATACGTGGTTCTTTTGTATACGAAGATTACTGGTATATTTTCATCCTTGATGAACTATTCATGTTCCATTAAGATTTGGTGCCATGAATAGTATTACTCTGATTTTCATCGAGTTTTACTATCCTCCCACTTACCACTGCATATAGGTATTCCTCTTAGGAAAACCGCATGGTGAGCAACAATTAAATTGTTCCCTTGTGAGTTGTATAAGTACTATATTTTGGTATCCCTAGGATAACCTGCAATTTGGCACTTATCCAATTTGGGTTTTAGTTTGGTATCATCCAAACATGTGCCCAGCATTCCCAAATTTTCAGGAATGAGAAACCCGGTTTCTTTCCCATTCATGCCTAATATGATATCTGTCAAATAAATATTTATGGAACCTTATTCAAAATAAGTTCTGCACTGTTTATACTTATCCGTAGAAAGAAATGGTAGCTCAAAGCGACTCATGATTAACCTTATCATGTCTAACATAATTCGGTTATTCAGTTCGGACACACCGTCAAAATGACATGTTCCATGAGGAGTCCTCATTGAAAGAATACTATATTTTTTTCAAGTATATTAGAAACTTATTGCTTAAGTATTTTCCATTACGGTCTTACCGTGACAGTTTAATACTTTAGTCGATCTGTTTGTCTATTTCGTGTCAAAACTGTAAAAGTTTCTGATTTGTGTTTCAAAAGAGACACATAACCATAACACGATGCCACATCCGTATAGGTCACGAAATATCCATATCCACTTCTAGCCTAGCTAGACATGGGCCCACTTGCTTCACTATGAACTAGGGCTAACAGATCGGTGACATTTTCACTTTTACCAAGTAAATAGTGTTTTAGGCACATTGCCCAATAAACTAGATTCGTTGACTTTATTTGAATGGAATCAAATCAGTCCGAGTACCCACTCTTCAAAAGTGTGGATATACGATTCTTGTTTTAGGTGTGTCTTAGACAACAATGCCACAATTGAGTTTCTTCTGATCAAATCAGTTTGAGCTATTAGTTTGTCATGTTATATGTTTGAGATTTTATTTATATTCAAAATATAAATTCTGTTATTCACATCTAATGTGTTTATCTCAATATCATATTTATATAATGAAACACTTTAGTGTTCTAGAATATAAAGGTAAACCCACAGTGGGTTAAACACTGATATGGAGATAATGTTTCTAGTCAAACTAGTTATATTATAACAGTTTCCAAATTTAGGTACATACCCGAGGGTAGTTCCTAAACTTAGGTATCTACGGTTAAAACAGCGACTTTCGTCTCGTTTCCAATTCGCAGATAAATCTCAAACTGAAGTCAGTATCCTGCTCATAGAAGATTCTGATCATCAGTACATATATATTTTATGTACCACACTTAGTATTTAAAATCCAATTTCAATAATAGTAGTGAACATATTTATGACAAACATATTTAAATCCGGAGCCTTGCACCGTCTTTAATTCCTTCATGTCTGCCTTGTCCAAACGGCAGTCACGCTTCTGCGATCCCGTTTGCCACATTTTAGGCAGACATTTTGGGATATCTCATTTAGCTTCCTAGAAGATTATAATGATATTGCCTTTGCCCTTTTCCATATTCAAGAAGCCTTTGGCCAAGCCTCGGGTTTCTAGAATATCGAAGTAGGGTGCGCCTAGCGCTATTTGCCTAATTGCAAACTTTGACTTTATCTCCTTGAGAATAGATATTAACTCTCCAAGAGTTATTTATTGCAATTCTGTACTTTTAAGATTCTAAGGATAGATTCTTTGAAGATCCTTCAATTTCAATATCATACTTTAAGGATCTAACCCTTAGTTCTGACAAAGAAATTAAGGAGTCTACTGCGACAAGCTTAATGGATTAAGCGCTAAGGTTATCATCACATGAATCTTCCAAAGATCATTCTCTACTATTTGCTTAACTCCGGGCTTAGGCCTAATATGTTATTTTATCAAATAAAGTAACTTATTAGTTTCCAGGACTATCCTGAAATTATTCCCAATTTTGAAAATTAAACCGTTTAAATACATTTTCCCTAGGATTATGTTTTAAATGTCATTCTTTCAATTTTATCTTGATTCTAATAGTCCAACTATTTAATCAACGATATAGGTACTATTTATTATAATGATTATTATAGTCCAACTATTTAATCAACTATAATTAATTAAATCAAATATATTGATTATTATAATCCAATTATATAATCAACTATAAATGAATAGTTTGAATACAGTCTAACTGTTTATTAAAACAACAATTTAAATATTAGTCCAACTAATATTTAATTTATTTGACGAATGATATTTGTTTGAGCGCGTATGGCAAGTAATTAAACGAATATTGCAAATTGAATTCTTGCCTCCCACTATTTTTCGGCGAGCCTCTAACCCTCTGTCGAGTACTCGGGAAACCGTGTTTCCTAGTGGGCTAGGATCCCGTTAAATATCACACAATTTTGACTTTGACCAACAAATTGTATGATAATTAACTAGGTAGATCTCTAAGATCAATTGGATCCAATCCAATTCCTAGATCCAGTAGGGGGACATCCAAGTCCGAAATATATATCTTATATATGCCAATATATCCAATATAATACCTAACCTTTTTCCTCTGAATCAACTAAGCTTTGGCTTTGGCACAACAAACTTAGTGATCCCAGTCAAGCGCGACCCATTGACCATGGAAAGCTTTGTAATCAATGTCGATGGACAAGAAATGGTATTGACTTTGGCCAACAAACCACAACTTGGACAAGACACCGATATGGAACAAAGCTCTCGTGATTCAAACACATCATCGACGGATAAAGGCCTTGACTTTGGCCAACAAGCCAATGCTAGTCTTGGATCTTGAGTAAGAATCACTTAACGGAAGGAAAAACGCTTAATATTTTGCGAGGGTTTTTCGAGTGCAAATTGGCAACCAATTTATTATCTTTGTTAAGGTCTCATCATCATACACCTTTAAACATGCATTTTAAACACATAATAAAGCGCGTATAAGAAAAATAATAATGATATGCGGATGGATACTTTACACAATGATCCTAGATCAAATCTCTCTGTTTCTCTCTCCCGCTAGCACATGTATTACTTCTACCCGTTACACTACACTTCTAAAGAAACCTCATTTACATTGAGGGGAATATGTGAGAAGAGAATACAAAGAATAAGGAGGTAATAAGGCTGGACACGCAGGTCCAATTAATAAATTCCAAATTTATTACAACAATTTCTAAAATTGCCCCACCCATCTAATATCCATCTGATATACATTATTCATGCATCGCAACCATGTATTCACACAAGCATGTTATCAATCAATCTAATCAAATTAATTAATCTAATAATTAATGATCATCCAATGTTCAAACAACGATTTGATTTTGCATGAGTCAAACTCGTTTTGCGAAGAAGTACTCAAAGTACGAATTCTCGAATTAAATTAAACTACAAAATTAAATCCAATTCAATTTGTATTTAATATTAATTCACCATTTAATTCCAAATTAAATACTACACTTTAATAATAAACATTTTACGATTTAAATTCCAAATTTAATCGTTACGGGTCTCAAAGCCCGATTAACGTCCAACGTCAATTTAATTAAAATCCAATGGGCTTTTAATTAATTTCTTAAGGCATGGACTTTTGGTCAACTCGGGTCAAACCGAATAACCAAAGTCCAATCCGGGAATTACCCCATAAGCCCAGAAATCAATTTAGGCCCATTAGGCCCAATTAAACTTTAAAGGTCCATTAGTCGCATTTGGGCTTTATGGAAGCGGTTTTGGGCCCAATTGGATCCAACCAATTTTGCCTAAACCCAACTTAGTACAACCAAGCCCAATAAGCCCAATAACAACTTTAAAAGTCCAATTTCCAAAATTAGGCCCAATATAATTAAATTCCAAATTCCAAATTCCCAATTTAATTACCAAAGTGTATAGCATTATTAATTACCCAAATCAATATTTCCAAAACATCAAATTAGCATAATTAATCATGCTCATCATCATTAAATCATATCCAACACAATTTAACAAAAAATCAAACCCAATACATGCTTTATATGTCTCGGTCAAGGAGGGAATTTTATGTCCAAATCAAATTCAATTCAACATTAAATCAATATTCCCAATTGATTTCCAACACATCCAATGAATCAAAAAATCAAAAATCCAAGACTTTAGAGCTAGTTCATCATTCGGCCAAGCCATGATAAATTGGGGAAAATTGTTCCAAACCACATTTAATCAAATTGATCTAATCAATCTACAATTAAACATGTATTAAGCATACTCAAACATCCAATTTAATTAAATCATGCTCAAAAACATTTTACCCAAATTTTAAGCCCTAAATCATTTTCATGCTTAACCTTGCTCATAGATACCATTGTTGGGTTTTCTAAGCTTCCCAACATCATTAAACAAGCATGAAACAAGTGCGAATACAACGAGGGAGTTGCGAAATACTCACATCGATCGGTTGAGCGACGCGGAGATGAACAAAAACTGATTTTCTGCTCCTTGAAGTCACGGCAGTGACTGGTTTTGCAGTCCATTGTTTTCGATCATTTGGATCATCTTCATCAAGCTCCAAGCTTCGTCAAATGATTCCAAGCTCATGGGTGGACTTCCCTATCACCTTCACATGTCTCTCGGAGTGCTAGCTCTCGATGATTTTGCCGCAAAATCATCACACTTGCTTCCCTTTGCTCTCGATTTTCCTAGAAAAAGAAGAACAAGAACTGCCCAAAATTGGCGTGAGATGAGAGAAGAAATTGTGGCTCCAAAACGTGAAAAAAGAGAGAGAGATAAAATGTGAATTAGTTTTGGTGGGAAAAAGAATTGTGTATCTAATACACTTCTTCAATTAATAAATTAATTTTCCAATTTATTTGCTTTCAAAAAGTCAAACAATAAAGGCTACAACCACCACATCCACTATTCACATCACTCAATCAAGTTGTCAAGTCACATCACTCAAAGTGACAAGTGATTTGACGCTTGAAGTGACTAGTGATTTGACGCTTGATTTGACTTGTGTGCCGCACTCGAATTCGAAATGTGAATGCGCTCGCAAACAATCCCGAGCTCGGGTTCGCTAATTCCAAATTAACGAATTTTCCGTTGCGACGCAATTAAATGATTATGCCTAGCGAAATCACTATTCACATCGCTAACGAATTAATTCTAAATTAACTCGTTCGCCCGAATTAAAATCTAATTTTAATTCCGCGTCGAAATCCAATCTCTTTAATATATCGAATATATTAATTAATCGATTAATTCCAAATTAATTGTTATTCTCTCTTTAATGATATTTTATCCCAGATAAAATATCTCTGTAATTAATCCCAGACTAATTTTCTCTCTCATCTAATTAATCCCAGATTAATTAAAAGTGCGAGTCATACGTCATCGGTGAATCTTCGGGAAGCGACCCATGAGATCCCCGGATATGTTGGCAGTAAATACGGTCGTCAGACTATCCAAACATGTAAGTACCTAGTACTACGTTTATACCGATTTACAAGACAAGGTTGGCTTCTAGCAAATCGCCATGCCTACCCAATTCTCCATAAATATCCTTACAAGAATATAAGGATCTATATCAGGCGTAATATACGTAGTATTGTGTATGTCGATCCAGTATCGGATGATCACGTGCTAGGCCTGGGGCTGGAATTGTGTCTACCCTGTACGAAGCACATATCGGATGTCTGGTGACTAGTCTCTATAATCGGATATACATGACCTTGTCATAATATCCCGATAGCTGCAGCATATAAGAGCACCAGTCCCGAATCCTACGTGACATCATCTCCATTATGACTGGAGTGATACTTCCGTCTTGACATCACACCCAACACACTACGATTCTTGATATACCTAGAAGAGGTGTACACAGAAACCGGTTAAAGCCCTGGATGACCAAAACCAAAGTATATTGATTGTCGTAAGTATTAGCGGTGCAAGTCTCAGGTTAAGACCAAATACACCTACCATGATTTCGGACTTCCATAGACACATAATCATACTACCAATGGAATTCCTAGGGGGTCTATCCAGAGCGAAGCTGTTTCCGGTACCATCGGTAAAACACAACCTCCTATTACACTTGCATGAGTATCCTATACCCAAATATATGAGAACTATGTTGTTTGTGCCCTCACAATGCGCACAAGTGTAATACTAGTCTTTTACGTATTTATCGATGTCCAATCTTGATAATACTCTGACTAGGGATATTTAATTATTATACCTTCGTGGACTGATACTGTCTCATATCATTCTAAATCCAGGAACTAATCATATGGACCTCATATCATTTATACATCTTGGTGATCTAATCACAAATGATAAGAGAGCAATTTCCTTTGTCACATAGTTAATTTGTACAACAACACCGTGATCTGTACAAATAGTGATGCTTTGGGTCATAATTGTCCAACATGGTTGATGCATGAAGATTGTTGAGCTGGTCGGTTAGTGGAGGGCTGGGTTGGCTGCGTGTGTGTGTGAGTGAATGACAGTGTGTGCGTATTGAACTGGTGAAGGGCTATGCTTACATGAGGCTGAGTGTGGTGTGTGTGTGTTTTAGTTAGAGGGCTGAGTGTTTGCTGAATGAGCTAGGTGTTGGCAGTTTGTGGGCTGTGTGTGTTGTCAAGTTTTGAGAGAAAGGTGAAGGTTTTGTGAGTGTCATGGGTCAGAGTTAGGGGAAGGGTTTGGTTTATGTGTCCTTTTATAGTAGAGGGTTGATGTTTACCTTATACGGGTAGGAAAACGGAGATTGTGTAATTATGAGGGAATATTTAATTTGTGTGTCATAAGGAAAATATCTCTTCAATTTAGGAAGGTAATTTGATTTGATTTGATTTGGTTTGATTTAGTTTAGGCATGTGATTTAATTTAATTAGGAAGGTGATTGATGAGATTTGATTTGAATCTTTTAATTCGGGAAGGTGATTTGATTAGATTTCAACATGTGTTTAATGTGTGGACTTGTTATTTTGGGAGGATATGGGCGTGTGGTTGGTCCTTTTGGGCGTGTGTTTGGGTTCTTTTGGTGGGCTTGGTGTGTGGCTTGGTGGTGTGTGGGCTTGGTGTAGGTTTGGGCCGAAGGTAAATTTTAAAACAGAGGTTCAACGAGCAAACCCGAAGCTAAGCAAACGAATTAAATCCAACAAGGTATTGATTTCTGAATTTCCCTTCCGACGTCCGTTTCCCGCGACTTCCCCAACTTAAAGAGTAGTGCCTCCGTACGAGGCTCATCATCGGGACTTACATGCAAAAATGAAGTGCCTACAACGTGTTTTTTTATTTTCACGTTTACGTGTGGCTATGTTGCGATATTTTAGTTTTCATATTCTGTCATAGCTCATGATCATGTTATGAGATTTCAATCTTGTTACAGCTTTGAGTATATGTTTTTCAGTTTCAGTTTCCTAGTTTATTTTACTTATTGGGTCAGGAACCAGTGGTACCACGAATAAAGTCGTGAGAGTGTAGGGTTTGTAGATCCATCCTTATTGTGAAGCCCAAAACGGGAAATACTTTATTAGTGGGTCCAGTTGTGTAACATAGCCTTGTATGACATCATGCTATCGGGCTTATTAATGAAGTGCTTGAGACACTGTCATTTTTTTGACATCCGTAGATGATTTTGTACCTTGATCCTTTACTATATTTTGAATTTTGGGACAAAATTCTTTTAAGTATGGAAGAATGTAATACCAATAAATTTTAAATAAGGGTATTATTATCTTTTCATTTAAATATCTTTGGTCAAATTTTGTAATTTTTAAATTTTTGACTTTTGGGGTCAATTTATACATTTTCATAAGTCTTATTCAACTTTTAATTGAAAAAATACTTGGAGACTTTACTGATATTTCACAGTCATTATAAAATCAATTTTTTTTCTTCCCATATCATAAAAAACATGCAGCCCCTTCTCATTTTTTCTTTTTCTTCTTCTTCCAAGAGAGAGATAGAGTTTTGATCCGGCCATGGGTGGCCGTTTTTCGACAATCAGAGCTAGGGGAAAGATAGAGTAGGTCGTGAAGAGCATTTTAGTGGCAGCCATGTCACCCGAGATGTCCGTTTTCCAAAGAGATCATTACTTGAAGATTTCGATAATTTTTGGATGATTCACGCCAAACCAGAGCTTCTTTACGCGCATGACCACTGTCATTTGATTCAGGACGACGACATGCATCTACTGGTGGTAGCGGTGCATCGAAGCATGCGCTCCACGCTTCGATATGTGTGGTGGCGTGTGAAGGTCACGAGCAGACGTGTCCTGGAAAAATCTCCTCTTTGATGTTCTCAACACATTGGTTTGACCCTTTCGTTAGGTAATGGACCCGGACTCTTATTTTGTGTATTTCTCGTGTTTTACGCATTTAATTATCGATTTTGGATTATTTGAATTATTTTGAGATTTGAGTTTTAAATTGTTGTTTTTGGATTATGGCCTTGATTGTGAAGTGTGGTTGGGTGGTTTTTATAGGCCTCAGATGCGCATTTGTAATATTGAATTGTAAATGGAAAGTCTGTGTTTTAAACATAATCTTGTCGATTTTTCATTAGATTTTTACGGAAATTTTATTTGGTGTTTTTTACATTTCAGGTTTCGAGATGTCGCATTTAGGTGATCTTTGGACAGTCACCAGTCAGCGAGACCCGTATGCCTCGTAAAATATATCGTGTGAGTCAGAATAGAGTTTTGTAGCTGTTAGACCAACGAAATAGTCCGAGAATGTTGAGCCTCGATGTGAGATCGGTTTCACGCTTCAAACTTGGGGTTGTGTAGGGATTTGATAATCATCTTGATTTCGGTTTTAGGTTTATATATATAAATATCATTATTTTATGCCTATGAAAATAATATGAAATGTATCTTAATATTAGCCACGTTTTATGGAAATGTGAAATGGCGAGTTGGCGGGCACGACGAGACCATAATGAGTTTTATTGTTTTATTTTTATAAATATATGCATGGTAGTGTAAATGCAAGTTGGATCGAACTTGGATCGGTAAAAATATTAAAATTGGATATATTAAAATTGGTATATATGGAGCCCCGTTGTGGCGTACATCTTGGTTATCATATTGCCCTGTTACAGCATTTGCTTATGTAGTGTCTCATTTTAGCCCACCTTATAGACCTCAGTGTCCCGTTACAGCAACTGTTACGCGGCCCCGAGTGGCGCTATTTGGACGTTGATGACGCATCCTTATGTGAGAGTCCCTAATCTGCGCGAGGTTTGTTTATTATTACCTTGTTGTGGCTTTTGATCATGTTTGTTATGTGGCCCCGTTGTGGCACAATGATTATTCACAGCTCCTGTTCGAGGCGACCGGTTATGTGGCCCCATGTGGCATATTGTTTGTTTACAACTCCAATTATGGGAGTCTGGTTACGCGACCTCATGTGGTAATTCACTCACACGTTTTTATTTAAATGATTAACGTTGTCGGGGATGTATATTTTATTTATATTGATAAAATGTATAAATTATAGTTATTTCTTAACTAGCATCATCGATACTGTTTTATTGGACATATATATATATATATATATTATACTAACCATGTAGGATTTTCGTAAAACCAATTAAGGTGAGTGCATTAATCCTTACTGAGCATGTGATTTTGCTCACCCCTCAATTTAACATTTCAGATCAGACCTTGGAGTTTCAGAGCTCGAGGATGCATTCTGCGTTTCGGAGCTTCGGAGAGCGGAGAGCAGGTTTAATTCCTCAAGAATGTTTGGATCGTGTTGAGTAGTTTTCTTCATTTCGGTGGTGCTAGCGAATTCTTGAAAGTAATTGACTTGTATTTGAGATTATCAAACTATGTAGTTGTTTAGGTGATGCATTGCATAGTCGTACCATTATTTGAATTTCGATTATTTATTTCATGAGTCGTGTTTACATTTAAACTGTGGAAAAGTTTTGGATATTTTCCTTATGATTTTATATTTTCTTTTGTTTTTAACACCATGTGGCCTGTTTTTGAGATTTTTATATTTTGGTCCCTTTTGACCAAGTCATAGTTTGACTTTTTGACAATTTTCTGCTGATTTTTTGATCATTTGAGTGATCTTGTTATAATTTTTTATTTTTTATTTTTTATATTTAGCCATTTGTTATTAACCCATGTTTTGGGTCGTGACAGCCATTGACCAGATTCCTGGACTTGATAAGGAGCAATGGCATGTGTTATGGTGATAGCTGATTCTTGAAGGGAGTTTCTTGAATCAATGTGGAGATTGTTAAGGATGATTCCATAATCTCTTAAAGGTATGTCTATAACCTCTTCAGTATTATAGGTTTCTAGTGGAATAAAAGAAACTTATAGTAGTGGTGTTATAAGCGCAGCTAAAGAAGTTTGTTGTCATTTAGTAATTCAGCAGAAAGTTCAAAATGAAGCGAGAGAAGTGGTAATTGGATCTGACGTCGGCATAACAAACTCAACTGACCAAGTTTGACTAACTAGGTTTATAAGGAGCTGGTGAATACGTGCTGAATGGTGCCTGATTTCTCTCTGCTCATTGATTGTTGAGTTACGATGATAACTAGACTTTGAAAACTTGTATGTAATAACCCGTGGAAAAGTAACTTGGTTAGGGGTTAGTGGAGCCAAATTTTACCCTCCCTAGTATTTTATTTATCTACTTATTTAATTTGGGTTAGTGAGTAAAGGAAAACAAATAAGTAGTAAATTGTTGTGGGCCAAGTGGGCGTGACCCATATTTATCATCTTTAACCTATTTTTTAAGGAAAATATTGAGGGGAATGGATTGGGGATTTCGGTAATGGTGGGCTGTTTAGTGATGGAGTAGAGAAGTGTGGAGCCATTTTTTTATGTTTGTTGGGGATTAGAAGGGATAAGGTGAACCTTGTGAAAGTACCTACAAGTAATAGCGACAAAGAATCTCTATATCCAAGAGGGGGGTGAATTGGGTTATCGCTACAAATGCGGAATTATAAAATCTTTACCGATTTTAAGCTCTTATTACCAAATAGGCTCTTAGGTTAATTTTCTCTATTGTAAATAATAACCTATATGCAAGTTTTCAATTCAATAATATAAATGTAAATAAAACTTGCAAATAAGTAAAAGTTAAGAGAAAGAGAAATACGACACCGAGATTTATAGTGGTTCGGCCAAACGTGCCTACGTCCACTCCCCCAAGCCTCGCTTGAAGATTTCCACTAAAATTCGAGTTTTGTCGTGGCTCACTCGTAACCAAGAGTTTTCCGCAAAGGTGCACTCCAAACCTTTTACAACTTTGAGTTTTGTTCGTAGGCGTACTCACAACCTTTACAACTTTGATTTTTTTCGTAGGTGCACTCGCAACCTTTACAACTTACCCAAACTATGGGATTTCACAAACCACAAGTGTTTTGTGGGCACTCACAAATATAATGAAGATTATGTGAGATGCAAACCCAAGTGATCTAAGCTCACTAAATGATATGAAGATGTGTGTGAGCTTGTATGAGTGTTTAAGTGTATGAAGGTTTAAGACACTCTTGTATTTGCTTTAGAGAATATGTATGAAGGTTTTCTAAGTCTCTTAACCAAGGAAAATGAGTTGGGGTTCTATTTATAATAAAATGCAAAGCATTCCCCAACTTACAGCGAAACCGGCGAGCAAACCGGCGAGGAGACCGGCATGCCGGTCTAGGTTTGCAACGGCTCCTAACGGCTATATAACGTTCAAAAAACTATCCGTTAGACCGGTATGGAAACCGGTATGGGGACCGGTATGGTCCGTGCCGGTTCCAGTAGCTTTGTAACATGAAGAGCTAGACCGGTATCAAAACCGGCATGGAGACCGGTATGGATCTCTATGGTTTCAGTAACTGCACAATAAAGCCTAGACCGGCGAGCAAACCGGTATGGAGACCGGTGAGGATCTCTCTGGTTCCAGAGACCATGATTTCCTCAGCCAAAACCGGCATGAAGACCGGCGAGCAAACCGGTATGGAGACCGACGAGGAGCTCCCTGGTTTCAGTTCAGATGACCAGTCAAGACTGACGACACTTGGTATTTTGGCCATAATTTCCTCTTAAATTCCAAATCATGATTTGTAAATTTCTACATAAACTAAACACATAGATCTAGCATCTGTAAAACATTCAACTCCAAAAACATTAATATGAATTTTATGGAATTTTTCTAATGTGACGTGTATGCAGAAAACGCACATCTGGACATGTTGTAGTAAAATGGCTCTAGAAAAATTTCTATGCATCGGAATTGTGTTACGTTTGAACCGTATCAAACTAGAGACACATATCTATCTAACGGTATATCATTTGAAGTTTAATTCAACCGTTTGCTAGTTTTTAGAAGAGCATTTACCGATGCACTTGTGCATGAAGTTCATTTTGGTGCAAATAAAATGCAAATGATTCTTTTAGCATTTTAAGCCATTTTAAATGCAAGTGATGCAAAATGTATGATTCCTAAGAGCTTTAGATCACTTGAGTGAACTCACTTACAATTAGAGCACTAAGCTAAGACTTCACATGATTTCTTCAATTAAGCGCTAGTCTTCACATTCTCGCTCTTCACCACATATGCTTCGACACTTTTTGTATTGCTTTGTGTTTGCACGTCGAAGTCTTCTTTCTCATGTTGACGTCATCAAAACCAATTACAATGATTATGCGACCAAGTCGCCAACAATCTCCCCCTTTTTGATGATGGCAACCCCTTAAAACTTGTTAATACTTGTGAGCTTCTTGGAGTCCAAATTTGACAATTTTGCTCCCCCTCAACATAAGCTCCCCCTCAATGTGTTGATTGTCTTTAAATAAGCTCTATCAAAACTTGACAAACACATTAGTACAATTACTCCCCCTTAAACCAAGGGTGAGAGTTAAACAAGTTTTAATCTCATTTCTAATGATTTCTCCCCCTTTGACATTATCAAAAAGTGGAGAAGTAAAAATTAAAATTAAAATCAAAATGAGATACCAATTACATATGTGCTATAAAGATACCAAGATTTAAAAATATGCACATTTTGGCATTTCAGAGGAAACGGTACCAATGTTTCCGTGAGTACGGAGTTTACCTTTACCGTTGCGACTCCTCATCTCTTTTTGAGCCTTTGGGATCAATTTTGCAATTCTCTTTAAAGATCCATTCCCAAAGCTCCCCCTACAAATTTATCAATTACACTTTGGTACCCAAACTTTCTTGGGTCCATTGGGGTTAATTTTGATTCCTTGAGGAATCCATGTATTCTTAATCACATTATTGTTCATGCATTCAAAAATTTTATGTCCATTTTTATTACATGCATGACATGTGACATTTTCATTGATGGTATTTTTAGCATGGGAGTCGGATGCCTTAACAAAATAATTTTTCAAAACTTTTCTCTTAATGTAAGGCCTATATCCTCATCCTTCTCTTTTAAATGCACATTTTTGGGATCCAATTAGCATATTAAAATTGTTATGTCCCAATGTGAATTTACTAAGTATGGTTTGCAAATCTATCACCTTAGTGTTTAATAACACATTTTCATTCAAAATCGATTCGCAATCACATGTCTTAGAGCTAGATGGCATATTTGAAATGGCATTTTCAAGTTCTAGCTTTTTAATCTTTAAACATGCATTTTCATCATTTAAACATGCAATTTCTTTTTCATGTTTAGCCTTTAAGCATATCATATCATTATCTAAAACATGAATTTTATCCGTACTAGTTGCATGTTCAATTTTAAGTATAGCATGCTCATTTTTGACCAATTTTAATTTCTTTTTAAGCATATACATAATTTTTTCAACCATTAAAAGCATCAAGCAATTCAGAATTGTGTACCTCTTCTTCTTCACTTTCTTCTTCAATTTCAAATCGGATGTATTCATCCGTGATAGCCATAAATGCTATTGATTTATCTTGACTTCAATTTTCCTCCTCGGATGAGCTTGAATCGCTATCGCTCCAAGTTGAAGTTGCTTTCATTGCCTTTTTCTTTGATTTTCCTTTCATTTTCCTTAATGGGCAATGGGTAGCTATGTGACCCGGTTTGTTGCATTCATAACACATAATTTTCTTGTTCTTCCGCGGCCACTCTCTTCTTTCTTTTCATCCGTCTTTGATTTTCCCTTTGATTTACGGACTAAGAAGCTTCTTCAAGTTCTTGTTTATTTGAGCCAACTCATCATCACTATCTTCTTCTTCACTTGAGCTTGACTCATTTTTTCTTCTTGCTTTTAAGGCCAAGGATTTCTTGTCATTTTCTCATCTTCCTCCTTTTTGTCCATTTTGATTCCATTTCGTACTCAAGCAATTTGCCGACCAAATCATCCATCTTCAATGTGTTTATGTCGTTTGCTTCTTTAATGGAGGAGGTATAGCTTCTAAACTCTTTCGGGAGAGATCTTAAAATTTCTTCACTTGATCCGATGTCCCGATGACTTTTCCCAATGCTCCCAAATGATTGATGATGACCATAAACCTAGAAATCATGTGATCAATTTCTTCCCCGGATTCCATCTTGAAATTGTCCAATTCGCACATGAACCGGTTGATCTTCGATTCCTTCACTTGGCTTGTGCCCTCATTGACCATTTCCAAAGACTTCCATAAATCATATGCATTTCCACATTCCGGAAGCTTGCTAACTTGATCCCGATCAATGGCACATAGGAGTTGGTTGAGTGCCTTAGCATTTTGTGAGGCTAGTTTCACATCCTCACTATCCCATTCTAAACTCGGTTTTGGAATATCAACTCCGTTGCTATCCTTCTTTGTTGGCCCTTTTGCACCTCGTGTGATAACCAAATAGGATGGCGGATCATTGGCTAGGAGATAAGTCAACATTCTTGACTTCCAATAGTTTTAGTCGGTTCCGGTGTAAAACGGAGGTCTAGTTGTGGAGTATCCCTCGGCAAAATTTGAAGAGTGGCTTGTAGATCCTATAGTCTATTCTCGGACGGTTAAGTCTTTCTTGAGAATATCTCGCTCTGATACCAACTGAAAGTACCTACAAGCAATAGCGACAAAGAATCTCTATACCCAAGAGGGGGGGTGAATTGGGTTATCGCTACAAATGCGGAATTATAAAATCTTTGCCGATTTTAAGCTCTTATTACCAAATAGGCTCTTAGGTTAATTTTCTCTATTGTAAATAATAACCTATATGCAAGTTTTCAATTCAATAATATAAATGTAAATAAAACTTGCAAATAAGTAAAAGTTAAGAGAAAGAGAAATACGACACCGAGATTTATAGTGGTTCGGCCAAACGTGCCTACGTCCACTCCCCCAAGCCTCACTTGAAGATTTCCACCAAAATTCGAGTTTTGTCGTGGCTCACTCGTAACCAAGAGTTTTCCGCAAAGGTGCACTCCAAACTTTTTACAACTTTGAGTTTTGTTCCTAGGTGCACTCACAACCTTTACAACTTTGAGTTTTTTTCGTAGGTGCACTCGCAACCTTTACAACTTACCCAAACTATGGGATTTCACAAACCGCAAGTGTTTTGTATAAGAAGATTGTAAAACACACTTGGGCACTCACAAAAATAATGAAGATTATGTGAGATGCAAACCCAAGTGATCTAAGCTCACTAAATGATATGAAGATGTGTGTGAGCTTGTATGAGTGTTTAAGTGTATGAAGGTTTAAGACACTCTTGTATTTGCTTTAGAGAATATGTATGAAGGTTTTCTAAGTCTCTTAACCAAGGAAAATGAGTTGGGGTTCTATTTATAATAAAATGCAAAGCATTCCCCAACCTACAGCGAAACCGACGAGCAAACCGGCGAGGAGACCGGCATGCGGTCTAGGTTGCAACGGCTCCTAACGGCTATATAACGTTCAAAAAACTATCCGTTAGACCGGTATGGAAACCGGTATGGGGACCGGTATGGTCCGTGCCGATTCCAGTAGCTTTGTAACATGAAGAGCTAGACCGGTATCAAAACCGGCATGGAGACCGGTATGGATCTCCCTGGTTTCAGTAACTGCACAATAAAGCCTAGACCGGCGAGCAAACCGGTATGAAGACCGGCGAGAAAACCGGTATGGAGACCGGCGAGGAGCTCCCTGGTTTCAGTTCAGATGACCAGTCAAGACTGACGACACTTGGTATTTTGGCCATAACTTCCTCTATAAAATTCCAAATCATGATTTGTAAATTTATACATAGACTAGACACATAGATATAGCTTCTGTAAACATTCAACTCCAAAAACATTAATATGAATATTATGGAATTTTTCTAATGTGAACATGTATGCAGAAAACGTACATCTGGACATGTTGTAGTAAAAAGGCTCTAGAAAAATTTATATGCATCGGAATTGTGTTACGTTTGAACCGTATCAAACTAGAGACACATATCTATCTAACGGTATATCATTTGAAGTTTAATTCAACCGTTTGCTAGTTTTTAGAAGAGCATTTACCGATGCACTTGTGCATGGAGTTCATTTTGGTGCAAATAAAATGCAAATGATTCTTTTAGAATTTTAAGCCATTTTAAATGCAAGTGATGCAAAATGTATGATTCCTAAGAGCTTTAGATCACTTGAGTGAACTCACTTACAATTAGAGCACTAAGCTAAGACTTCACATGATTTCTTCAATTAAGCGCTAGTCTTCACATTCTCGCTCTTCACCACATATGCTTCGACACTTTTTGTATTGCTTTGTGTTTGCACGTCGAAGTCTTCTTTCTCATGTTGACGTCATCAAAACCAATTACAATGATTATGCGACCAAGTCGCCAACACCTTGAGTGTTGTGGTGAGCTGAGTTTAAAAGGAAGAAAAAAAGGTGTTGTGCCGTGAACTGAGGGGTCTATCCAGAGCGAAGCTGTTTCCGTACCATCGGTAAACACAACCTCCTATTACACTTGCATGAGTATCCAATACCCAAATATATGAGAACTATGCTGTTATGCTCCCATAACACGCACAATTTCAATACTAGTCTATTCCGCATTATCGATAATACTACGACTATGGAAGTTTTAATGATTAAACCTTAGTGGATTAACATTGTCTCATATCTTATTAATTTGGAACTAATCATATGGACTTTTGTCATTTATATATCCCGGTAATCCAATTACAAATGATAAAAGAGCAATTTCCTTTGTCACATAGTTAATTTGTGTTATGTACAAATAGTGATGTTATGGGTCATAATTGTCCAAAAATATGGTGGAAGGGGTCAGCCAGTTGGTGATCAGGGATACGCTTTTTCCAGTAGAGTTCAGGGCAGGGTGTATACTCTTACTCCCTAGGAGACTCAGGCATCTAATGCGTGGTCACAGGTACATTGTTGATTGATTCCTCACAAACAATAGTATTATTTGATTCAGGAGCTACACATTCCTTTGTGGCACCTTGTTTTGTCGCTCAGATAGGTAGGAACGTTGAGCCTTTAGACTTTCCCATTGTTTATAGCTACACCCAGTAGAGACCCCATAGAAGTTACATAAGGTCTAAGGCAGTGTTCCATAGACATTGACGGGTACCTTTCTTATATCGATTTGGTGGTGTTGGGCATTTTGAGCTTTGATGTTATTATGGGGATGGATTGGCTCACTAAGCACCATGTGGTATTAGATTGTATGGAGAAACCGTTACCCTGTGCGTTCCTTGTAGACCGTTAAAATTTTATCAAGGAGATCGGACAGTGGTGCTTCACAATTTAATATCAGCTATTCAGGCATTCAAGTTGCTTCAGAAGAAGAATATGGGTTATTTGGCTTATGTGACTGATAGTAGAATGGGGAATAAGGATCTCGAACAGATTCGGTGGTGAAGGAGTATCTTGATGTGTTGTCTGACGAGTTGCCAGGATTATCATGGGTAGGGAGATTGAATTTTGTATAGATGTCTTGCCCGGACGCAACCTATATCGATTCCTCCATATAGGATGGCTTTGCAGGACTCATAGAATTGAAGGCGCAGTAGCAAGACTTGTTGGACAAAGGTTTTATTCACCCCAGTGTATCTCCGTGGGGTGCGCCAGTGTTATTTGTGAGAAAGAATGATGGAACACTGAGATTGTGTATAGATTATCGGCAGTTGAATAAGGTGACGATCAAGAATAAGTATCAACTGCCAAGGATTGATGACTTATTCGATCAGTTACAAGGGGCACAATATTTCTCAAAAATTGACATGCGCTCGGGATATCACCAGTTGAAGACTAGAGAGAGTGATGTTCCGAAGACGGCTTTCCGACCCAGATACGAGCATTATGAGTTCTTAATAATGTCTTTTGGCCTAACCAATACCCCTGCGATGTTTATGGATCTGATGAACAGGGTGTTCAGACCTTTTATAGATCAGTTCGTGATAGTTTTTATTGAAAATATTATGGTGTATTCGCATAGTGAGCAGGAGCATATGAAGTATTTGCATCAGGTATTGCAGATACTGAGGGAACATAAGTTATACGCTAAGTTCTCGAAGTGTGAGTTTTGGTTAAGTAGTGTGGTGTTTTTGGGGTACATGGTGTCCAAAGAAGGGATTGGAGTAGATTCTCAGAAGATTGAAGCTATTCATAATTGGCATCGACCAAAGAGCGTAACTGAGATTCGTAGCTTTTTGGGATTAGCTGGGTATTATAGAATATTCGTGGAGAATTTCTCCAGATTAGCTGCTCATTAACACACGGCTAACTCAGAAGAATGTAAAGTTTGAGTGGTCTGACGCATGCGAGAAGAGTTTTCAAGAACTCAAGCGCAGATTAACTACTGCTCATATTCTTGCACTGCCAGCGGGATCAGGAGGATTTGCAATGTATTGTGACGCTTCCAGAGTGGGCCTAGGTTGTGTATTGATGCAAAGAGGGAAAGTAATTGCTTACGCCTCCAGGCAATTGAAGCCTTATAAGAAAAATTACCCCACTAACGATTTGGATATGGCTGCGATAATTTTTACTCTGAAGATATGGCGACATTATTTATATGGTGAAAAGTTTGAGATTTTTACCGATCACAAAAGCCTCAAGTATATTCAGAGCCAGAAGGAGCTTAATCTGAGGCAGAGGAGATGTGTGGAATTATTAAAAGACTATGATTGTTCCATTCAATACCATCCGGGTAAAGCAAATGTTGTTGCGGATGCCTTGAGCAGGAAATCGATGGGAAGTTTAGCTCATTTGCCGGTGGAGAGGTGGCGCCTAGTTAAACAGATGCAGAGTTGTATGCTGGATAGAGTGAACTTTCAGATGACATCACAATGAGGGTTGTTGGCTCAGATTCAAGTCAGGTCCACTCTTGTTGATGAAATTAGAGTTGCACAGGAAACAGATCCTGAAGTGCAGTGGATTGGATGCCGATTATAGCAAGGCACTAAGGATAAGTATCATGTAGATACTGAAGGCCTCATAAGGAAGCAAAATAGAATTCTTATGCCTCCAGTTCCAGAGTTGGGACGCTCGTTACTGGAGAATGCCCAAACTTCATCTTACTCTATGCATCATGGGCTTACCATGATGTATCACGATCTTAAAGATCTGTATTGGTAGGATGGCATGAAAATGGATATAGCTGAATTTGTCACCAGGTGTTTCACTTCTCAGCAGGTTAAAGCGGAACACCAATGGCCGGCAGGAAAGTTACAGAGTTTGGAGATTCCAAAGTGGAAATGGGAGAGAATCACCATGGATTTTGTTGTAGGGCTCCCGTGTACTTCAAAGGGTTGTGATTCTATATGGGTGATTGTAGATAGATTAACGAAATCAGCTCATTTCCTTCCAGTGAAGACTAGCTTTACCACAGCTCAGTATGCCAAATTTTACCTTGACGATATAGTGTCGTTGTATGGGGTTCCTATCTCAATTGTCTCAGATCGAGGTTCTCAGTTTACCTCTAAGTTTTGGCAGTCATTTTAGGAGGCTTTGGGTTCACAGTTGCGCTTTAGCACAACCTTTCACCCGCAGACCGATGGTCAGTCAGAGCGCACCATACAGACTTTGGAATACATGTTGCGATCATGTGTGATCGAATTTGAGGGTGGTTAGGATCAGTATTTACCCCTCATAGAGTTCGCATATAATAACAGTTATCAAGTAAGTATTCAGATGGCGCCATTCGAGGCATTGTATGGGCAGAAGTGTAGGTCCCAAGTATGATGGTTTGAAGTCGGGGAACGGGAACTGCTAGGACCAGATTCAGTACAAGATGCCGTGGAAAAAGTAAATTTGATCAGAGAGAGATTGAATATACAGCTCAGAGTCATCATAAGAGTTATGCAGATCATCGGATGAAGGATTTGGAGTTTCAAGCATGGAATTTTGTGTTTCTTAAAGTATCTCCTTTCAAAGGAGTCATGGGATTTGGTAAGAATGGTAAACTTAGCCCTATATTTATTGGGCCATTTGAGATACTGTATAGAGTTGGAGGAAGAGTCTATGAGCTGGCGCTTCCACCCAGTATGGACAAGATACATCCAGTTTTTCTTGTATCTATGTTACGAAGGTACTTGCGAGATGAATCCCATATGTTGGAGCCTCAGTCAGTTGATATCCATCAAGACTTATCTTATTCGGAGCAACCGGTAGCTGTTGTGGGTAGAGAGATAATGAAGCTACGATCTCGATGGATTCTTTCAGTCAAGGTGATTTGGCAGCACCACAAAGATCAAGAGGTTACATGGGAACTAGAAAGAATCATAAGAGAGCAATATCCCCAACTCTTCGCGGATGCAGATATGTTTGATATCCTTAAAGCATTTTGATTCGAGGATCAATCATGTTAAGGGGGAGAAATTGTAACTACCCCAAATAGTTTTGCTTGGTTAGGGACGTTTAGGTTTTCTTTCCCGAAATAGTAAGTAATTTCAGAAGTTAATTAGAAATAACAAACACTTAATTATTTTCAAGCTAAGTCAATTAGAAATAATAAACCTTTAAGTAATTGCAAGTTTATAGTTTCTTCATCCTTTAAAGGCCCAACACCAAAAAAAAAAAAAGAATAAGAAAAGCAATAAAGAAAAAAGAAAAGAAACAAGCCCAAGCACCAGCAACAATAACTTACCTATACTTTTCTATAAAAATGGATAAATTAGGAATTAAATAACAAAAGAAGGAAAAACACTTCTTCATTTCTAATTTCTTGGTCATGTACGTGAGATAGAGGGAGAGAATGGAGAGAGAGAGTTGGTTTTCCTCAACAAAATTTGAAGATAATAAAGAAATCCACTTAAGCTAATTTCTAAGAAAGGAAAAAAGAAGACCCTTGGTGCTTTGTGAAAGAAGAAAAAGATTGAAACAAGGTGAGAGTTCTTAACCCCAAAATTCTTATGATTTGTATTTTGGTGATTAAATGATTGAAGGATATTGTTGGATTGATGGGGATGATGGTAGGATGGGTTATGTTAAAGAAATGGGGATTTTGGGGTAACTTTAGATTGGTTTTTCAAGTTTATGGGTTTAGTATAATTATGAATTTTTGGGTGAAATTAGATGATTTGGAGTGTTATATTATGATAATTCATGTTTTGGATGTGTTGTGGATGTAGTATTTGATTAGGATTGTATGGAAATGGATTTTTGGGGCTATTCATGAAGAGGCAGAATCTGCCCAGAAAAACAGCTACGGGTCATGAGGCGCCGCTTGTGCTGCGTCACGACACGCCGAGCAGAAAGTAGAAATTTTTTAGGAAGACGAACACGTAACCAAGAGTCGGGGTGTTGTTTTTACAATCAATTGGAGAGATAAAAAAGTTCTAATGAGGAATCCAATTAGGTTAAGGAATTTTATTTGATTATGAATCGTATTTTATAATTGTTAATTCTAACGCCGAATATTTTATAGATACTCGACAGGAGCCGCGCTCGCCCCCAGTGACGTAAAGAAAGATTATTCGGACTTCAAATCTATGAGTGGAGATTTATTATCTTGCAAATTGATTTTATAATTATTGGTTTCAGATTAAGATTTATTTCAAAACTTACTTTTAAAAGTTTTATGGCGCTAGCCTTGTTTAGTTTTCAGATACATATTTCCTGAGATTTGATTTAAAGAATTAAAATTTTATCAGCAGTATTTATATAGTTTTCAGGGCATGAGGGAAAAACTCACCCGTATGTACTTGGCACAGTTGGAATTGAACGGACAGAGACCCGTGTGCACACGTAGACCAGGGCTATGGGGACGGTGATACGTAACGCCCCTAGACCCTAGTTTCATCGAGCTTGGGTGGTAGCATAGATCCGCACCCCCAGTTCTAGTTTGTGGCTTAGGGGACGGCGATACGTAACCCCCCAATACTACCAGTTTCAGAGGCAGTGGTGGCATACTTTGGGGGACGGCGATACGTAACGCCCCAACGTCAAAGATTTGCACTTCTAACCTAGTTAGGCACATGAGGGGACGACGATATGTAACACCCTCATGCATCCAGTTTTCTACAGTACCAATCATCTTTTCCAGAAGTTTTTAGAAAAATATTTTTCAGATAAAAGAAAAGTATGAGTTTTAAAAAGTTTCTAGAAAAGCCTTAAGTATAAATGGTTTCTTATGATGTTCTAACATGTTTTCTTATTTTGTAGCTCCACTCACTGAGATCCTCTGGACTCACCCCCACCACTTCCCAGTTCTTTTGCAGTACACTCATTTTTTTTGTGAGCCATGTGCCTTTTTGGAGACCCAGTTCGAGGATGAGTGTTAAACTGCAGTCACTAGTCGTCGGGTCCATCATTCCAGAGCTATATTCATCTAGAATGTAGTCTTCTGTGGAGTCATTTATATATATAGATATATATATATATATATATATATATATATAATATATATATTATATATATATATATATATATGCATGAGTTTCCATTTATGATTTTGCACTCTAACGAATTCAAGTATACAAATTGCATGTGTGATTTAATGAATGTTACATAGCATAGAGATACAAGCAAGTATTCTAGTTAATGAGTTAGAGGCTTAGGTGACAGTGGGATCTGTTGCCTGCCGATAACATTCCTGAGCTGGGGATGTTATAGAGTCGAGAATTGTGGATCTTCACATTCACTGAAGCACATAAAGACATAAAAAATACCAAAATAAATATAAAAATAACAAGAAAAATACAAATAAAATAAAAATAAAAATCTAAATTAAAGTTAAAGTTAGTTGGTAATAGTATTAATGTGAATTAAATTAATAATCCCCGGCAACGGCGCCAAAAACGTATTGCAATATTTTATATCGTACTACAAGTGTACGGTGTCAAGTTTTAGTAAAGATAAGTGAGAGAGTATCGAACCCAAAGGGATTGTATTAAACTCACACTAAGTACTATAATTGATAATCCTAACTTTATTCAGAAAGACTATAGTTTGAAATTAAACTAATATCAAAACTAAAAGCTAAAGAAACGAGATAATTAAACGTTTGATAAAGATAATCCAATGAATAGAGAGATTCTAAAGTATAATTTCACTTAGTTATCCCCTATGTATTTGTCATGTCATTCAATCTTTATTCAGTTGTGTTGTTTATAAGTCAAAAATCCTAAAGTATTCCACTTCCTCTCCTGAGCAATAGTGAAAATAATATCAATTAAAGACTTCGATATCCATCTAAAAATCTAGTAATTAACAATTCATTACGCTCTGTGATTATGTGTTAATGATTTCAAAGGAATTATATATTCTCCCGAATTCCATAAAACTCCTAGGTTATATTCTCTAGATCCTATTCAAAATCCCTCTCCCGAGCAATAGATTATAAACCTTCATCATCTCAATTTGTGGCCAACAAACAAGAAGCATTAAACACAAGAGAATATAAATAAACTGAATTATAACTTCATAAAAATCAAACTGACAAATAATGCATAGGTTTAAGCATTGGCTACATCATCATCTAGAATTTTGGAGTTAGTTCATGACCAAATAATAAAAAAATAGAAGTAATGTCATGAACATAATGGAAATCATTAAAAATTGAAGAAAGAAACTAAATGATAAAACCTGAATCGAATCCATTCACCTTCGGACGTCACTACATTCATCTCCTCTTGTCGTTCTTCAATCTTCCTCCTTGGATCTCTTTAAAATATGTGTTTTGAGTCTTTATATTGTGTATTAGCCTCCTTTTAGGTTTTTAGACGAACTTATGTATTTATAGGGAAGTCATGGAGTTCTTGTGCATGTAAAACCCTAAAAATTGATGTTTTTGGGTATCTGTCGCAACGTCGCGGCGCCGGAAAGTGGCATCACGACGCTGAACTCACGGGAAATATGTACGTAAGTATTGAATTGGCATCGCGACGCCAGACACAATTTTTGGATACAGTTTTATGCATTTTTCGCTCTTCCCATATGCTTCTGATGCGTCCGTAGGGTCCCAAAACAAGTCAAATTGCCCTACGATACATGTTCCAATGCTTCCTAGAAATAAAACATAAAAGAAACTACAAAATACATTAAAAATGACACGGAACCTAACAAAATAATAAGCTAAGATTGCCAGAATAAGTAGGTATAAACCGCACTTATCAGTGTTTCCTGGTGAAATAGAACTTTGATAAACCATCAAAATAAACAACCCAAATTCCTAATCCTTCAGAGCTCTCTAGGAGGAAGATTGGCATCGGAATTACAGAGTTGATTCACTCAAAACTTCAGAGGTTCTAAAGAAAATCATGGTGTGCGGACTTGAGGAGTTCCTTGAGTTCTTGTAGTCTAGAGGTATTCGAGTCGGTGGAGTTTCCACCATAGGTATTTTACCATCGTTGTAAGTTATTCTCTATTATAGTGGATTTGGGCTAGTAGCCAAGATACCCGGAGTGATTTTTTACTAGCACGAGTTTTCCACTTCGTCAATAAATTACTGTGTTGATTTGTGTGATTGAATTTATTTCCTGCATTGATTTAATATTTTTCATTGATATGTTACTGCTGTTAGAATTAATGGTGCTTATTAGGAAATCCATAGAAATTATATTTAGGACTTATCTTAAAATATTATGTTTAATTCACCATAGGGTCAGAACCTAGGATAGTTACGAATTTTCAATTGGTATCAAAGACTAACCGCGATCCTTGACCCGTTTAGCTATGGAACCTATTCAACCCTTAAATTGTCCTTCATTCTTTGACGGGACTGAATATTTATATTGGAAGGTTCGCATGAGAGCGTTCCTTAAATCCTTAGATTAGAGGGTCAGGATGATAGTAAAATACTGGTGAAAACCTCTCGTTGTTATGGTTGATAGGGTCTCTTCCCCTAAGGATAAACTGACTTGGACCAAGGATGAATTTGAAGATAGCAATAGGAACTGCAAGGCAATTAATGTCATTCATGGTGATGTTTGCTCGGCCGAATTTAGGAGAATCTCTTTGTGTGAGATAGTCAATGATGCTTAGGACATCCTTCAGACTATGCATGAGGGCACAATATCTGTTAAAAATAATAGACTCCAAGATCTTGCTACTAGGTTTGAGGTCATCAAAATGAAAGATGATGAGACCTTTGATGAGTTCTATGCTGAGATTAACGACATGGTTAACTCAAGCTTTAACCTGGGTGAGACTATCCCTACCAATAAGGTAGTTAGGAATATCCTTAGATCCATGCCTGAAAAGTTCCTACCTAAGATAAACCGCCATCGAGGAAAGCAATGTCCTGGATTATCTTAAATTAGAAGGCCTCGTAGGAAAACTGCAGGTTTATGAGAAGCAACTTTCTGGTCATATAAAGCCAAAAACTATAGCGATGAAGATCGCGATGGAAGTTATTCATGATCTGTGTAGGCACTGCATTTTTGCATATAAGCCCGATGATGAGTCTCGTATGGAGACACTACCTCTTTAGTTGTGAAAGCCGTGGGAAACGGACGTTGGAAGGGTAAAGTTGGAAATTAGCATTTTGTCAGATTTAACTAGCTTGTTTCGCTTCGGGTTCGCTTGTTGGACCTCTGTTTTTAAACACCACAAGCCCAATCTAAAATAATTAAAACATTTAAAATGCATGTCACAAATTAAATTAAAACCAATTAAATTAAACTTAAACTTAAATTAAATTAAATCACATTCCTAAACTAAATAAATCCAATTAATTAAATTAAAACACATGTCACAAATTAAATTTCCTTTCCCAAATTAAAAGATTCAATTAAATTCCATAAATACATTCCTAATTAAAATAAATCACATTCCTAATTTAATTAAATCACCTACCAATTTAAATAAATCATATCCTTAATTAAAAAGAACAAATCAAATCAATTCCCCTAATTAAAGATTTTCCATAACACAAAATAATTAAAAATATCTCCCAATTAATACACAAATTCTATTCCATCTCCAACAAGGTAAACCTTCTCCATTGGCCTATAAAAAGAACCCTTAACCCACACATTGAACCCTGGCTCATTATCACAAAATCAACCCTAATATTCCAAACCCTTTCACTCACGAACCTTCTCATCACATGCCCAGCCTCCACAAACACACGCCATTAGCCTCAAAACCCATCACGCCTAGTTTCACGCATACACTCAACACAGTTTCACGCACACACTCAACACAGCCTCACGCACGCAGCCTCACACCACACAGCCCTTACTGCCTTCAACATAACTCCCTCACATATTGTACCCAGTTCAGCCGCAAATCAGCCCTCATTACACGCCCAATTCCGTCACAAAACTAGCCCAGTTCAGCCGCAAATCAGCCCTCATCAAACGCCCAGTTCAGTCCCAAAACCAGCCCAGTTCAGCCCCAAAATCACCCCAAAACTGCATTAAAAAACTGCACAAAACCCCCATGAAAACTCACCAAAAACAGCAGCCCTTTAGCCCTTAAAAATGCCCAAACAGTCCCCTAAAACAACCAAAACAGTGGCCTGAAATACAGCAGCAAAACAGCAGCGAAACGGAGTAAAAACAGAAGCCCGAATAACAAACCGCGAGGAAAGACGTTGAGATAGTGAACCAAAAGAGTTACGGATCATTCACCCTTCTAACGGACGTGTAACGCCCTTTCTTGAGATGATAAAAGAGGTTATACCTAAAGGCACCCTTTTATTTATTATCTTTCGTTATTTTCTTTATTTTAAAATATTATCGCATGAGAGTCGTTTGAAGCATGATGTGATTGTTGGATGAGCGAAATATGTGTTTCCTTTTGTGGTATATAGGATGGAAACCCGGACGTAAATTTCGTAACCGAATCCGAATGGACGGTAGTGCGGTTTTTACTCGGGATACAACGCCACGTACCACTTAAGAAACATGTATTTCGTCTCATTCAAACTTATATTTGAGCATGATATAGTTTGTAGGTTATTTGTTTGTTATTTAAAGCATGATTTAGCCTAGTTTATTATTTATTTCAAAGCATGATTACGCTGTTTTATGCATGATATTTTGTTTAGTTTATGTTTATGTTTAAATAGTTAGTTGTCTATTTGTTTTTAATGGTTCAACATGCTCGTTGTGTGACATTATATGTTTTCTGTTTAATGACTTACTTTCCAAGCATGCAAACTTAGATTAATAGTTACTTTTATGAATGCATATTAGACCTAAGTCATTCTTGAGCATATACATTGAGTAGATTCGGTTAGTTTATTGCACAAACCATATCATCACAAGTGACATAAGTAAGGGACCATTCTGAACCCAACGGTTTGAGGTCTTCCCTTGTGAGGGGTGAGTGGGGCCTTAAACTATTTTCCCGAGTCACACCGGGTGGCGACTTCATGTTATTTCTTCGGTTTAGTTCCCCGCGAGCTATTCCGTACTCCCAACTAGGCCGCGAGCCTAGAACAGCGTCGTCAAGTATTGTGTCCTACAGTCTGGCGACTCCAGTGGGGATAGAGAATTGGCCCCGGAATAATGTCTTGTAGTGATTGTAATTTGTGCTTTAGTTAACTATGTCTACCGTAGGTTGAAAAGGGTTTAATCAAAGGCACTTTTAAGGCTAGGTAATGGTTTGGTGTCTTCTTTCATTCACTACCTTTCTATAAGGAAAAGCTGTGAAGGCACCTAGATAATCATGTACTTGTAGCTTATTGTGATGGACTAATTTGGAGGACTCGTTGTTTATTCTTGTCACCAATCGATAATAGCCTAAGAGGCTTGGGTACTTAAGAGAGCCTCGCTCCACCACCTCCATCTGGGGAATCTACAATGGGAAATCCATTTGACAGTCAGTCACACACCATAACTCGTTGGCACGTACCTTTGGGTATAAAAAATATGCGCTCACTTGGTCGCTCAGACCTTGAGTGGGGAGACCTAGTTGTGGGCAATCATTCGTCGACGGGATCTTTTGTCTATACCCCTGTAAACCCACGTATGAACTATAGTTGTAGGATCAGTAGAGACTATTCCTTTATGTTTTGGACCATTGTCATTTAAATTCAGTTGGACTTGTTGTCATGAGGTATGGGCTTGTTGGGCCATTTAAACTAGGACGAGTCTGTGCTTTATGGCAAACGGGCCAAAAGTTTCTAAAATGTTGATGGGCCAACTAGTGTAAAATTCTTATGAGCTTATATATTACATGCATCATATACATCTCATGCATCTCATGCATACATGCATCATGTTAACCCCCGTGTCTTAAAAGTCATCATAGATATCTGTTGGGTTAGGAAAAAAAAGACTTGTCAAAGAAGAGTTTTAGCAAACATGGATATTGGGGAAAAGGAAACCGAGAAACAGAGAAATTTACGGCATGGATAGAAAGACCATGGTGGGCCCAAAAAAATGAGAAAAAAAAAGAAAAGAAAAAAAAAGAAAAAAAAAAAAAAGAAAAAAATTGTTGTTTGTTTTTAGTCCTTGATAGTATGACATAAGTCTGATGATGAAATTGATTGCTTTAGGGTGAAACCTTAGAAACGATAAACCATTGACGTGCTTTTATCTGATACTTTGAGTAATTGATCTATGTTAGACTCGTAAGCACTTGATTATGGTTCATAGTGTTGGATAATATGACCCATAGCGTCACTATTTGTACAGATCATGGTATTGTTGTACAAATTAACTATGTGACAAGGAGATTGCGCTCTTATCATTTGTGATTAGATCACCTTAGATATATAAATGATGAGAGGTCCCTATGATTTGTTCCTGGACGGAGAATGATATGAGACAGTATCAGTCCACGTAGGATAAATCATTAAATATCCCTAGTCAGAGTATTATCGAGATTGGACATCAATAAATACGTAAAAGACTAGTATTACACTTGTGCGCGTTGTGAGGGCACAACGACATAGTTCTCATATATTTGGGTATTGGATACTCATGCAAGTGTAATAGGAGGTTGTGTTTCACCGATGGTACGGGAAACAGCTTCGCTCTAGATAGACCCCATCGGAATCTCATTGGTAGTATGACTATGTGTCTATGGGAGTCCGACATCAGGGTAGGTGTATTTGGTCTTAACCTGAGACTTGCACCGCTAATGCTTACGATAATCAATATACTTTAGTTGAGGTCGTCCAGGGGTGTAACAGGTCCTGTGTACGCCGATACTGTGTATATTGGGAATCGTAGAGTATTGGGTGTGATGTCAAGAAGGAAGTATCACTCCAGTCATAGTGGAGATGATGTCACGTAGGATACGGTATTAGTGCTCTTAAGTGCTGCGCGGCCATCGGGATATTATGACTAGGTCATATATTTCCGATTATAGAGACTAGTTACCAGACATCCGACAAGTGTTTCGTACGGGGCAGACACAACTCCAGCCCCAGGCCAAGCACGTGACAGTCCGATACTGGACAGAAATACGCAATACTACGGTATACAACGCCTGATACAGATCATTTATTCCTGTAAGGATGTTTCCGGAGAATTGGGTAGACTTGGTGCTTTGCTAGGAGTCGACCTTGTCTCGTAAATCGGTAGAACGTAGTACTTGGTACATACGTGATTCGGATACTCCGACGACCGCATTACTGCCAACTTATCCGGGGATCTCATGGGTCGCTTCCCGATAATCCACCGATGACGCATACTCGCACTCTTAAATAATCTGGGATTATATAGAAGAGAGAGAAACTTAATCTAGGATTAATTACGGAAATATTTTATCTAGGATAAAATATCGTCTAAAGAGAGATAATGATTAATTTGGAATTAATCGGTAAATTAATATATTCGATATATGAAATGAAATTAGATTTCGACGCGGAATTAAAATTAGATTTTAATTCGGGCGAACGAATTAATTTAAAATTAATTCGTTAGCGACGTGAATAGTGAATTCGCTAGGCGTAATCATTTAATTACGACGCGACGGAAAATTCGCTAATTGAGAATTAGTGAACCCGAGCCCGAGTGTGATTGCGAGCGCATTCGTATTTCAAATACGAGTGCGGCAACGCAAGTCACATCAAGCGTCAAATTATTCGTCACATCAAGCGTCAAATCAATAGTCACTTTGAGTGATTCGATTGATTGATTGATGTGATTGATTGATTGAGTGATTGACACATATTAAGTCACTTTTATAAAGTGACAATGAATAGTTGATGGGTGTAGGTTGTAATAGTAAAAGTTGGTGGGAGTATTTACCATTTTATTTATTTGATTTATTATTTGGTAAATGCTTTGTATATTTTATGGAAAAATATATAAACCTTTTGGAAAAGATTTTACTAACTAATTACACAACTTTATCTCTCCATTTTTCTTTCTCCTTCTCTCACGCCCAAAGCTTGAAAAAGCTCACTGGTTTTGAACCATTTTGGCGTGACTTTGAGGAAGCAAAGAGTGGATTTTATGGTAAAAATCCAAGTGCTAGCACACTTACGACACTTGCGAATGTGGTAGGGAGGTTCACCCATGAGCCGGGATCCGTCCGACGAAGCTAGGAACTCTGTTTCACAGCTCAAAAACAGAAAATGGAGGGCAGTGAACTGCATGCAGTGGGCGTCCTTGGCAGTGAGCAAAGTGGCTTCATTCGTCTTCAAATCGTCTCAACCGATCGAGTGAGTATTCCGCAACTTCGTCGATGTGTATTTGCAATGTTTTTCATGCTTATAATCGATTCGGGACCTTAATAGAAACCAACTATGGCATCAAGAGCCTAGGTTTGAGCATGAAAATTTTAGGGCTTAAAATTTGGGTAATTTGTTTTCAAGCATGATTTTGTGAAATTAGATGAATGAGTATGCTTAAAACATGATGAATTGAAAGTTGATTAGATCAATTTCATGAAAATTGATTTGGAATAATTTTCCCCAAAAACTTGATGTTGGCCGAATGTTAGGGTTCATTTGGAATTCTTGGAATTTTTCATTTTGATTCATTGGATGAGTTGTAATGATGTTGGATGATGTTAATTTGAAATTAATTGGATTGAATTTTGAATTGAACAAAAATCCCCAAATACCTTATGTTGGCCGAATATATATAGCCCTATAATGTCTTGGATTTTTTGATTTGTAATTCATTGGATGAGTTAGAATCAATTAGGATGATGATTAAATGTCGATTGTGGAATTAATTGGATTGAATTCGAATCGGACAAAATTATCCCTCCTTGGCCGACACTATGGAAGCATGTAATTGGGTTTGATTTTAATCAAAATATGTTGGACATGTGATGATGAAAATAAGCATGATTAATTGTGTATATTGATGTTTTAGAATTGTTAATTTAGGTAATTAATCATGTTATACACTTTGGTAATTAAATTGGAAATTTAGAATTTGGTAATTTAATTACTTGGGCCTAATTTTGGAAATTGGACTTTTAAAGTTGTAAATGGGCTTATTGGGCTTTGTTGTACAAAGTTGGGTTTAGGCAAAATTGGTTGGATCCAATTGGGCCCAAAACCGCTTCCATAAAGCCCAAGTGCGACTAAATGGACTTTAAAGTTTAATTGGGCCTAATGGGCCAAAATTGATTAATGGGCTTATGGGGTAACTCCCGGATTGGATTTTGGCTATTCGGTTTGACCGAGTTGACCAAAAATCCATGCCTTAAGAAATCAATTAAAATCCCATTGGACTTTAATTAAATTGACGTTGGACGTTAATCGGGTTTGAGAGACCCGTAACGATTAAATTTGGAATTTAAATCGTAAAAGTCATTATTAAAGTGTAGTATTAATTTGGAATTAAATAGCGAATTATAATTGAATGCATATTAAATTGGATTTAATGATGTAGTTTAGTTTAATTCGAGAATTCGTACTTTGAGTACTTATTCGCAAAGACGAGTTTAACTCGCACAAAATCAAATCGTTGTTTGAACATTGGATGATCACTAATTATTAGATTAATTAATTTGATTAGATTGATAAATAACATGCTTGTGTGAATACATGGTTGTGATGGATGAATAATGTATATCGGATGGATATTAGTCGGGTGGGGGAAATTTTGGAATTGTTGTAATAAATTCGATTTATTAAATTGGACCTGCATGTCCAGCCTTATCACCTCTATTCTCTTGTATTCTCTTCTCACATATTCCCCTCAATGTAAATGAGGTTTCTTTAAAAGTGTAGTGTAACGGGTAGAAGTAATACAAGTGCTAGCTTGAGAGAGAAAGGGAGAGATTTGATCTAGGATCAATGTGTTAAGTATCCATCCGCATATCATTATTATTTAATTATACGCACTTTATTATGTGTTTAGAATGCATGTTAAGGGTGTATGATGATGAGACCTTAACAAAGATAATAAATTGGTAGCCATTTGCACACGAAAAACCCTCATCAAATATCATGCGTTTTTTCCTTCCATTGAGTGATTCTCACTCAAGATCCGAGACGGCATTGGGTTGTTGGCCAAAGTCAAGCCCTTTGTTTGTCGAAGATGTGTTTGAATCACGAGAGTTTTGTTACATGTCAGTGTCTTGTCCAAGTTGTAGTTTGTTGGCCAAAGTCAAGACCACTTCTTGTCCAATGACATTGATTACGAAGCTTTCCATGGTCAACGGGTCGCGCTTGACTGAATCATTAAGTTTGTTGTGCCAAAGCCAAGGCTTAATGGTTTAGAGGAAAAGGTTAGGTAATACATTGGATGTATTGGCATATATAAGATATATGTTTAGGATTGGAAATCCGCCTACTGGATCTAGGAATTGGATTGGATCCAATTGATCTTAGAGATCTACCTAGTTAATTATCATACAATTTGTTGGCCAAAGTCAAGATTGTGTGATATTTAACGGGATCTTAGCCCACTAGGAAACACGGTTTCCCGAGTACTCGACAGAGGGTTAGAGGCTCGCCGAAAAATAGTGGGAGGCAAGAATTGAATTTGCAATATTCGTTCAATTACTCGCCATACGCGCTCAAACAAATATCATTCGTCAAATAAATGAAAGTATTAGTTGGACTAATATTAAATGTTGTTTTAATTAATATAGTTGGACTATATTCAAACAAATTCAATAAAATAGTTGATTTTATAATTGGATTATAGTAATCAATATAATTGAATTAATATA
The DNA here is from genome assembly GCA_019454045.1 of Zanthoxylum bungeanum. Taxonomy (NCBI): domain Eukaryota; kingdom Viridiplantae; phylum Streptophyta; class Magnoliopsida; order Sapindales; family Rutaceae; genus Zanthoxylum; species Zanthoxylum bungeanum. Next base: position 148,323 of record SKCR01026306.1, read on the forward strand.
TAGTTGATTAAATAATTGGATTATTGTAATCATTATAATAAATAGTACCTCAAATAATTGATTAAATAGTTGGACTATTAAAATCAAAATAATATTGAAAGATTGGACATTTAAATATAATCTTGGATTAAAATATTTAAATGGTTTAATTTTCAAATTGGGAATTAAATTTCGGGATGGTCCTGGAAATAATAATAAGTTACTTTATTTGATAAAATAACCAATTATGCCAAAGTCGCGAGAGTTAAGCAAATAAGTGGAACATGATATTTGGAATATTCATGTAATGATGGCTTTAGTTCTTAATCCATTATACTTACCGCAGTAGATTCCTTAAATTCAGAATCAGAACTAAGAGTTAGATCCTAAAGTATGATAACGAAATTGAAGGATTTTTCATTAATCTATTAACTTAGATCTTTGAAATACTAAATTGCAAATAATAACTCTTTAAGGGTTAATGACTATTCTCAATGAGATAAAGTCAAACTTTGCAATTAGGCAAGTAGCGCAAGGCGCACCATACCTCAATATTCTAGAAACCCAAGGCTTGGCCAAAGGCTTCTGAAATATTGAAAAGGGTAAAGGTAAAATCATTATGATCTTCTGGGAAGATAAATGACATATCCCAAAGTGACTGCCGTTTGGATATGGCAGACACGAAGGAATTAAAGAAAAGGGCAAGGCTCTGACTTTAAATAAATTGTCAAATTTATGTCCATTACTAGTATTAAAATTGGATTTTAAAATACTTAGTGTGGTACATAAAATATATGTATTGATGTTCAGAATCTGCTGTGAGCAGGATACTGACTTCAAGCTGAGATAAATCTGCGAATCGAAAACGGGACGAAAGTCGCTGTTTCAACTGTAGATACCTAAGTTTAGGAACTACCCTTCGGGTGTGTACCTATATTAGGAAACTGTTATAATGTAACTAGTTTGACTAGGAATATTATCTCTATATCAGTGTTTAATCCGTTGCGGATAAACCTTTATATTCTAGAACACTAAAGTGTTTCATTATATAAAGATGATATTGAGATGTACACATTAGATGTGAATAACGGTATTTATATTTTGAATATAAATAAAATCTTGAACATATGATATGACAAAATTATAGCTCATACTGATTTGATCAGAATAAACTTGTTTGTGGCATTGTTGTCTGGGACAACAAATACAAGAGTCGTATATCCACACTTTTGAAGAGTGGGTACTAGGACTGATTTGATTATTCAAATAAAGTCTACGAATCTAGTTTATTAGGTAAAGTACCTAAAACACTATTTACTCGGTGATAGTGAAGGTGCCACCGATCTGTTAGCCCTATTCATAGTGAAGTAAGTGGGCCCATATCTAGCAAGGCTAGAAACGGATATGAATATTTCGTGACCATAACGGATATTGGCATCAAGTTATGGTTATGTGTTTCTTTTGAAGAACACAAATCAGGAACTTTTAGAGTTTCGACATGGAATAGACAAACAGATCGGCTAAAGTATTAAACCGTCACGGTAAGACTGTAATGGAAAACACTTAAGCAATAAGTTTAACTTATACTTGAAAGAGTATAGTATTCTTTCAAATGAGGACTCCTCCTAGGACACGTCAGTTGACGGTGGTGTGCCCGTACGGAGAAACCGAATTTTGTTGGACATAATAAGGTTGATCATGAGTTGCTCTGAGCTACCATTTCCTTCAACGGATATGCATTAACAGTGCAAAACTTATTTATATAAGGTTCCATAAAAATCTGTTTGACAGATTTCATATAAGATATGAACGGGAAGAAACAGGGTTCACACTCCTGAAAATTTGGGAATGCAAGGCATACGTTTGGATGATACCAAACTAGAACCCAAATTGAATAAGTGCCAAATTATAGGTTATCCTAACGGAAACCATAAGTATAGTACTTATACATCTCACTTGAGAACAATGAGATTGTTGCTCACCATGCGGTTTTCCTCAGAGGAATACCGATATGCAGTGGTAAGTGGGAGGACAGTAAAACTCGATGGAAATCAGAGTAATAATGTTCAAGGCATGAAGTCCGTAATGGAACATCTATAGTTCATCAAGGATGAAACTATACCATTAATCTTCGAATACACAAGAACCGCGTAGATCGGAGAGAATCAGAAAACAACCTGGGGTATGGGTTTCTGATCTCACCTCATAAAGATGTCAATTTTGTTGAGGTATACCAACCGATTACGTTTGAGGAAGTGATACAAGGTATCGACTCCCTTTTATGGCAACATACCAACGTACAAAGCTAGGCTTGTGACGAAAAGGTATCATTATCTACATTGTGTTGATTATGGTTCAACCTTTTACTGGTTGCCACGGTAAATTCATTTGGATAATGCTTTTGAGAAACTGTACATTATGAAATGTGTCAGTTAAAGATCAAAATCGCTTTCCTGAAAAGGAAACCTTTTGGAGGATGTTTACAACATCCTGACGATTTTGTCGTAATAAAACCAGCAAACTAGGTTTGCGGGTTATTCAATCCATGTTTGGATTAAAGCAAGCATTAGGTTCTTGGAATTATCGTTTTGATGTAATCATAATGGTTATGATTAATTCAAAACGAAAATGATTCTTGTGTATATAAGGAGGTTAGTGGGAGCGCACTGACAGTGGCTGTCCTATAAAATAATGATAAGATACGTCATTTCTTGGAAATGATTCCCATTTAAACAATCAGTGAAAGCTTGGCTTTCGAGATTATTCTCCGTAGAATTCTTAGGAGTAACAACCGTTATTCTAGGAATAAGATCTACTGGGATAGATTTAGAGTTGTTAACACTCTCTGAGAAATTGTACATTTAAAATGTACGTGACCTGGTGTCTTATACGCTTTGAGCATATGGATTCACAAACAGGCCAATCTGAGTGATAGTCACTGGATTAATATTAAGAACATCCGTTAGTATCTGAGAAATCTAAGGATGCTGTCTTAATCTGCGGAGATGGAGAACTTGAAGTGACTGGGATCACTGTAGCAAGTTTCCAAACCGATAAAGATGACTGAAAGTCGCAGACGGTACTATAAAGTTTGAATAACGGAACAGTGAGCGGGAAATCTCCAAGCAGATACTGTTACCGAATAAATAATAAATGCGGATTATTGCTGTAGCTGAGGCAGTAATAGAAGCCATTTGGGTCGATAATAAATCTAATTAGATTAGATATATTTCTATTAGCGGTTGAGCTAGGCGTCAGCACAGGCTAAAGAATTAATGGTCTCATCAACGATCCAGATATATACTTCGATACTCATCTGATTCGTTCGGATCATACATCGTAGCGATGTGATGATCGAATAAATTACATCAGACGAAAATCATGCAAATCCGCTGACGAAAGCTTTTCTCAGCAATTTGAGCCAACCGTACATAGTTCGGGTGTTAGACACTCGAGTGACTGGCTATAGGCCAAGTGGGTGATTGTTGGATAATATGACCCATAGCGTCACTATTTGTACAGATCATGGTATTGTTGTACAATTAACTATGTGACAAGGAGATTGCGCTCTTATCATTTGTGATTAGATCACCTTAGATATATAAATGATAAGAGGTCCCTATAATTTGTTCCTAGACGGAGAATGATATGAGACAGTATCAGTCCAGTAGGTAGGATAAATCATTAAATATCCCTAGTCAGAGTATTATCGAGATTGGACATCGATAAATACGTAAAAGACTAGTATTACACTTGTGCGCGTTGTGAGGGCACAACGGCATAGTTCTCATATATTTGGGCATTGGATACTCATGCAAGTGTAATAGGAGGTTGTGTTTCACCGATGGTACGGGAAACAGCTTCGCTCTAGATAGACCCCCTCGGAATCCCATTGGTAGTATGACTATGTGTCTATGGGAGTCCGACATCAGGGTAGGTGTATTTGGTCTTAACCTGAGACTTGCACCGTTAATGCTTACGACAATCAATATACTTTAGTTGAGGTCGTCCAGGGGTGTAACAGGTCTTGTGTACGCCGATACAGTGTATATTGAGAATCGTAGAGTATTGGGTGTGATGTCAAGACGGAAGTATCACTCCAGTCATAGTGGAGATGATGTCACGTAGGATACGGTATTAGTGCTCTTAAGTGCTGCGCGGCCATCGGGATATTATGACTAGGTCATATATTTCCGATTATAGAGGACTAGTTACCAGACATCCGACAAGTGTTTCGTACGGGGCAGACACAACTCCAGCCCCAGGCCTAGCACGTGACAGTCCGATACTTGACAGAAATACGCAATACTACGGTATACTACGCCTGATACAGATCATTTATTCCTGTAAGGATGTTTCCGGAGAATTGGGTAGACTTGGTGCTTTCCTAGGAGTCGACCTTGTCTCGTAAATCGGTAGAACGTAGTACTTGGTACATACGTGATTCGGATACTCCGACGACCGCATTTACTGCCAACTTATCCGGGGATCTCATGGGTTGCTTCCCGATAATCCACCGATGACGCATAACTCGCACTCTTAAATAATCTGGGATTATATAGAAGAGAGAGAAAATTAATCTAGGATTAATTACGGAAATATTTTATCTAGGATAAAATATCGTCTAAAGAGAGATAATGATTAATTTGGAATTAATCGGTAAATTAATATATCTGATATATGAAATGAAATTAGATTTCGACGCGGAATTAAAATTAGATTTTAATTCGGGCGAACGAATTAATTTAAAATTAATTCGTTAGCGACGTGAATAGTGAATTCGCTAGGCGTAATCATTTAATTACGACGCGACGGAAAATTCGCTAATTGAGAATTAGTGAACCCGAGCCCGAGTGTGATTGCGAGCGCATTCGTATTTCAAATACGAGTGCGGCAACGCAAGTCACATCAAGCGTCAAATTATTCGTCACATCAAGCGTCAAATCAATAGTCACTTTGAGTGATTCGATTGATTGATTGATTGATGTGATTGATTGATTGAGTGATTGACACATATCAAGTCACTTTTATAAAGTGACAATGAATAGTTGATGGGTGTAGGTGTAATAGTAAAAGTTGGTGGGAGTATTTACCATTTTATTTATTTGATTTATTATTTGGTAAATGCTTTGTATATTTTATGGAAAAATATATAAACCTTTTTGGAAAAGGTTTTACTAACTAATTACACAACTTTATCTCTCCATTTTTCTTTCTCCTTCTCTCACGCCCAAAGCTTGAAAAAGCTCACTGGTTTTGAACCATTTTGGCGTGACTTTGAGGGAAGCAAAGAGTGGATTTTATGGTAAAAATCCAAGTGCTAGCACACTTACGACACTTGCGAATGTGGTAGGGAGGTTCACCCATGAGCCGGGATCCGTCCGACGAAGCTAGGAACTCTGTTTCGCAGCTCAAAAACAGAAAATGGAGGGCAGTGAACTGCATGCAGTGGGCGTCCTTGGCAGTGAGCAAAGTGGCTTCATTCCTCTTCAAATCGTCTCAACCGATCGATGTGAGTATTCCGCAACTTCGTCAATGTGTATTTGCAATGTTTTTCATGCTTATAATCGATCCGGGACCTTAATAGAAACCAACACTTAGCATCGAAAACCTGAGTAGTTAGCAAAGTGACTAGTTGAAGAAATTGTAGGTCGGTGAATGACCGTTTGCTTAGATGTATATCTTGATTTTCTTATGTTATGATGTGTGGTATGGTTGAAAATGAAAGAAAAGTCTCTAAAAAGAAAAGAATTGAACCACCTATAACCGATAAGCGTGAAGCTACCCATGGGCGAGTATTAGGACCACCATGAGGAGAAATGCTACCTTAAAGGGTAGGTGTGTTGAAAAAAAAAATTTCAAAAAGAAGAGAAAAAAAAAAGGCAAAAGAGAAAGAAAACCATACCTCATTGAGCACAGAAAAGCAACTGCAGGCATAATTGAGACATCTAGGTTGGTGTGACCCATTGATCCCGATTTTTGAAATGAAATCATTGAGTTGGCTTACTTAAGGATCAAGCTGTGAAAGAACATTTGCACACACACACTGTGAGTCTGACTTAGATCATTTATTCAAAGACTTGGATTCGAGTTGCATCGGGTGTTTTGAAGGTTCTCTGGTTTCATTACTGAGCATTCTTTGAGGACAATGATATGTATAAATTGGGACTATTTCGTAGCATGTGATATAACATGATGATATGGAAGGCCCACAATGTGGTTCATCTTGACCAAATACCAACAGCGGAGAGCAGAAAGCTAAACCAAGACTGGGGGCGACCAGTCTACCACATCGTGAATCAAGGACATAACAAGATATTGATTCATGAGACCAGAGAGAAGACTGAGCAATCACCTGGAGAACTGGCGGAATACCTAACCCAACGGAAAGGGAAATTCATTCATGCATGCATGCATACACGTAACATATTTTGCATTCTTTTTGTGTTTGTTTTATTTTGTATTCACAGGTTTCAAAAAAGAAAAAGGAGAAAGCGGCAAATGCAAGCCAACCAGAAATAGCAACATAGCATCATCAGTTTCGGGAATGAATCCCAGGGCTGAGGCCCACACTATCAGCAGTTTAAGGAATGAATCCCAGGGTCGAGGCCCACATCGTCAAAGTTTCGGGAATGAATCCCAGGGGAATGAATCCCAGAGTCGAGGCCCACATCTTCAGAATTTGGAATGAATCCAGGGAATGAATCACAGGGCCGAGGCCCACGTCGTCAGAATTTCGAATGAATCCAATGAATGAATCTCAGGGCCGAGGCCCACATCGTCATAATTTGGAATGAATCTAGGGAATCAATCTCAGGGCCGAGGCCAACGTCGTCAGAATTTAGAATGAATACAGGGAATGAATCCCAGGGCCGAGGCCCAAGTCGTCATAATTTGGAATGAATTCAGGGAATAAATCACAGGGCCGAGGCCCACATTGTCAGAATTTGGAATGAATCCCAGGGCCGAGGCCCACGTCGTCAGAATTTGGAATGAATCCAGGGAATGAATCCCAAGGCCGATGCCCAAGTCATCAGAATTTGGAATGAATCCCAGGGCCGACGCCCACGTCGTCAGAATTTGGAATGAATCCCAGGGCCGAGGCCCACGTCATTAGAATTTGGAATGAATCCAGGGAATGAATCCCAGGGCCGAGGCCCACATCAGCATCAGTCTGGGGGCGAAGCCATATTAGCATCAGTATCAATCTTGCCGGGTATGGCACTCTGGGGGCGAGGCCCACATCATTATCGGTATCAGTGTTGACTGGGTATGGCACTCTGGGGGCGAGGCCCACATTAGTTCAGTATCAGTCTTGCCGGGTATGGCACTCTGGGGGCGAGGCCCACATCATTATCAGAATCAGTCTTGTCGGGTATGGCACTCTGGGGGCAAAGCCCACACCTTTATCAGAATCAGTCTTGTCAGGAATGGCACTCCGAGAATGGAGCAAGGTTCGGGAATGAACAAGCCGAGAATGGCACTCCGAGAATGGAGCACAGTTCGGGAATGAACAAGCCGGGAATGGCACTCCGAGAATGGAGCAAGGTTCGGGAATGAACAAACCGAGAATGGCACTCCGAGAATGGAGCACAGTTCGGTAATGAACTAGCCGGGAATGGCACTCTGAGAATGGAGCAGAGTTCGAGAATGAACAAGCCGAGAATTGCACTCCGAGAATGGAGCAAAGTACGAGAATGAACAAACCGAGAATGGCACTATGAGAATGGAATATCAGCATCAGCATCAGTTCGGCCGGGTATGGCACTCTAGGGGCGAGGCCCACATCATTATCAGTATCAGTCTTGCTGGGTATGGCACTTTGGGGGCGAGGCCCATATCAGTATCATTTTGGGGGCGAGGCCCATATCGGTATCAGTCCAAGGTCGAGGCGCACATAAACATTAGTCTGGGGGCGAAGCCCACATCAGTTTGGGGGCGAGGCCCACAGTATTAATTTAGGGATGAGTCCCGGGGTCGAGGCCCACATCAGCATCAGTGTCAGTTTTAGGGATTAGTCCCAGGGTTGAGGCCCAAATCAACATCAGTATCAGCTTGGGGGCGAAGCCTACATCAGTTTGGGGCGAGGCCCATGTCAATATCAGTTTGGGGTGAGGCCCACGTCAGCATCAGTTTGGGGCGAGGCCCACGTCAGTATCAGTTTGGGGCGAGGCCCACATCAGCATCAGTCCAGGGTCAAGGACCCACTACATCATCAGTTTGAGGGCGAGGCCCACATTGTCAGCGGTATTGGGTCGAGGTGCCCATGGTCGAGGTGCCCCCGTTGTCGGTTGCAGTTCCGGGATGCGTCCTAGGGTTGAGGGCCCACTGCATCATCATTTGTAGTTCAGGGATGCGTCTCAAGGTCGAAGACCTACTACATCATCAGCTTAAGGGCGATGTCCCTATTGTCAGCGATGTTGGGTCGAGGTGCCCAGGGCGAGGTGCCTCCGTTGTCGGTTGTAGTTCTGGGTCGAGGTGCCCAGGGTCGAGGTGCCCACTACATCATCAGTTCGAGGGTGAGGTCCCTATTGACAGCGGTGTTGGGTTGAGGTGCCCAGGGTCGAGGTGCCCCCATTGTCGGTTACAGTTCCGGGATGCGTCCCAGGTTCGAGGGCCCACTACATCATCAGTTGTAGTTCCGGGATACGTCCCAGGGTTGAGGACCCACTACATCATCAGTTCGAGGGCGAGGTCCCTATTGTCAGCGGTGTTGGGTTGAGGTGCCCCCGTTGTCGGTCCGGGATGCGTCCCATGGTCAAGGGCCCACTGCATCATCAGCACATTTCACATTCGGTGGTTCGGGAACAAAGCCCAGAGGTCGAGGCACCTCACCATTATATTCAGTTTGGGAACAAAGCCCACTCTCTACACAACTCGGGAACAAAGCCCACAGATGGTTCGGGAACAAAGCCCAAGGGTCGAAGCGCCTCGCCATCATATCAATTCAGTTCGGTAGTGATTCCTAGAGATCGCAGCATCTTGCAGGGATGAACCTCAGGGGTCGCAGCACCTCACCATCAGATCAATTCAGTTCTGAGCAACAGGCAAACCAGGTGACAGCTGGCGAGCCAGGTAAGTAAAAATGCATTGCACGTACTTTGATAGAATTGTCATTGTCACACACTGCACAAGTCCCATCAAAGTGGGGGCGACTGTAGGCACTGCATTTTTGCATATATGCCCGATGATGAGTCTCGTATGGAGACACTACCTCTTTAGTTGTGAAATCCGCGGGAAACGGACGTTGGAAGGGTAAAGTTGGAAATTAGCATTTTGTCATATTTAACTCGCTTGTTTCACTTCGGGTTCGCTTGTTGGACCTCTTTTTTTAAACACACCAAGCCCAATCCAAAATAATTAAAACATTTAAAATGCATGTCACAAATTAAATTAAAACCAATTAAATTAAACTTAAACTTAAATTAAATTAAATCACATTCCTAAACTAAATAAATCCAATTAAATTAAATTAAAACACATGTCACAAATTAAATTTCCTTTCCCAAATTAAAAGATTCAAATTAAATTCTATAAATAACATTCCTAATTAAAATAAATCACATTCCTAATTTAATTAAATCACCTACCAATTTAAATAAATCATATCCTTAATTAAAAAGAACAAATCAAATCAATTCCCCTAATTAAAGATTTTCCCTATCACATAATAATTAAAAATATCTCCCAATTGATACACAAATTTTATTCCTTCACCAACAAGGTAAACCCCCTCCTTTGGCCTATAAAAAGAACCATTAACCCACACATTGAACCCTGGCTCATTATCACAAAATCAACCCTAATATTCCAAACCATTTCACTCACAAACCTTCTCATCACACGCCCAGCCTCCACAAACATACGTCACTAGCCTCAAAGCCCATCACGCCTAGTTTCACGCACACACTCAACATAGTTTCACGCACACACTCAACACAGACTCACGCACGCAGCCTCACACCACACAGCCCTTACTACCTTCAACATAACTCCCTCACATATTGCACCCAGTTCAGCCGCAAATCAGCCCTCATTACACACCCAGTTCAGTCACAAAACCAGCCCAGTTCAGCCGCAAATCAGCCCTCATCACATGCCCAATTCAGTCCCAAAACCATCCCAGTTCATCCCCAAAATCACCCTAAAACTGTACTAAAAAACTGCACAAAAACCCCCTGAAAACTCACCAAAACAGCAGCCCTTTAGCCGTTAAAAATGCCCAAACAGTCCCCTAAAACAACCAAAATAGTGGCCTGAAATACAACAGTAAAATAGCAGTGAAACGGAGTAAAACCAGTAGGCCGAATAGTAAAACAGCGAGGAAAGACGTTGAGTTAGTGAACCAAAAGAGTTTCGGATCATTCACCCTTCCAACGGACGTGTATCGCCCTTTCTTGAGACGACAAAAGAGGTTAGACCTGAGGGCACCCTTTTATTTATTTTCTTTATTTTAAAATATTATCGCATGAGAGTCGTTTGAAGCATAATGTGATTGTTGGATGAGCGGAATATGTGTTCCCTTTTGTGGTATATAGGATGGAAACCTGGACGTAAATTCCGTAGTCGAATCCGAATGGACGGTAGTGCGGTTTGTACTCGGGATACAACGCCACGTACCACTTAAGAGACACGTATTTCATCTCATCCAAACTTGTATTTGAGCATGATATAGTTTGTAGGTTATTTGTTTATTATTTAAAACATGATTTAGCCTAGTTTATAATTTATTTGAAAGCATGATTACGTTGTTTTATGCATGACATTTTGTTTAGTTTATGTTTATGTTTAAATAGTTAGTTGTCTATTTGTGTTTAATGGTTCAACATGTTCGTTGTGTGACATTATATGTTTGCCGTTTAATGACTTACTTTCCAAGCATGCAAACTTAGATTAGGAGTTACTTTATGAATGTATAATAGACCTAAATCATTCTTGAGCATATACATTGAGTAGATTCGGTTAGTTTATTGCACAAATCATACCATCATAAGTGACATAAGTAAGGGACCATTCTGAACCCAACGGTTTGAGGTCTTCCCTTGCGAGGGGTGAGTGCGGCCTTAAACTATTTTCCCGGGTCACACCGGGTGGCGACTCCATGTTATTTCTTCGGTTTAGTTCCCCGTGAGCTATTCCATACTCCCAATTAGGCCGCGAGCCTAGAACAGCGTCGTTAAGTCCTGTGTCCTACAATTCATTAAGTGATGATGGTGATAGCCTCACGGATCATGATTTGGCCATGTTTGCAAAAAAAATTAATAAATTTCTTAAGCTTAAGAATAGTGGTTATAGTAGTGATAGAGATATGGATGATATGCCTAGAAAGAGTTGGCATATTAGAAGAGAGTCTAGAGAGGATAGTGGTAGAAAATCTTGTGGTATCCAATGTCATGAATGTGAAGGGTACGGGCACATTAGATCTGAGTATCCCACATACCTTAAAGCTAAAGGTAAGAAAGTCATGGCAGCCTTTCTTAGTAATTCAGAATGTGGCTATACTTTTGACGAGTCTTCAATAGATAAGAGCAATTTTATGGCCTTTACTGCTAGTTTGTCAGGTGAGAGAGATGATATTATTAGTGATGAAGATGCTAGATCTGATTTTTCCCATAATGAGTCTGCTTATGAGGATAGTCTTCAGGTAACTTATGCTGAATTGTTTAATGAAAATTTAGCTATCAAAAAGACGAATATAGAGGTCAATAAGAAGCTGAAGGAAATACAGCTAGAAAAGAATGAAGCTCAAGCTAAGTTTGAGCAAACCTTGTGATGAATGATGACCTTGAGGAGAAGAATAATGGGCTAATTGATAGGGTCCAATCCTTAGAAACTGAACTTGAAGATGCTAGGACCCAGTTGTCTGTATTTTCTAGTGGGAATAAAAAACTAGCCCGCATGTTAGGGATTAGTGTTGAGCCTAATTGCGATAAGGCGTCATCATCTAGAGCTCTATCTTTCCCTCCTAAATATGACTTAGGAAAGAAACATGTTGAATGTAGTCATGTGATTCCTCATGATGTTTCTCGTCATGTGACCCGACCTCAATCTAAATGTATGGTAGGTAAACCTCGCTCTCATCTGAGGTTTGTGTCTGTTTGCCATTATTGTGGCAAGGCATGACACATTAGGCCTAAGTGCTTCATGCTACACAAACATAAGAAAAGGCCTAAGTGTGTACCATCTAGGTTTGATTTATCAAATCTAGTGTCTCAAGTTTCTGCATTAACCAAACAAGCACAATTCCTTAGTGAGAAACTTGTTGCGTTGACTAGAAATTCTCAAGTGGAAGAGATTCCTAAGACAGTTTGGTTGAGGAAGCAAGATGACTTCTCATCTACTTCTGAATACTTAATCCTGAAAGTTATGATGTGAGTTCACTTCGGTGTAACTCTTCTCAGAAGTAGCATTTGTTTTCCCATTGCATGTGTGTATGCGTTTATTTTATATTTTTGCACGTTTATTTTTTTATTGCATATAAGTGTGTGTTGTTCTTTGTTATTTATCCCTTGGTATATAGGATAGAAATCCGGACATAAATTTCATAGCCGATTCTGAATGGACAATAGTATGATCTGCACTCGGGATACAACTCCATGTATCATTGGATATTGACAAGTCATGGTGTGTCTTTAGATATTTTTTATGGGTGTTAAAACTGAAAAAAAAAATAGAAAATGAAAAAGACCAAAAATATTTTTCTGGCTTGTTAGAGCATGAAAAGCTTATTGCATGTGATCATGGTATGTATGATATATATTTATTTTTCTTGATGCTCTATGTGCATGAGTGTGTGTGATAAAAACCCTCGATATATCTTGTATTTGTACTTTACATACACTTTTTTTTTATTGTCAAGGTTTGGTCACAAGTATGAGTTTTTGGACGAGTAATCTAATCTCTACCATACTTTGCTCACTAAATAGTGTGACCTTTGACTAGATGACTTTGTGATATCCCCTTGCAAAAGTAAACAAAGAATAAATAATAAATTACATGAGACTCAAATACAAAAAAGCCAATGGGCCAAACATCAAAAGATAAGGGCAAAATCCCTTCACTCAAAAGAGTTTTTATTATGAGCTCATCTTATTTATGAGGAGAATGTTATAGCATGTAACCAATGTTGCTTATTTACATGTCCTAGTGGTGTCAGGTTTGAACACATATTTTGTGGACTTGGTTTGTTAAGAGATGAGATTTATTTGGTTGTGTCACACTCATAAAATAAGGTCTTAAGTCTTGATTCATTGTGCACTTATTTTTCATGCAAGTACTTACTATGATGTTATGTTTATGTCATATGCACGTTGTAGTATTTAACAAAATTTAAAATGCTGCATATTATCTCATGTCATAAACAGTTGAACACTGACTGTGTATCATTGTACTTGCTTGAAGTGTTGTTTCAGTCAATTTTATTGATTTTAATTTTTACCTTATTGTGTGCCTGTTTGTGCTTCAAGTTTCTGCATACAGATTTTTTTGCATATCTCTAAGAGTGTTTACTTCTCGTATGATTTTGTATTAACTTAGTAGAGTTGTTAGTGAGGGGAGTACTTTCTATTTAAGTATTACTTGCATGTGTTGTTTACCATTGTACCTTTCTCATTGATATTTCGTGACAAAAAGAGGGAGAGTAGTTTAGTAACTTGGGAATTTGAGAGTCGTAGTATATCCATTTGATATCTCCGTTTTAATAAGATTAAGGGCGGGTAGGGTATATACCATTTACTTGTACATGCATGAGTTTTATCGATGCTTTATATGTTCTTTATAATCCCTGTGTTTTTACGGTATATTCTTGTTTGTGGATGTTTCAGGTAAGAAGGTTATTTACTAAGGTGACATTGATTTTAAGACTACTTGGTTAGGCATTAGATCGAGTCTTATTGTAATAAATCATTGTCTTGATTGTTGGTAGTTGGCTATTTTTATTTTTGGGTCTTTTACTGTAGTCATTGTATTAGGTAGTGTTTTGTCACGGAATGCCAAATGGGGAGATTGTTAGTTTTATTTTTATTGGCAATGTCCAAAACAAAACAAGTTCAATTGAGTTGTAATAAGTCTTGAAGACCTTGGAGCAATTAGACTGGTATTTGGCAAAGGTAGAGCAATTTCGTTAGTGTCTCGTTCGTATAGACATTCGAATGAGTGGCGTTAGCGGCACGTTCGCTGTTGGATTCGAACGAAATATTCGAGAGAGCAAACGTTTGAGGTGTGTTCAAGTAAGCATTCGAACGAAACATTTCAAAGAGAAAATATCCGTGGTGCGTTCGAGTAAGCGTTCAAACGAACCTTTCCAAAGAGCATGTGTTTATGGCGCGTTCGAGTGGCGTTCGAACCCGTACGGAACTAAGTTATTTTGGACGTATTTTTAACCTAATTTGGTATTAGGAAGCCTCTCCTTTTACCCTACATATATAAAGAACATGTAGCCACCTTCCCCTGGGGATGAAAAATATTTCTCTAAGCGACAAAATCTTCATAGCTTTCAACCTACTTGTTCATCACCTTGAAAACTTCTTTGAATCTCTTGTCTTCGTGTTTCCTGGTGATATAGAACTTTAATAAACCATCAAAATAAACAACCCAACTTCCTAACCCTTCAAAGTTCTCTAGGAGGAAGATTGGCAGTCGGAGTACCGGCATTCAGAGCTGCAGAGTTGATTCACTCAGAGACTTCAGAGGTTCTGAAGAAAATCGTGGTGTGCGGACTTGAGGAGTTCCTTGAGTTCTTGCAGTCTAGAGGTATTAGAGTCGGTGGAGTTGTCGCAATAGGTCTTTTACCATCGCTGTAAGTTATTCTCTATTATAATGGATTTGGACTGGTAGCCAAGATACTCGAAGTGGTTTTTTACTCGCAAGAGTTTTCCACTTCGTCAACAAATTACTGTGTTGATTTGTGTGATTGAATTTATTTCCTGTATTGATTTAATATTTTACATTGATATATTACTGTCGTTAGAATTAAGGGTGCTTGTTAGGAAATCCATAGAAACACTATTTAAGACTTGTCTTAAAATATTGTGTTTAATTCTGCATAGGGTCAGAACCTAAGATAATTAAGAATTTTCAATATTATTATAATAAAAGCTCACTAATAAAATGAATGTTGCCCAACTCTCATTTTAACTTATTTGAGCCACATAATGCTTTTCATTATTTTAAAAAGAGCTTAACATAATTAATATACCCCTTGAGTAGGTATGGTTTCAAATAGTAAAGACTTCATATACTCCTCGAGGCTTGGTAGCCGTTGGTTGTCATCATAGGTATACATCAAGGGGACCATTCTTGCCAGATTGAGAGAAGCCCTTGTAAATGATGCCGAAAATGGATTTGGGTTGAGGCATTCTTTGTTGAGTTGCTTCCATGCATCTGAAATTTTATTCATAGCACTTGTTTTTGCCTCTTCGACAGTAGAGTGTCGATGTTCCTTCATGTAATAATGGAGGTAAGATCCATCCTTACCATCTTGATTCTCGTCCTGCAATAAAAAAGTCAAAAATTACCAGATAATTTTTCTATTAACTATGTGGGCGAACCTATGCTGTGGCCTAGTAAGTATATTTTTTGAAAAATATCGGATCTCTTCTAGAAAATATAAGTGTCGTAATTAAAATTTAGTCAATTAATTTCTTTATAAAGTTTATATTTCAGCCCTATCAATTATCAGAACAACTTATATAGGGATGGTCTCTATAGGATCATCCAATCAATTAATGACACGTGTTTCAATTATTTTTCTCTCTATTTTGATTGGTTATTCTCAAAATAATTGGAACACATGTCATTCATTGATTGAATAGTCCTATAGAGACGGTATTATATAAGTTTTTCGCCTCAATTATTTACAGAAAATTAATTTAACCTGTTTAAATTTATAATTTTTTCATTATAATCCCATTGACATTATGAAATCCTAATTCCAAATTAAATTAGGACCCTCTCATTGTTTTTTCTTCTTATTGTCTCTCATTGAAATGTAACATATAAAAACATAAATAATTAAAATTGAATTTGCAAGATAAAAAACACAGGAATATACACACTTATTATTGGAGTCTCATTTTTTTATGTGGATGTCATGTAGTCCTTGTATCATCATCATCAGATGTTTCAACTAGGACCCATCAGCATACTGTCTGCCAAAAAGCAAAAGCAGTATGCTATCTCTGACAGGTGAACTACACTTATTTATGGAATCTCATTTTTTATGTGGATGCCATTTCGCCATTGCTATCATCATCATCAGATTTTTCACCAGGGACCCATCAGCATGATGCATGCCAATTGCCAAAATGCAATAGCAATAATTTAAGGTCCCTTCGTCATTTACCAATTGCCAGTATCAATCCAGTAATTACAGTTTCGTAATAATGCTTGATTCTTTTCTCCCTTCTTGTCAAGACAACTTTAATTATTATCCTGTGGCTCAAGTCTTTCTGCCTTCAATTGTCAGTTTGAAAGTGTTATTTAATTAGGGCTTTCCAATCTATTATCAAGATATCTGAAATCATTTTAATCTTTAGAAATTATTTTTGATATGATTTTAAGCATTTTCAAATATACTATAAGTTATCCATTATTTATGAGTCATACGCAAGATATTAATTAGTAGAAAGAAGTAAAGGGTTACTGTTTTAGGGTACCTTTGCACTTCCCAAGTCATCCCAGAGCCGAAGGATTGTTGCGGTTGATGATATTATGGTCGGGTTGTTGTCAAGAAGCTGGACTGTTTCTTTAGTTAGACCATGGCCTAGGAGAAAGAAAATGTGAACTAGAACCACATGTACTCCTGAACTAACAATCCCATTCTTCAAGTATTCTTCAGTTGTAGGCATGTGTCCAGAAGCAAACCATTTCGCTTCTTCTAGAAATGCATAGCACAAACTCGTCCACTGTGGCAGTCAAAATTAGATTGAAAGTGTTAGTGCATGTGGCCATCTCTCATATATAATTTCTTCTACCAACTATATATGAATCTAGATAAAGTTCATACCGACTTCCGCAGGGACTGTACGGGGTTATAGCCATGCTCCTCATAGATCTTATTGCTGATTTCGTCAGTAATATCGTTAAGAGCATTAAAACATATCTTCATGTACTCTGGCAATTGATCCATAGCAGCAACATCCCATCTGGAATCAATTATTTCTTAATCAATATTAGGAGGTTTGTTAAAGAGAAATACACACACACGTTTAAATTTAAAATTGAGAAAAGTCCTGGTGTTCTAAGAGTATGGATCCTTTTTATCACGTGTGTGATTCAACCAATCTTTAATCATAATATTGATATATGCATGCATACCTATTAAGAGTTTCTGTGAAGAGAATAAGTTCATCAAGAGTCCCATGAACATCAAACACGTCATCAATAACGTAGATGAGGGATATGGGTTTTGTGAGCTCAACTCTTAGATCTGAAAATCTTGGATCTGTGAGGCAGGCCATAGACCAAATATACCATTTAAGTGGTTGGTCTCTTGCAAACTCCAACTTCTTAGCCAAACCAATGTCTTTCCACCATCTAAAAATGTGCAAGGTATTCTAATTAAACAAGAGATTTTAACCTCACTCATATAAGTGGGAGAGAAAATAATAATAGGATTATTCTAGCAAAGAACATAATCATCCGGTTTAGACTTACTTGGATACTTCAACAATCTCCTTTTGGTGCAAGTACTGTACCATATTGAAATCTTTTATCGCTATTTCTTTCAAAACATGCAGCATCCATCCACTTTCACCTTGGAAATTGCAAAGGAAAACGTCGTCTTTGGCCCTAAATCTTGGCAAGCTTTTGTGATACGGATGCCTCAACGTGTTCCTAACAGCTAGAGCTTGATAGTGATCAAGATGTGTCATGCATTCATTGAGCATCTTCTCACTAAAGTCTCGTGCTTCATCAAGAACATCTTCTCCTCCTATACTTAGCTGTGAAGCTTCATATAAACCCATCATTCCTCTAATGTCTTCACTTACACTCTGGTTAAAAGTCCCTTCCCCGTTCTTGAAGTTGTTAAACATATCTGCTTCACAATCATTAGAGAAAAAAATAATTGCTGTTTTCAAAATTATGCAAATCAGTAATTAATAAAAAAAAAAAAAAAATTAAGAATACACAAATTTAATTCCCACCTGCAGGCACATAATAACCTTGTTGTCTCAGCAATCGAAAGCGAAGGGAAACCTCTCGAAGGTCATTAAGGTGACAACCGTTATACGTAGAAGAAACCTCGTACTGCCTTAGTAAAATCTCTTCAATCTCATCTCTGAAATGGTAGTCAATGCCTAGGCGTTGAATATAATCAATCATGGCTAGTCCTTCAAAAGAATTTCCTCCTACTTGCCTAAACATATGCTTCAATACATTCAATTTCCGTGAATGTTCAGCTTGAATACCATCATCCTATAAGAAAATATATTGAGTAACTTAATAGATAATTACGAAAACATTAGGGACGCAAAATACATTTTTCTTAATATAAAAGTTAAACTTACAGAGAAGCTAGGGTGTCTCGTTTGGGTGAAGTGCTTTAAGGGAGTTGAAACAATTGTATTGTCATGAGCAATGCTCCCATTTTGATAGCTAGCTGGCAAAGGTGAAAACTCAATAAAGTTTGGCTTGCTAATTTGTGAAATCTTATCTGAAACCATTGAAATGGGAGAAGAATTTACGCTATAACTAAAAGAGAAAGCCATCGAAAATTTGTTATATGTCTCTCAAAGAAATTAGGATTACTCGAATTTCTGAAAGCATTGAGGATATGAAGATTCAATTTATAGGATTCTTTTCCATGTTCTTTAACTGTGCGAGACTGTTTTAATATCATTAAACGACAGAAGTTTTTGTATGGTTCAAATGACTCATTTTCCATGCGTGTTTTGTGGTTGTTTTTACTTAAATGGGTAAAATAGTAGAAACTTCAAAAAATTAAATAAATAATTAAAAGTCAACAAAATCTATTCAAGGATAATGAAGTTTTTATGAATATTGGGGAAAAAGAAGAAGAAAGAATGTGATTAAATTTGACAAATAACAGAAGATTTTGATTATTTTCTCTAAAAGTTTATTTATGGTCGTGCAACATGCATGCCTGCCTAAAATTTGTGTTATACATTAATATTTTTTCTTATTTAAAAAAAAAAAAAAAAAAAAAAAAAAAAAAAAAAAAAACCAATTAGAATAGAATCTTTATTATTTAACTTCACGCATACTTAAAAATTTGCATTAAATGTTATGAGAGTAAAATTTCCAAAATGGGTACAGAATTAATAAAAATAAAAAATAAATGTCAAAAATAAATTAAAAACACACACCACATCATCCGCAGTGGGGTGTGTGCTTAAATTCTGTTTTTCATATTTTTTTTATTTAAAATTTTAATTTCTCCCAAAATATAGTGTTTCATAAAATAAATTAGTTTATAAATCATAAGTTTTAAAACAATATCATTTGTCGATATTTTTCGACAAAAACTTACATTTATAAGAAAATATCTATAGCTATTTTCAAACACTCATTTCTCCTTTATTCAGATTTCAAATCATAATTTATAAAAATATACATATACTTAATATACTTACTTATAATTTTCAACAAACCTCTTACAAATTCCGACTTATTTAATGTCGAAATTAGCCTCAAAGTTGTTGTATCACACATATTTCGTATTGATCTCCATTATAGTCATATTTTTACCTCAGTCACAATTTAAAGTCGTATTATGTATGCATCAGTCATATTGTTTACATTCATTTATATTATTTACCTCAATCACATTGTCGACCTTCAGTCACATTGACCACAATCATAATAGCATTTACTTATGTCACAAATAATTAATTTTAATCATATTTTTACCCAAAGTCATAATGTGACAATCAGTTAGGTAGCTGAAAATTTAGTCATAGGTGTGACTTAGTCATATTGATGACTTTAATTACATTGTCAAATCTTAGTCATATTAAGTACAGTCACAATTGTAACAGCAATTACATTACCAACTCTCAGTCATATTTGTGACGTTAGTCACATTAGTTCCCTTAATCATATTAGTTATCTCAGTCACATTGCAAATCCTTATTCACATTAAGCATAGTCACATTAGTTACTTCATTCATATTACCGACCATCAGTTACATTACTGACCCTTAGTCATATTAGTTACGTTAGTCGCCCTACCACACCTCAATCACTTAATTATTTCATACACATTTTTGACCTTCAATCACATTAAGCACAATTATAATTGTGACCATAATAGCATTTACAACTCTCAGTCATATTACAGACCCTCAATCACATTGAGCACATTTGTGACTCTCAATCACATTGAGAACAGTTAATGATAACCAATGATAATTAATTACATGTAATAACAATTATTACATTTAGATAATTATAATTAATTAATTAAAGTATTCATCATTTACTTTAAATGATAAATTTATATATATGCATGTCAAGTGTTCAAATCCAATTTGTATTATTCAACCTTTGTTAAATCATGCCAATTGTTAATGAATATATAAATGTTCCATTAGTGTATAACCTTTTCCTATTATATTAACGTATAATTTACTTCTCTTTAATTAGGAAAAATGAGCAAAAATTTTATGATGTTTGTTAAAATTAAGCGAAATCATCTTTTATTTTAAAATTAAAAGAAACCCCTCATGATTAAAAATCTTGAATTTTAGTCTAAAAAATCTCAAATACCGATCAGAATTCAAGATCCTTAACTATTCAATTCGGGATTTCGAACGATTTTTCCTTCAATTCAAAAAATGATCGGGATTCAGAATAATTTTTCGTCTCAAGTCATAATTTTGATGAGATGTGACGAGACCGGTTCGGGACAAAATATCCTGATTATCATCCCTACCTCATATTTTATAATAAAAATCAAAATATTTATAACAAAATCTCATATTAAAGGTTTTGTATAATTTTAAAACATCAGAGGATTTCCCTTAATTTTACCAAATATTAAGAGAATTTTACTATTTTCCTCTCTTTATTAATTGATTAAGAGATATCTATGACATAAATCTAACTAGAAGAGGGGTGCTTCCCACCCCCCATTGTCCCCCTACAAATGGAATATTTACTCATCTTCCCAAAATCTATTATATATATATGTATTTTGTTTAATTAATTAATTTTTTATTTTATTTTATTTTATTAATTAATTTTTTTATTTTATAAATAATTTATATTTTTTTTATTTTTGTTAAATTTATATTTTTTTGCTCTTTATGTATCTATTCTTTTTAATTTGTTTAATAAATATTACAAATTCTCTATTTATTGTTATTTATTTTATGTTCATTTATTTATTTAATTTTTATGATTCTTTTTTAATTCATTTAACACTACTTATGTATAATAGAAATGTTCTCTTGTATGTTAGAAAAATATATTTTAAGAGAAGAGTACAAGTAATAAAATAAAAAGTTACACTTAAAAATATAAAAACACAAATTCTAATATATGTTGCCTCCAAAGTGTCCTACTGGTGCACTTGGTGATATACCCAATACTTTGTACCGTAATTGATTACGTATCCTATAGTGAGTGGCTCACCTTTAGCTTCGTACGATGAATGTTTTCACCTCCACGTTGAGATGGGTGGTACATGATAATGAGAGTGTAAAAAAACTTGCAATAAATGTCTGTCAACATGAGCAATAGCTATTTCTTGATGCTATTGGTCTGGAACTGGAGGAGACCTTAATGGAAAGTGAGTATAACAACTCTAAAAATTCTCACCAAATGTATACAGTACAAGATTGTACCTTGATGCGATGAAAATTCTTAAACTCGTCAGTCCATCCAATGTATCTCTGATGCCGACGACTTGAAGAAATGCAGTAAGTATAATAGATTATCTGCCTAATCGTTTAATGGATAAAGTCGATCATATAAATCCTTATTTTATTGAATCTCTTCAATAAGGGTCGTATCGTACTTGACCCCAACCTTTTTACCATACCTGATTAGTGCGGCTATTACTATGATTTCACAATCACCATCAGCTTGAGCGTCAACAATGTGGGAAATATAACATTGATATGCCACATGTAATTTCTTAATATAGGTATCACATATCGGTGGAACTGGAGTGTGGTCATGGGTTGATTGAGTATTGCGAACCATGGTTCCCATTCCACGACTCCCTCTCTCTTGATTCATTACAGGCGGTTGAGTGACCCTAGATCCTGAAGTGGATGCATCTCCATAAGAAGGTATACGACGTCTGTTTTGCTCATCTATGCTTGTAGGTCGACCTCTATATTTTATGTTGTATGAATGGACTCGAAATATGCTTTGAGATGGATCTGTCATATCGAGAAACCTATATATCATATGTTCTCGCATATATTAATCTATCTCATATAATATCTCAACAACATCTGATGTCATGTTAGGTCGTATTCCATCGTAATTTAACCCATGTAAGTGCATAGATAACCTCCTTCAATGTGTGGCAATACTCTGTATCAGAATTGGAATGGAAAGGTGAAGGCAATATCGTGCTCGCATGGCAATCCATATATTATTTTGAATAAACAGTTGTACATGCTAGCTAGTTGATGAGATGTTTCCTCAATGCATTTTAGCTGAGCATAAATTAACTCCATTGCCTCTAATGGAATCTGACACCTCATTTGATTAAAAATCTCTTAATGTAAATATGTTTGGCATGGAATGTTAAGAGATTTCTTGAATGACTTCTGAATATCCCCAAATAAAATTCTCAACATCTTGTGTATTTTTTTCAAAAGATATTTGTAGGGATGACATGATATCTCCCAAATATAACTTCAGCCTCGAATTTTCAGACTCCGCTTGTAATTGAAAAATATATTGTGTTTTTCAAAAGTAGCACAATAATAAACAAAATTGAAATAATCAAGCCATAAAGTAACTATACATTTGACTTGAATTGCTCCTCGAGTGCATATATGTATCAGTCCATGCTGAAACAAATCGATCTCTGTAAGAATGTAACCATTTCTCCCAAAGGTAATTTAGAACACCCTTGAATTGTCTAAACTCATTGCACATCACCTCTCATTTTTGCTGGTAAGACCACTGTGTTGATGAATTAATAAGGGAGTACCATGATGAATAAAAGTATTTCCACTGCATACCAAACATAGGACTACATTTACACTGCATACCAAACATAGGACTGCATACTTAGTGTTTCTTCTTCCCTCTCATTACTAAGATATGAGAACATAAGCGAGTAAGTCCGCGTTATGGATATGATACCAACAACCTCAAATAGTGGTATCTGATTCTCATTAGTCTTGTATGTGGAATCAAAGATCAACACAGACGGAAAGTTAACATATAGCTCTAGGCTTTTAGGATGAACTCAAATAATATATTTGATTTCGTTGGTGTTTGGATTTATAAGTTAATCATGAATGTATTTTTTCTTAATTAATTTATGCAAAATATATTGAATAGAAGTTAGACCACCACATTTAGCTTCTTTGTTTAGGAAAATGGTATTGTAAATGCTTTTGATTCACGTAGTATTTGATGAGTCTCTTTCCTTCAAAATACTAAGAATTTCACTAGATGCGGTGATGTTAGCCATGTCGAGCACAAATTGTTTCTCTATTGGTTTTAGCTTAGACTGATACTAATGACCATCAATATATATCTGCTACTTGATGGTTATGAAAACCATAAGTAACCTTTAATCCCCACATAACGCGGTCTGGAGGTATTGGAATACGTCACAGCTCAAATGGACATTCATATTTTTTAGTCCCAGTATTCCTTATTATGGATTGCCCATCAACAAGATACCATGACGGTTTATACTTTCCTCCTCTTTCACACATAAGATGGCACTTTAACAGCTTGTCGCCTTTTAAATTGACATAATTTTTAATCACTACCACAATATCATTTTCTAGACCAACTCTTTTCGCTCAATTTATCATATATTCTCTACTTTCAAAAATCTATATAAAAAATTAACGAGATGTATAAACAACAAATATGCATAATTTCTATACTTTCAAAATAAATAAATAAATATGCATAAGACAACGATAATAACTAACCTGGTCTGTAGTAAATTCAATTGTATAATCGTGACTATTGTTGGAGATGCTCTCCCCACTTAGAACAACATTCTCACATGACCAATTATTTGAAAATGAACCCAAGTTGTGGTCATCCATAATATTCTACTAAGATGATAACTCTATTATAAGAAGAGAGAATGATAGGTTGAAAGGAAAAAGGGAAGAGAAGAAGAGAGAGACTCAAATGATCTTCTAAATGATATTACCTTCAATTTATAAACTACATGTGGGACACGGAAATTGGGCGACGCATGCTGTTCCGGCCTCGCGGCCCGGTTGGGAGTACGAAGTAGCCCATGGGGGACTAAACCGGAGAATGATTGAGTCGCCACCCGGTGTGAACTGGGATAAAGATTTAAGGCCGCACTCACCCCTCGCAATGGAAGACCTCAAACCGTTGGGTTCGGAATGGTCCCTTACTTATGCCACTTGTAATGAAATGATTTGTGCGGTAATTTAACCAAGCCTAAGCAACATTTATTTCCAAGGATAATTTACTCCTAAGTTTGCATGCATAAGTACAAGGCTCATATCTAAGTTTGCATATAACCTATGTCCAAATTTGCATACAATCTATTTTCATATAATCTATGTCCCAATTTGCATACAACCTATTTGCATATAATCTATATCCAAATTTGCATGCATAAAGATAAATACGGCTAGCATGCATGTCATAAGCACATTACATTCGATCATAGGCATGCTAGTAGATAATAATTGTACAATCACGCATGAAAGCAAATTGGAATAACGGCGAACATGCAATAGCACACGGCAATCTCATGAACATACTTCGATCATATAATGCGGAAAACAAAGAACAACCTAGACATAATGCAAATTCCAAACGCAAAATAAATGACTATTCATGCTTGAAAATGAACAACCAACTAGGCTTAATCATGCTTAAGAACCAAGTAACATACTAACGGACTAATCATGCTCGAATACCATCTCATAAACAAATCAAATAGATAAATGCAAGGATACAAATAGTATGATTGATTACATGATACAAGAGAAATCACCTAAGAAATAATTATGCATGACATGTGATGAAAATGACTCAGTTCAGTATATGCACGTTTGTGTAGCGTTTGAAAACGCGTTCGAACGGTAAACAAAAGGTTCGCGTTCGTTTAGCATTTGATAACGCGTTCAAACGGGGCAAAACCTGATAAAAAAAACGCATTCACGTTCGAGTAGCGTTCGTAAACGCGTTCGAACGGTAAACAGAAGGTTCGCGTTTATATAGCGTTTGAGAACGCGTTCGAACGGGACCAGACCTGATGCATGATAAAACAAAGGAAATACGTGCGTGTTCGAGTAGCGTTAGTAAACACGTTCGAACGGTAAATAGAAGGTTCACGTTCATATAGCATTCGTAAACACGTTTGAACGAACTGAGACAGAAAACATGCGTTCGTGCGGCATTCTGAAACGCGTTAGAACGGGGTTACAGTAGTGACCTCAAAAAAATAGTAAACAACATGACACGTACGTGAACGGGTGAATAGATGACACCTAATAAATAATAACGGGCTACAAGGCGCGGCAAAGCATCGTGGTAAAGGATTTTAACCCCTCGACATAGAGGACCTTTAATCCAACTTACTAAGCCCATGCACTAATAACATAATGCACATAAAAATGAAGACAACAATATCAAACTTTGTATGCCCGATTGAACACATCTTACATTCAACTGAATATACGTCATCTGGCGCGGCGAAGCATCGTGGTAAAGGATTTTAACCCCTCGAAACGGAGGACCTTTAATCCAACTTACTAAGCCCATGCCCTAATGACATAATGAATATAAAAATAAAGACAACGATATTGGACTTTGTATACCCGATTGAACACGTCTTACATTCAACCGAATATACGTCGTCCGGCGCGGTGAAGCATCGTGGTAAAGGGTTTTAACCCCTCGAAACGGAGGACCTTTAATCCAACTTACTAAGCCCATGCGCTAATGACATAATGCATATAAAAATAAAGACAATGATATCGGACTTTGTATACCCGATTGAACACATCTTACATTCAACCGAATATACGTCATTCGGCGCGGCAAAGCATCGTGGTAAAGGATTTTAACCCCTCGAAATGGAGGATCTTTAATCCAACTTACTAAGCTCATACGCTTTATCTCATCATTACACAAACAAATAAGATGCAAAATTTAAATAGCGGATAATAAACGAATGAAAACAACGTAAAACAAAATATGCGCCGTTTGCTCAAGTGGTACGTGGAGTTGTATCCCAAGTACAGACCGCACTATCGTTCATTCGGATTCGGCTACGAAATTTATGTCTGGGTTTCCATCCTATATACCACAAGAGGCGACACATTTTCCATTTTATTCAAAGCCATAACATGCATCCATGAACGACTCTCATACGAAATAAATAACTAAAACGATTAAAAGATGAATAAAAATGAATACGAAAAGTGCCCTCAGGTCTAACCTTTTATGTCGACTCTCGGAAGTACCGTACGTGGTCGTTGGAAGGGTGGATGCTCCGCAACTCCTCCGGTTCAATGGTTCAACATTTTCTCTCGCAGTTTCGCTGCTCAAGCTACCGTTTTCGCTTCATTTTGCTGCTGCTTGCTGTTGTTTTACTGCTGATTTGCGGTCACTGTGTTTGCTATATTTAGGCTACTATTTTGGGTGTGTTTTTTTGGTAATTTCAGGGGTGCAGGGCTGCTGTTTCTCGGTAGGTGCAATGCGGTTTTATGGCAGTTTATTCGGTGATGTTAGGCAGTTTCAGGGAGGGTGTTTTGTGGTGATTACAGTGGGGCTTTGTGACTGTTTCGGTGATGCAGTTTTGGTGGTGTTAGGGGACTATTTTGGGTGATGATTCTCGGCTATAGGGAGGTGTTTAGGGGGCTTGATTTTTTCGGTTATAGAGAGTGAGGGATGAAATGAGAATTCTTTGATGCTTGTTCTTGTTTTTGGTCGTGAGGACTAGGGCTTTTTCTTGATGTCTGTGCGTGAATTGGAGAGGGGGAAGTGTCTTGGCAATGTGTTTCTTTTATAGACAAAGGGATGGGTGAATCCTTGCTTGACAAGGAATGGATTTGTGCATTAAAGGAGGATATGATTTGGTATTATGTAAGGAAAACACAAGATTGATTGGAGACAAGATTATGCTTAATTAGGAAGTTCATATATTTGATTGGGGGACATGTCGTGGCTAGATTAGGAATATGATATATTTAATTTGTTTTGTTTAGGCATGATATTTGTTTAGTTAGGAATATAATATCTTGATTGATTTTAATTAGGCATGATTTTATTTTAAATTGGTATATGATTTTTAGATTTTATTTAATTTTTTCATGTGTTAAATATGTATTTTATCAATTGGATATGTTTTATGGGCTTTGGTGGGCTAATTGGGCTTGGATGTGTGGCTAGTAGCAAAACCAGAAATACCGACATCGTTCGAACGCCGATTCGAACGCTACACGAACGCCCGTAATTTGATTGACGTTCGAACATGGTCACGAACGCAGCACGAACGAAAATAGTGAACTTGTGAAATGAATCTGATGAAAAACTTATTCTGAATTTCCCCTTCCGACGTCCGTTTCCCGCGACTTCCGTGACTTAAAAGGTAGTGTCTCCAAATGAGACTCATCATAGGGACTTATATGCAAAAAATGCAGTGCCTACAGTCGCCCCCACTTTGATGGGACTTGTGTAATGTGTAACAGTGACAATCCTATCAAAGTTATGCAATGTATTTTCACTTATCTGGCTCGCCAGCTACCACCTGACTTGCCTGCTGTCTCGAACTGAGTTGATGATGCAGTGGACCTCGATCCTGGGACGCATCCCAATAGCTGCAACCGACAACGGGGGCCTCGACCCTGGGACGCATCCCAATACCGCTGACAAAAGGTGGGCCTCGACTTTGGGATGCATCCCGAAACTGATGATGCAGTGGACCCCGATCCTGGGATGCATCCCAATAGCTGCAACCGACAACGGGGGCCTCGACCCTAGGACGCATCCCAATACCGTTGACAAAAGGTGGGCCTCGACCTTGGGACGTATCCCGAAACTGATGATGTAGTGGACCTCGATCCTGGGACGCATCCCAATAGCTGCAACCGATAACGGGGGCCTCGACCCTGGGACGCATCCCAATACCGCTGGTATGTTGATGCTTATAATCGGCTTGTCTTTGCCGCCTTCTTTTTTTTCTTTAAAACCTGTGAATACAAAACAAACACAAAACGAATGCCAAAATGTGTTACGTGTATGCATGTATGCATGAGTTTCCTTATCCCATCGGGTTAGGTCTTCTGCCAAGTCTTCTCTTCCTCAGGCAAAATATTGCTTCAATCTGTCCACGTTGATCGGCTCACTGAACTCGTTACCTTCCAAGTCTGACAGTCTCACTGCCCCATTTCCCATTACTTTCTGCACTATGTAAGGTCATTCCCAGTTAGGTCTAAACTTTCCTCTCTGATCTGTTATCGACGGCCTTGACTGCTTAAGTACAAAATCACCCTTTTTAATCTTAGTAGGGCGCACCTTCTTGTTGAATGCTCGGGCTAGTCTCTTCTGATATAACTGCATGTGATGTAAAGACCTCATTCTCTTCTCATCCAGCAGTGCTAACTGACCAAACCTCTGTGCGGCCCATTCTTGCTCAGGTAACTCTGTTTCTGCTAATACCCTCATTGACTGTATCTCAACCTCCACTGGCAGTACTGCTTCCATTCCGTAGACCAAAGAGTAAGGTGTGGCTCATGTCGCTGTTCTTACTGATGTTCTGTACCCCCACAAAGTATACGATAGTTTATCAGCCTAATCCATGCAGTTCTCTGTCATCTTGGCCAAAATTGTCTTTATTATCTTGTTGGCTGCTTCAACTGCCCCATTTACCTGCGACCTGTACGGTGATGACTTATGATGGTCTATCCTGTATTTCTGTAGCATTGCCTTTGTTTCTCCCTGAAACTGAACTCCGTTATCTGTAACCACATGGTGCGGTATACCATACCGACAAATGAGATTCCGGGTTATGAACTTTACCATCTGCTTTGCTGTAATATTGCGGAATGACTCGGCTTCCACCCACTTTGAGAAATAATCTACTGCCACTACTATGAAGCGATGCCCATTCGATGCATTCAGTCGAATCTCTCCAATCATATCAATTCCCCATGTTGAGAAAGGCCACGGCTCTGACAACCCGTGCAACTCTGTGTGCGGTAAATGATTCAAATTACCGTGTGCTTGACAATCATGACAGTGCTACACCATCTTCGCGCAGTCTGTCTCCATGGTTGACCAGTAAAAACCTTGTCTCACTATCTTGCGGGACAAATTCAACCCGTTCATGTGCGGACCACATACCCCGGCGTGTACTTCTTCCATTACCTGCTGAGCCTCTTCTTTTCTCAAAAATTTCAACTGAATACCGTTTTCTTGCCTCTTGTACAGTTCCCCTTTCAAAATCACAAACTGGGAAGTTAATTTCTGAATGGCTAATCTGTCTTTTCTGCCTGCTCCCTTCGGGAGTTCCCCGTGTTCCAGATACCTTTGAATGTCGTAATACCAAGGTTTACCATCGTCGATCCCCACTTCTAGGACTCTTTCTATCTCATAAACGGGTCTATTTCCTGTTGTCAGTACCAACGGTCTCATTACTAACTTCTCTGGATTTTCCCAAGTTGCTGCAAGTGTAGCTAACACATCCGCCATGTGATTCTCTTCTCGCGGCAAGTGTTGAAACTTACAATCGGGGATAACCTGTGCCAACTTTCTGAGGTGAAAAAGGTAAGGTTTCAACCGTTCTTCTTTCAATTCCCATTCTCCCTACATCTGTCGGATCACCAGCATCGAATCTCCGTAGACCTCCACGCTCTCAGCCTTCAAGGCTATCAGTGCAGTCAAACCAAAAGCACATGCTTCATACTCGGCCATGTTGTTAGTTACTCTGAACGTCAACCTCTTGGCCAAGGGAAAAGTCTCTCCTTTGGGGTGCACTATCACAATCCCAATTTCGGCTCCTTTGTAATTCACTGCTCCGTCAAAGTACATTTTCCACCCCTGAACTGCTATTACCTGGATCTCTTCATCTGGAAATTCAAACTTATACTGATCCTCTTCAATAGGTTGTAATGCCAGAAACTCTGCCACTGCTCGCCCTTTGATTACTTTGGATGTGAGGTACTCAATGTCAAACTCTGTCAGCAATACCAACCATCTGCCCAACTTCCCTACCAGCGAAGGCACCGAATGCAGATATTTCAAGGGATTTTCTTTTGCCACTACCTGGATCTCGTAGGACTGGAAGTAATGCCGCAATTTTCTAGAAGCCCATACCACTGCTAGACAGATCTTCTCTACCTCTTGATAACGAGCCTCATACGGGAGTATCTTTTTACTGAGATAGTAGACTGCATGCTCTACCCCGGTCTCATCTGCCTGTACCATCATTGCCCCCAGTGCTTCTGATTCTATAGCCAAATACAGTACCAAGGGTCTGCTCGGTCTCGGAGGTTTCAAAACATGAGGCTTCACCAAATATTCCTGATCTTGTCAAAGGCTGACTGACACTGCTCCATTCACACTGGCTGGTCCTTTCTCAACAGTTGAAATAGGCTCACACACTAATATCAACTTGGCGATGAACCGACTGATATACTGAATTTTTCCCAGGAATGCTCTAACCTCTTTCTTTTTCTTCGGTGCCGGCATCTCAGTAATTGCCTTGATTTTCTCAGAATCTACTTCTATCCCTCCCATTCCTACTGTATGTCCTAGTAATTTTCCAGATATCACTCCAAACACACACTTCTTAGGATTCAACCGCAGGTTGTACTTATCGACCCTCTGAAGGAACTTCTCCAGTGCTTCTATGTGCCTGATTCTTGTCTCTGATTTCACCATCATGTCATCCACATACACTTCAATCTCTTTGTGCATCAGATCGTGGAACAATGTAGTGGCCATCCGCTGATAAGTAGCTCCTGCGTTTTTGAGCCCAAACGGCATTACCTTGTAACAATAAGTACCCCACTCTATGATGAAGGTTTTTGTTTTTTCTTTCTTCCTCAGCCATAAGAACCTGATTATACCCTGAAAACGCATCTGCAAATGAATACATGGCAGATAAAGCTGCACTATCAACTAGTACATCA
Source organism: Zanthoxylum bungeanum (assembly GCA_019454045.1). Taxonomy (NCBI): domain Eukaryota; kingdom Viridiplantae; phylum Streptophyta; class Magnoliopsida; order Sapindales; family Rutaceae; genus Zanthoxylum; species Zanthoxylum bungeanum. The sequence goes on from SKCR01026306.1 coordinate 179,603, forward strand.
ATATGAGGTAGAGGAAAATCATCTTTCGGACAAGCCTTGTTGAGATCTCTGTAATCCACACACATTCTGACTTTCCCGTCTTTCTTCGGCACTGGCACAATATTTGCTAACCATTCGGGATACTTTACCACTTCCAGGAACCCCACATCTATCTGTTTCTTAACCTCTTCTCTAACCTTCTCGGCCCACTCAGGTCTCATCCGTCGAAGTTTCTGTTTCACTGGCCTTATATTCGGATAAGTTGGTATTGTGTGTTGGGCAATGCTTCTGTCTACCCCAGGCATGTCCTCATAGGACCAAGCAAATACTTTGGCATATCTGACCCATACTTCTTCTAATTTCTCCCGCTCTTCAGCGGTAACTTCACTTGCAATCAGAATTTCCTTGGGGTTCTCAGACGTGCCCAAGTTAAATGCATTCGTTCTGGTGGAGCTGTTATCAAATATACTCAAGTCATGCAAGTTAGAGGAAAAAGACTCGAGCAAATAAGCAAAATGATTGTCTTTATTGCTAATAAATGCGGGAGTACACTCAAATAAATCAGGAAGATAAGTGTCTTCATCATCGACAGACACTTCATCCTCCGCAACCAGGTTCTTCTCAGACTTCTTATCCTCTTCGAGAGTCAGGCTCTCCAACTTCATCAATTCTTCTTCCCAATTCTCTTCTCCACAACTTTTTCGGTCAGTGGCTTCTTACCCAGCATCTCTTGGAAGATCTCAAAACCAGGAACCACAATTCCGTTAACTTCTATTGGTTCGGGCTCACCTTGATACCCTGAAGCCTTTATAAAGTAATCCATCAATTTCAGCCCTTTCTTTTTAACCTTCGGCTTTTCCTCGTCAGATTTGTACCCCAAACCCCTCCGAGTAGTCTGTCCTCTAAAGTCTGGTAGTTTTGAACCTTCACCCGGCTCGAACTTCATTTTTCCCATGATCCTAGCCACCTTAGGATCCACCCATTCCTCAAAAGTTGCCGACACTTGGAACCTCGTGAAAGATTGTATTTCCAAAGCAGCCACAACATTGTCTACCTCAGCTTGGATGGTGACAATCTATCCCCCATATGGGAACTTAATCATCTGATGTAGAGTGGAGGGCATGCCCCCAAGCTTATGAAACCAAGGCCTTCCCAACAACAAGGCAAAATTGGCTGGGATATCCAGCACTGTGAACTCAAATTCGTCCTCAATAGGACCAATCTTGACTGCTGCTACAAATGTACCATCAACTCCTCGCTTACTGTCATCATAAGCCTTGATAGTCATACTAGAGGGATCCAGATCTGTTGTTTTTATACCCAGCTTGGCCAAAATCTTCGATGGGCACACATTAATGGATGAGCCGTCATCCACCATCACACAAGAGGTCCTTTTACCCCTCACTTCAGCTCTGATAAAAAAAGGTCTATTATGATTTCTCCCCTCAGCTGGGAGTTCTTCCTCAGAAAAAGTGATTGCCTGCAAAGCCTCCTTTTGCACTGACCCAACAAACATTGTGGGGTTGGCATCCTCCGTCACCACTATCTTGCTTAAGGCCTCAACCATGGCCCGTCTGTGCTCCTGAGATGCACACAACAAATCCCAGATACTCACTTGTGGTCGGGTTTTCCTCAACTGTTGCAGCACTACATCTCCCTCGGCATTTTCTGTATTCTCAACCACTTCTCTATCCTCTGACAACACTCATTTACCATTCTCAGTCATATCATTGTAGAAACGCCCACTGCGTGTCATCCCCCTCACTTCTTCTTCATCACTACTAGAGAAGTCTTCCTAGAAATTCTACCCCCGTTATGTCTCATCTTCACTGTTACTATCCCAAATTCCAAGGCAATAGGCTTGGTGGTCAAAGGATTTGAGGACAAGGCTTTCGGGTAGGCCGGAGTTTATCATATAGGTCGGTGGGGGGACATAGTGGTAATTTGGTAGGGGATTTTGGTGTGTGTTGGGGCATTCTGTTTCAGGGTCGGGTATCTTTTTGGAGTCTATAAAGTCCTAGATTTCATGGAGGAGGCGGGCATAATTATCAGTGTTGTGGCCTTTCTGTTGGTGGAAGTGACAGTATTGGCTCAGATTGAGATGTGGTGGTGGATGGTTAGGAAGTGGTTTGGTCTCCAGGGGTTTCTGAAGTCCTTGTCTTTTTAATTTCTCCAGCACTTTAGACAAGGGTCTCCCTAAGTTGGAGAATCTCTGATTCCGGATGGCAGCAATCTCCGCAGAAACAGGTTTGGTACCTGATGTTCCCCCAATAGGTCTCCTACTTAGGCCATAAAAAATATTGTTCTCTGTCTATTCTTCTTCAATATCCATGACAGTTTCTCTCAACTGTCGAAAATCAGCAATCATGGAGGTCATCCTCTTCAGCTTGCCATAAATCGAGGGCTTGGTGCCCTTGATGATCATTTTAATCTGGTCCTTCTCAGAGGGCCGAGTCTGCATTTTCAGAAGCTGGCTTCTCCAGCGGTCTACATACTCCTTGAAGCTTTCCTCCGGCTGATTAGTGTTCTCCAAATCACGAAGTGACAAATCAATTTCCAGATCTGTAACATATTGCTTCAGAAAAACATCAGCCAGTTCCCTCCAATCTTCCATAATCTTCTTCTCAAGGCTGTGATACCAAACTACCGGCGCTCCCTCAAGTGACATCCCAAACATTTTCTGCACTTGACGCTTGGATAAACCCACTGAACTCATAACTGAAACATACTGAGAGGGATGGACCCTCGGATCCCCATTCCCGTTGAACTTAGCCATATCCGACATCTTGAACTGAGCTGGCAACTGTTCTTCGAAGGTCATTGCCTCATAATCTAACAACTCTTCATGTTTACCCCTCATTTTACGGGTAACTGTTTCAACCTGATCCCAAAGCTTCTGAAATTCTGCCTGAGACCCAATCCATCTGCCTGTTGCATACTCTGCCATGTCGTCATCAAAAGCGGGGATATCATCCCCCAACCCACTCGGAGGCTCCTCACGCCTCACATTCTCAGAATTTCCCCTAGCACGGGGTACAGCCATACCAGCCACAGTAGTAGTCAAGGCTTGCAACTGTTCATTAATTTTGGTGAGACCGTTTTCCAACTGATCTATCTGGGATACCTCATTATCGGATGTACTCATTTCTGTTACCGGTCTTTTAGTGAGTCTTCCCTCTTTCCTAACCCAACAGGAATCTATGATGTCTTTTATAGACATAGAGGGTGTTAACATGATATATGTATGCATGAGATGAATGAGATGCATGCGATATACGGAATATATCAACTCATTAAGATTTTCACACAAATCGGCCCATCATCATTATAGAAGCTTTTGGGCTAATTGTCATAGAGGTGAACTTGTCCCAGTTGAAATGGCCCAACAAGTTCACATCTCATGGCAAGAAGTCCAACCGTATCCAAATGATAATGTTCCTAAACACAAACATATAATGGCCCATTGGCGTTTTAGAAGATTTTGGCCCAATCGTCATAAGATACGTTCTTGTCCCAGTTTAAATGGCCCAACAAGCCCATACCTCATGACAAAAGGTCCGAATGGATCCAAATGACAATGTTCGCAAACACAAGCATACAAAAATAATTTCTACAGAGTGGCCCATCAACATTTCAGAAGCTTTTGGCCTAATTGTCATAGGATACGAACTTGTCCCCGTTTAAATGGCCCAACAAGTTCACATTTCTAACAAGAAGTCCAACTGCATCCAAATGAGGATGGTCCATAAGCACAAGGAAATAGTTGTTATAGGCCATATAACTCTGGTCTACGTGTGGGTTTGCGGGAGTGTAGACAAAGACTCTTGCCGGCGAAGGATTGCCCGCAACTAGGTCTCCCCACTCAAGGGTTCGAGCGACCAAGTGAGCGCACCTTTTTTATACCTTACGGTACGTGCCAACGAGTTATGGTGTGTGACTGACTGTCAGATGGATTTCTCATTGTAGATTCCCCAGAGGGAGGGTGGAGCGAGGCTCTCTTAAGTACCCAAGCCTCTTAGGCTCTTATCGATTGGTGACAGGAATAAACAACGAGTCCTCCAAATTAGTCCATCACAATAGGCTACAAGTAAATGATTATCTAGGTGCCTTCACAACTTTTTCTTGTAGAAAAGTAGTGAATGAAGGAAGACACCAAACCATTACCCAGCCTTAAAAGTGCATTTGATTAAACCCTTTTTAACCCACAGTAGAGACGGTCAATTAAAGCACAAATCCAAACATTACAAGACATTATTATGGGGCCGATTCTCTATCCCCAGTGGAGTCGCCAGACTGTGGGACACAGAAACTGGGTGACGCATGCTGTTCCGACTTCGCGGCCTAGTTGGGAGTACGAAGTAGCCCACGGGGGACTAAACCAGAGAATGATGGAGTCGCCACCCGGTGTGAACCGGGACAAAGATTTAAGGCCGCACTCACCCCTCGCAAGGGAAGACCTCAAATCGTTGGGTTCGGAATGGTCCCTTACTTATGCCATTTGTAATGAAATGATTTGTGCGGTAATTTAACCAAGCCTAAGCAACATTTATTTCCAAGGATAATTTACTCCTAAGTTCGCATGCATAAGTACAAGGCTCATATCTAAGTTTGCATATAACCTATGTCCGAATTTTCATACAACCTATTTGCATATAATCTATGTCCCAGTTTGCATACAACCTATTTGCATATAATCTATATCCAAATTTGCATGCATAAAGATAAATACGGCTAGCATGCAATGTCATAGGCACATTACATTCGATCATAGGCATGCTAGTAGATAATAATTGTACAATCACGTATGAAAGCAAATTGGAATAATGGCGAACATGCAATAGCACACAGCAATCTCATGAACATACTTCAATCATATAATGCGGAAAAAAAAGAACAACCTAGACATAATGCAAATTCCAAACGCAAAATAAATGACTAATCATGCTTGAAAATTAACAACCAAATAGGCTAAATCATGCTTAAGAACCAAGTAACATACTAATGGCCTAATCATTCTCGAATACCATCTCATGAACACTTCAAATAGATAAATGCAAGGATACAAATAGTATGATTGATTACATGATACAAGAGAAATCACCTAAGAAACAATTATGCATGACATGTGATGAAAAGAACTCAGTTCAGTGTATGCGCGTTCGTGTAGCGTTTGAAAACACGTTCGAACGATAAACAAAAGGTTCGCGTTCGTTTAGCGTTTGAGAACACGTTCGAACTGGGCAGGACCTGATGAAACAAGACGCATTCGCATTCGCATTCGAGTAGCGTTCGTAAACGCGTTCGAATGGTAAACAGAAGGTTCGCGTTCGTATAGAATTTGAGAACGCGTTCAAACGGGACCAGACCTGATGCATGATAAAATAAAGGAAATACGTGCGCGTTCGAGTAGCATTAGTAAACGTGTTCGAATGGTAAGCAGAATGTTCGCGTTCGTATAGCGTTCGTAAACACGTTCAAACGAACTGAGACAGAAAATATACGTTCGTGCGGCGTTCTGAAACGCGTTCGAACGGGGTTACAGCAGTGACCTTAAAAAATAGTAAACAACATGACACGTACGTGAACGGGTGAATAGATGACACCTAATAAATAATAACGGGCTACAAGGCACGACAAAGCATCGTGGTAAAGGATTTTAACCCCTTGACATAGAGGACCTTTAATCCAACTTACTAAGCCCATGCGCTAATAACATAATGCACATAAAAATAAAGACAACAATATCGGACTTTGTATACGCGATTGAACATATCTTACATTCAACCGAATATACATCATCCGGCGTGGCGAAGCATCGTGGTAAGGGATTTTAACCCCTCGAAACGGAGGACCTTTAATCCAACTTACTAAGCCCATGCGCTAATGACATATTGCATATAAAAATAAAGACAACGATATCGGACTTTGTATACCCGATTGAACACGTCTTACATTCAATCGAATATAAATCATTCGGCGCGGCGAAGCATCGTTGTAAAGGGTTTTAACCCCTCGAAATGGAGGACCTTTAATCCAACTTACTAAGCCCATGCGCTAATGATATAATTGTTGGTTTCTATTAAGGTCCCAAGATCAATAATAAGCATGAAATATATGTGCGAATACAAATCAACGAAGTTGCGGAATACTTACATCGATCGATTGAGCGACGCGGAGACGAACAAAACTTCAAAAACTGCTCACTGGTTGCTCGGCAGTCAGCTGTGACAGTTCACTGGTTTGACGTCAATAGTGGTCCTTCGTCAAGCTCCAAGATTCGTCGAATAGTTCCCGGCTCATGGGTGGACTTCCCTATCACCTTCGCATGTCTCTCAGAGTGCTAGCTCTTGTGATTTTTGCCACAAAAACCACACACTCATGCTTCCCTAGCTCACGGTTTTGAGCTGCTGCAGAGGAGAGGAAAAACAGCCCACTTTGGGCGTGTAAAGAGAGAAGAAGAAGGAGAGTTATGTCTTAAAAATTGGTAAATGATTTAATCAAAACATATATACAATTTTTGGCATTCAAAAGTCAAACAATCAAAGCCTTCAACCACACCAACAACTCACATCACTCACATCACTCAATCAAGTGACAACTTGTCACATCACTCAAAGTGACATTTGATTTGACGCTTGATGTGACTAATGATTTGACGCTTGATGTGACTTGCGTGCCGCACTCGAATTCGAAATGCGAATGCGCTCGTAAATAATCCCGGGCTCGGGTTTGCTAATTCTAAATTAACGAATTTTCCGTTGCGTCGTAATTAAATGATTACGCCTAGCGAAATCACTATTCATATCGCTAACGAATTAATTCTAAATTAATTCGTTCATCAGAATTAAAATCTAATTTCAATTCCGCGTCGAAATCTAATTTTTTTTAATATATCAAATATATTAATTAATCGATTAATTCCAAATTAACCGTTATCTCTCTTTTAATGATATTTTATCCCAGATAAAATATCTATGTAATTAATCTCAGATTAATTTTCTCTCTCTTCTAATTATTTCTTGATTAATTTAGAGTGCGAGTCATACGTCATCGGTGAATCTTCGAGAAGCGACCCATGAGATCCCCGAATATGTTGGCAGTAAATTCGGTCGTCGGACTATCCGAACACGTAAGTACCTCGTACTACGTTTATACTGATTTACAAGACAAGGTTGGCCTCTAGCAAAGCACCATGCCTACCCAATTCTCCGGAAATATCCTTATAGGAATAAAAGATCTATATCAGGCGTAGTATACGTGGTATTGTGTATTTCTGTCTAGTATCGGATGATCACGTGCTACGCCTGGGGCTGGAATTGTGTCTGCCCCGTACGAAGCACATGTCGGATGTCTGGTGACTAGTCTCTATAATCGGATAAACATGACCTAGTCATAATATCCCGATAGCTGTAGCATTTAAGAGAACAAGTCCCGTATCCTACGTGACCATCATCTCCATATGACTGGAGTGACACTTCCGTCTTGACATCACATCCAACACACTACGATTCTCAATATACCCAACATTGGCGTACACAGAACCCGTTAAAGCCCTGGACGACCGCAACTAAAGTATATTGATTGTCGCAAGTATTAGCGGTGCAAGTCTCAGGATAAGACCAAATACACCTACCTTGATTTCGGACTTCCATAGACACATAGTCATACTACCAATGGAATTCCGAGGGAGTCTATCCAGAGCGAAGCTGTTTCCCGTACCATCGGTAAAACACAACCTCCTATTACACTTGCATGAGTATCCTATACCCAAATATATGAGAACTATGATGTTGTGCCCTCACAACGCGCACAAGTGTAATACTAGTCTTTTACGCATTTATCGATGTCCAATCTTGATAATACTATGACTAGGGATATTTAATGATTTATCCTTCGTGGACTGATACTGTCTCATATCATTCTCCGTCCAGGAACAAATCATAGGGACCTCCTATCATTTATATATCTAGGTGATCTAATCACAAATGATAAGAGTGCAATCTCCTTTGTCACATAGTTAATTTGTACAACAACGCCATGATTTGTACAAATAGTGACTCTATGGGTCATAATTGTCCAACAATCTCCCACTTGGCCTATAGCCAGTCACTCGAGTGTCTTACACCCGAACTATGTACGGTTGGCTCAAACTGCTGAGAATGTGCTTTCGTCAGCGGATTTGCATGATTATCGTCTGATGCGATTTATACGATCATCACATCGCCACGATGTATGATCCGTACGAATCAGATGAATATCGATGTATTTATCTAGATCGTTGATGAGACCATTAATTCTTTAGCCTGTGCTGACGCCTAGCTCAGCTGCTAACAGAATTATATATAATCTAATTAGATTTATTTATCGACCCAGAAGGCTTCTATTGCCGCCTCAGCTGCAGCAATAACCCGCATTTGTTGTTTATTCGGTAACAGTATCTTGCTTGGAAGATTTCTAGCTCACTGTTCCATTATTCAAACTGTATAGTACCGTTTGCGACTTATAGTCATTTTATCGGTTTAGGAAACTTGCAGTAGTGATCCCAGTCACTTCAAGTTCTCCATCTCTATAGATTAAGACAGCATCCTTAGTTCTCTAAGATACTAACGGATGTTCTTAACATCAATCCAGTGTCTATCACTTGGATTGGTCTGTTTGTGAATCCATATGCTCAAAGCGTATGAGACACCAGGTCACGTACATTTTTCAATGTACGAGTTTCTCGGAGATTTTTCTCGAAAGCCAAGTTTCACCGATTGTTTATTATGGGAATATCATTTCCAAGAAATGACATACTATCATTATTTTATAGGACATCCACTGTCAGTGCGCTCCCACTAACCCTCATATATACAAGAATCATTTTCGTTTTGAATTAAATCATAAACAATTATGATTACATCAAAACGATAATTCCAAGAATCTAATGCTTGCTTCAATCCAAACATGGATCGAATAACCTGCAAACCTTGTTTGCTAGTTTTGGTACGACAAAACCGACAGGATGTTGTAAACGTCCTCCGAAAGGTTTCCTTTTCAGGAAAGCGATTTTCCCGTTAAGCTGTCATATTTCATAAATGAAACATGCAGCTTTAGCAAGCATTATCCAAATGGATTTACCGTGACAACAGTTAAAAGGTTGAATCGTAATCAACACAATGTTGGTAACGATACCTTTCTGCTAAAGGCCTAGCTTTATACGTTGATATGTTGCCATCCATGTATGTCTTCCTAGAAGACTTATAAGTACCAATAGGCACAATGCCATGTGGTACATCAACTAGTATCCAAACATAGTTGATCTACATGGATCCATTTCGGATTCATGGCACTTTGCCATAATAGGGAGTCGATTCCTTGTATCACTTCCTCATACGTAGTCAGTTGGTATTCCTCAATAAGATAGACATCTTTATGAGGTGAGATCAGAAACCCATACCCCAGGTTTTTTCTGACTCTCTCCGACATACGCAGTTCTTGTATATACGAAGATTAATGGTAATAGTTTCATCCTTGATGAACTATTTGTGTTCCATTAGGATTTGGTGCCTTGAACAGTATTACTCCGATTTTTCATCGAGTTTTACCATCCTCTCACTTACCACTGCATATCGGTATTCCTCTTAGGAAAACTGCATGGTGAGCAACAATTAAATTATTCCCTGGTGAGATTTATAAGTACAATACTTATGGTATCCCTATGATAACCTACAAATGGCACTTATCCAATTTTGGGTTCTAGTTTGGTATCATCCAAACATATGCCCAGCATACCCAAAAATTCAGGAATGAGAAACCTGGTTTCTTTCCTGTTCATATCTAATATGATATCTGTCAAACAGATTTTTATGGAACCTTATTCTAAATAAGTTCTGCACTGTTTATGCTTATCCGTTGAAGGAAATGGTAGCTCAGAGCGACTCATGATTAACCTTATTATGTCCATCAAAATTCAGTTACTCGGTTCGGACACACCGTCATAATGATGTGTTCCGGGAGGAGTCCTCATTGAAAGAATACTATACTCTTTCAAGTATTTAAGAAACTTATTGCTTAAGTATTTTCCATTACGGTCTTACCGTGACGGTTTAATACTTTAGCTGATCTATTTTTCTATTTTCGTGTCGAAACTATAAAAGTTTCCAATTTGTGTTCTTCAAAAGAAACACATAACCATAACGTGATGCCACATCCGTAAGGTCACGAAATATTCATATCCACATCTAGGCTAGCTAGACATGGGCCCACTTGCTTCACTATGAACTAGGGCTAACAGATCTGTGGTATTTGCACTTTTACCAAGTAAATAGTGTTTTAGGCACTTTGCCCAATAAACAGGATTCGTAGACTTTATTTGAATGGAATCAAATCAGTCCGAGTACCCACTCTTCAAAAGAGTGGATATACGATTCTTGTTTTAGTTGTGTCCCAGACAACAATGCCACATCAGTTTCTTATGATCAAATCAGTTTGAGCTATTTGTTTGTCATGTTTGAGATTTATTTATATTCAAAATATAAATTCTGTTATTCACATCTAATGTGTTTATCTCAATATCATCTTTATATAATAAAACACTTTAGTGTTCTAGAATATAAAGGTTCACCCGCAACGGGTTAAACACTGATACATAAATAATGTATCTAGTCAAATTAGTTACATTATAACAGTTTCTAAATTTAGGTACACACTCGAAGGTAGTTCCTAAACTTAGGTATCTACGGTTAAAACAGCGACTTTTGTCCCGTTTCCAATTCACAGATTTATCTCATTGAAGTCAGTATCCTGTTCATAACAGATTATGTACATCAATATATATATATATATTATGTACCACACTAAGTATTTTAAAATCTAATTTTAATACTAGTAGTGAACATATTTATGACAATCATATTTGAATTCAGAGCCTTGCTCGTTCTTCAATTCCTTCATGTCTGCTTTGTCCAAACGGTAGTCACGCTTTCGCGATCCCGTTTGCTACATTTAGGCAGACATTTTAGGATATGTCCTTTATCTTCCCAGAAGATTATAATGATTTTGCCTTTGCCCTTTTCAACACTCCAGTAGCCTTTGGCCAAGCCTTGGCCTTCTAGAATATTGAAGTAAGGTGCGCCTTGCGCTACTTGCCTAATTGCAAACTTTGACTTTGCCTCCTTGAGAATAGTCATTAACTCTCCAAGAGTTATTTATTGCAATTTAGTACTTCTAAAATCTAAGTATAGATTTATGAAGATCCTTCAATTTCAGTATTATACTTTAAGGATCTAATCCTTAGTTCTGATTCAGAAATTAAGGAGTCTACTGCGACAAGCTTAATGGATAAAGCACTTAAGTTATCATTACATGATCTTCCAAAGATCATGCTCTACTATTTGCTTAACTCCGGGCTTAGGCATAATATTTTATTTTATCAAATAAAGTAACTTATTATTTTTCCAGGACCATCCTGAAACTTTATTCCCAATTTGAAAATTAAACCATTTAAATACATTTTCCCTAGGATTATGTATTAAACGTTAATCTTTCAATTTAATCTTGATTTTAATAGTCCAACTATTTAATCAACGATTTAGGTACTATTTATTATAATGATTACAATAGTCCAACTATTTAATCAACTATAATTTAATAGTTTGAATATAGTCCAACTATTTATTAAAACAATATTTTAAATATTAGTCCAACTAACATTTAATTTATTTGACGAAATGATGTTGGTTTGAGCGCGTATGGCAAGTAATTAAACGAATATTGCAAATTCAAATCTTGCCTCCCACTATTTTTCGGCGAGCCTCTAACCCTCTGTCGAGTACTCGGGAAACTGTGTTTCCTAGCGGGCTAGGATCCCGTTAAATATCAAACAATCTTGACTTTGGCCAACAAATTGTATGATAATTAACTAGGTAGATCTCTAAGATCGATTGGATCCAATCCAATTCCTAGATCCGGTAGGGGGACATCCAAGTCCAAAACATATATCTTATATATGCCAATACATCCAATGTATTACCTAATATTTTTCCTCTGAATCAACTAAGCCTTGTCTTTGGCACAACAAACTTAGTGATCCCAGTTAAGCGCGACCCATTGACCATGGAAAGCTTCGTAATCAATGTCGATGGACAAGAAGTGGTCTTGACTTTGGCCAACAAACCACAATTTGGACAAGACACTGATATGGAACAAAGCTCTTGTGATTCAAACACATCCTCGACAGACAAAGGCCTTGACTTTGGCCAACAAGCCAATGATGTCTTAGATCTTGAGTAAGAATCACTCAATGGAAGGAAAAACGCTTAATATTATACGAGGGTTTTTCGAGTGCAAATTGGCAACCAATTTATTATCTTTATTAAGGTCTCATCATCATACACCCTTAAACATGAATTCTAAACACATAATAAAGCACATATGAATAAAGTAACAATGATATGCGGATGGATATTTTACACAATGATCCTAGATCAAATCTCTCTATTTCTCTCTCCCGCTAGCACAAGTATTACTTCTACCTGTTACACTACACTTCTAAAGAAACCTCATTTACATTGAGGGGAATAGGTGAGAAGAGAATACAAAGAATATAGAGGTATAAGGCTGGACACGCAGGTCCAATTAATAAATCAAATTTATTACAACAATTTCGAAAATTGTCCCACCCATCTAATATCCATCCGATATACATTATTCATGCATCGCAACCATGTATTCACACAAGAATGTTATCAATCAATCTAATCAAATTAATTAATCGGATAACTAGTGATCATCCAATGTTCAAACAACGATTTGATTTTGTTCGAGTCAAACTCGTTTTGCGAATAAGTACTCAAAGTACATATTCTCGAATTAAATTAAACTACATAATTAAATCCAATTTAATATGCATTCAATTCTAATTCGCATATTTAATTCCAAATTAAATACTACACTTTAATAATGAACTTTTACGACTTAAATTCCAAATTTAATCGCAACGGGTCTCACAGCCCGATTTAACGTCCAACGTCAATTTCATTAAAGTCCAATGGGCTTTTAATTAATTTCTTAAGGCGTGGACTTTTGGTCAACTCGGGTCAAACCGAATAACCAAAATCCAATCCGGGAATTACCCCATAAGCCTAGAAATCAATCTTGGCCCATTAGGCCCAATTAAACTTTAAAGGTCCATTAAGTCGCATTTGGCTTTATGGATGCGGTTTTGGGCCCAATTGGATCCAATCCATTTGGCCTAAACCCAACTTTGTACAACAAAGTCCAATAAGCCCATTTACAACATTAATGCCCAAATCCAATTTTAAGGCCCAATTAATTAAATACAAAAAATCCAATTTCACATTTAATTAACCTAAAGTGTATATCATGATTAATCACCCAAATTAACATTTCTAAAACATCAATTTATACAATTAATCATGCTCATTTTCATCATCACATGTCCAACACATTTTGATTAAAATCAAACCCATTTCATGTTATATATGTCTCGGCCAAGGGAAGGGATTTGTGTCCGATTCGAATTCAATCCAATTAATTCCACAATCGACATTAAATCACATTCCCGAATGATTCTAACTCATCCAAAGAATCAAAAATCAAAAAATCCAAGACTAATAGGGCACTTCTCATTCGGCCAAGCCTACTCAATTTGGGGAAAAATGTTCCAAACACAAATTCATGAAATTGATCCAATCAATATTCAATTAAACATGTATTAAGCATACTCAAACATCCAATTTATTCAAATCATGCTCAAATACAAATTACCCAAATTTTAAGCAATAAACTTTTTCATGCTCAAACCTTGCTCTAGATGCCATTGTTGGTTTCTATTAATGTCCCAAGATCAATAATAAGCATGAAATATGTGCAAATACAAATCAACGAAGTTGCGGAATACTTACATCGATCGGTTGAGCGACACGGAGACGAACAAAACTTCAAAAACTGCTCACTGGTTGCTCGGCAGTGAGCTGTGACAGTTCACTGGTTTGGCGTCAATGGTGGTCCTTCGTCAAGCTCCAAGCTTCGTCGAATGGTTCCGGCTCATGGGTGGACTTCCCTATCACTTTCACATGTCTCTCGGAGTGCTAGCTCTTATGATTTTTTCCATAAAAACCACACACTCATGCTTCCCTAGCTCACGGTTTTGAGCTGCTGCAGAGGAGAGGAAAAACAGCCCACTTTGGGCGTGTAAAGAGAGAAGAAGAAGGAGAGTTATGTCTTAAAAATTGGTAAATGATTTAATCAAAACATATACACAATTTTTGGCTTTCAAAAGTCAAACAATCAAAGCCTTCAACCACTCCAACAACTCACATCACTCACATCACTCAATCAAGTGACAACTTGTCACATCACTCAAAGTGACATTTGATTTGACGATTGATGTGACTAATGATTTGACGCTTGATGTGACTTACGTGCCGCACTCGAATTCGAAATGCGAATGCGCTCGCAAATAATCCCGGGCTCAGGTTCGCTAATTCCAAATTAACGAATTTTTCGTTGCGTCGTAATTAAATGATTACGCCTAGCGAAATCACTATTCATGTCGCTAACGAATTAATTCTAAATTAATTCGTTCGCCCGAAATAAAATCTAATTTTAATTCCGCGTCGAAATCTAATTTCCTTTAATATATCAAATATATTAATTAATCGATTAATTCCAAATTAACTGTTATCTCTCTTTTAATGATATTTTATCCCAGATAAAATATCTTTGTAATTAATCTCAGATTAATTTTCTCTCTCTTCTAATTAATCCCAGATTAATTTAGAGTGTGAGTCATACGTCATCGGTGAATCTTTGGGAAGCGACCCATGAGATCCCCGGATATGTTGGCAGTAAATTCGGTCGTCGGACTATCCGAACGCGTAAGTACCTCGTACTATGTTTATACCGATTTACAAGACAAGGTTGGCCTCTAGCAAAGCGACATGCCTACCCAATTCTCCGGAAATATCTTTATAGGAATAAAGGATCTATATCAGGCGTAGTATACGTGGTATTGTGTTTTTTTATCCAGTATCGGATGATCACGTGCTAGGCCTAGGGCTGGAATTATGTCTGCCCCGTACGAAGCACATGTCGGATGTCTGGTGAATAGTCTCTATAATCGGATAAACATGACCTAGTCATAATATCCCGATAGCTGCAGCATTTAAGAGAACAAGTCCCACATCCTACGTGACCATCATCTCCATATGACTAGAGTGACACTTCCGTCTTGACATCACACCCAACACACTACGATTCTCAATATACCCAACATTGGCATACACAGAACCTGTTAAAGCCCTGGACGACTGCAACCAAAGTATATTGATTGTCGCAAGTATTAGCGGTGCAAGTCTCAGGTTAAGACCAAATACACATACCCTGATTTCGGACTTCCATAGACACATAGTCATACTACCAATGGAATTCCGAGGGGGTCTATCCAGAGCGAAGCTGTTTCCCGTACCATCGATAAAACACAACCTCCTATTACACTTGCATGAGTATCTTATACCCAAATATATGAGAACTATGTCGTTGTGCCCTCACAACTCACACAAGTGTAATACTAGTCTTTTACGCATTTATCAATGTCCAATCTCGATAATACTCTGACTAGGGATATTTAATGATTTATCCTTCGTGGACTGATACTGTCTCATATCATTCTCCGTCCAGGAACAAATCATAGGGACCTCCTATCATTTATATATCTAGGTGATCTAATCACAAATGATAAGAGTGCAATCTCCTTTGTCACATAGTTAATTTGTACAACAACGCCTTGATCTGTACAAATAGTGACGTTATGGGTCATAATTGTCCAACAATAATGCATATAAAAATAAAGACAACGGTATCAGACTTTGTATACCCGATTGAACACATCTTACATTCAACCGAATATACATCATCCGGTGCGGAAAAGCATCGTGGTAAAGGATTTTAACCCCTCGAAATAGAGGACCTTTAATCCAACTTACTAAGCCCATACACTTTATCTCATCATTACACAAACAAATAACATGCAGAATTTAAATAACGGATAATAAACGAATCAAAACAACATAAAATAAAATATGCGCCGTTTGCTCAAGTGGTACGTGGAGTTGTATCCCAAGTACAGACCGCACTACCGTCCATTCAGATTCGGCTACGAAATTTATGTCTGGGTTTCCATCCTATATACCACAAGAGGCGACACATTTTCCATTTTATTCAAAGCCACAACATGCATCCATGAACGACTCTCATACGAAATAAATAACTAAAACGATTAAAAGATGAATAAAAATGAATACGAAAAGTGCCCTCAGGTCTAACCTTTTATGTCGACTCTCGGAAGTACCGTACGCGGTCGTCGGAATGGTGGATGCTCCGCAACTCCTCTAGTTCACTGGTTCAACGTTTTCTCTCGCTATTTCGCTGCTCAAGCTACCGTTTTCTCTCCGTTTCGCTGCTGCTTTGCTGCTGTTTTACTGTTGTTTTACTGCTGATTTGCGGTCACTATGTTTACTATATTTAGGCTACTGTTTTTGGTGTGTTTTTCGGTAATTTCAGGGGTGCAGGGCTGCTGTTTCTCGGTAGGTGCAGTGCTGTTTTATGGCAGTTTATTTGGTGATGTTAGGCAGTTTCAGGGAGGGTATTTTGCGGTGATTACAGTGGGGCTTTGTGACTATTTCGGTGATGAAATTTTGGTGGCGTTATGGGACTGTTTTGGGTGATGATTCTCGGCTATGGGGAGGTGTTTAGGGGGCTTGATATTTTCGATTATGGAGAGTGAGGGATGAAAGGAGAATTCTTTGATGCTTGTTCTTGTTTTTGGTCGTGATTTGGTATTATTTAAGGAAAACACAAGATTGATTAGAGACAAGATTATGCTTAATTAGGAAGTTCATATATTTGATTGGGGGACATGTCGTGGCTAGATTAGGAATATGATATATTTAATTTGTTTTGTTTAGGCATGATATTTGTTTAGTTAGGAATATAATAATCTTGATTGATTTTAATTAGGCATGATTTTATTTTAAATTGGTATATGATCTTTAGATTTTATTTAATTTTGTCATGTGTTAAATATGTATTTTATTAATTGGATATGTTTTATGGGCTTTGGTGGACTAATTGGGCTTGGATGTGAGGCTAGCAGCAAAACCAGAAATTCCGACACCGTTCGAACGCCGAACGCCCGCAATCTGCTTGACATTCGAACGTGGTCACGAACGCAGCACGAACGAAAACAGTGAACTTGTGAAATGAATCTGATGACATACTTATTCTGAATTTCCCTTCCGATGTCCGTTTCCCGCGACTTCCGTGACTTAAATCAAAACCTTGGAGCTTCATGTCTTTCCAAGTGTGCAATGGTATAGGAGTTCCACCCCAACCCAACGGGTATGATTGCGGGATTTATGTTATTACATTTATGGACACTCCGGGAGTCGCCACCAGCACAACTTATCTGGTACGTGATGGGACTTCATATATTTACTGACTTAATCGTTTTGGATGCAATAATCACATTCAGTTGAGGTTCTTGGTTGCTCTGTCTGGTTACAAGTTTTTGGTGTTTATTTCCTGCTACTTGATAATCTATCAACATCATTTGATTTTCTTTTACTGCTGAAATATTTGTATGTTAAGCAACACTATTGTAGTTACCATCATGACGAGTACAAACATGACATGTAGAAAATAAACTGTGTTTTGAGTGTTTTTGGTACATGATACCAGAACAGATCTTTAGATACTGAACATTGGATTAGTGATAGAATTTTAATGACTTTATTGTTTTCGATGCTATAACTATATTGAGTTGAGGTTAATGGGTGGTACATATACTGACTAGTTTGCCTTATTTTATATCATTTGGAGCAGCATGACTCCCAGGAAGCAAGAGTGACAATAGCACTGCAACTGATTGACTCTCCATTGAATGATAAACGTAATGTTGAAGTCATTAGTACAGCTGAATCAAAAATGAGAAACCAAGTAAATAATCCGACTTATCGAAACAAAAAATCATTTGATTAAAGTTGATAAAAGCTATTGATGAAACAAGGCACTGAACAAGAACATTCAACAAGGTAGTGAACAAGAACAAAGCAGTGAACAAGAACAAGACACAAGTCAGTGAACAAGAACAAGACAGTGAACAAGAATAAGACACAAGGCAGTGAACAAGAACATTCAACAAGGCAGTGAACAAGAACAAGGCAGTGAACAAACTGCTGAAACAAAGCATTGAATGAACTGATGAACAAGCTGCACCGAGCTTCCTGTTGATAACCAGAACCAAAGAACAATTTGATGGAATTTACTTACTGCTCTTGGAAGAACTGAACTTGCTCTTGCAACCAGAAAGACTGAACAAAATGGTGAAACAAGGCTCTGAACAAGCTGCACGTAGGTTGAAACTGTGGTAGAATGATTTTGCTTGCTTGGGGTGGTTGGTGAAGAGTAACTCCTTCATGAAGCACACCCACCAACCTGGACTTGAGAAAACATTCATAAAAATTTCATTTTCCATTAATGAAGTTAGTTGAAAAGCATATGAGGCTCATGCTATGTATTTGGGCCTAATTTTCTTTTTGAGAAGCCCATCTTAAGCCCATCTCACAACTGTGGGAGTAAATGATCATTAAATTAAGTAAATTATAAAATTTAAGGCAAAAAATATAATTAAAAAAAATTCTCATCTTTTGTAATTAATAAAAAATCATTTTCATACTAATTACCTTCCATATGAAATAATAATTATTTAAACAAAAAATTTATAAATTTTCCTCAATGCTCATTAACTTCAGTTAATATCCGAAATATTATTTTTCCATGCTCATTAAATATGTAACAAAATCAAAAACTTTGAAACTTAAATTCATATTAAATAAATGTGTTATTAACAAAAATATTAAGTAGTTATATATATAAAAAAAAAATAAAAAATCATATTCATGCTCATTAAATTTAGTAATTCTCAACATTTGTAATAAAAATCATCTTCATGCTCATTTTATGTGATTAAAAAAAAAAGTGATTTTCATGCCCATTAACTTTCATATTAAATCAAAAAAATTATGAACAAAATATTAAAATTGTAATTCATGCTCAATAACTTTAGTGTTTATCCGAAAAACTATTAATCTTAACCAAAATTACTATTTTAGATATATATTAAATTAAGTAAATTAAAAAATTTAAGACAACAAATATAATTTTAAAAAAATTCTCATCTTCTGTAATTAATAAAAAAAAACATTTTCATACTAATTACCGTTCATATGTAATAATAGTTAGTTATTAAATTAAGTCGAATCAAATTTTCCTCCATGCTCATTAACTTTAGTTAATATCTGAAATAATATTTTTTCAAAGGTAATTAGCCATAATTACTGGAATCTTAACTGAAAAATACCAATAACTGATAAAAAAATAATAAAACGAATCATACACGAAAAACTAATAAAAATTAGTTTTCATACTAAATACTTTTCATATGAGGGATATGAAATAAAAATTATTGTATAAAAAAAATTATAACAAATTCTACTCCATGCTCATTAACTTTAGTCAATATCCGAATTACTTTTAGTTATAACCAAATTTAATATTTACATAAAAAAATAAGTAGAAAAATGATTAATTTATACGAATCATTAGCCATAATTACTCAAATCGTAACTGAAAAATAATTGGTCAAAGAAAATAATAAAACGATTCAGTAACGAATAAATGTATTCATGATGTTAAATTCATATTCCATAACTGTAATAAACGCTTTCACTCGAATCGACCCATTAAATAAACGAAATCCTTACCAAAAATTGCCACCCCTAGTCGTAATGAATAAAAATTGTAAGTGAAAACAATAAGTATAAAACTCGTATACATGCTAAATTAACATATGTAATTAACGAAAAATATAAATAGATATCAATATTAATAATCTGTGCTCATTATTTGTGATGTTTAAGCGAATTGTATTAACTTATAATCATTAAACACGAAATCGAGATCGAATAGAAGTAATAAACATGATATTGAATAATTTGTAATTGTTAAATATAATCAATACATGCAACTTCACACCATCAATATGCAATTTAACCATTAAGATGCAACTTTCAACCTTAAAAGATGCAACAAATATTTTAAACTTGAAAAACAAACAATTAAATAATTTTTAAGAAAAAATCACTCAATATTTGTACTAGGGCGCATAAATATGACCATTGAATATGCAACCACTACCATTAAACTTGCAACTTTCAACAATAAATATGCAATATTTCGAAGATGAAATTTTTAGCAATAAACATGCAAAATGAAACCATTGGACTAGAAATTTTAGCAATAACATGCAATTGTATATGCCTCGAAAATCGCACCTGCAACAACGACCGTTGAATATGCAACCTCTACCATCATACATGCAACTTTCACCAATAAATATGCAATATTTCGAAGATGAAACCTTTAGCAATAAACATGCAAAATGAAACCATTGGACTTGAAATTTTAGTAATAACATGCAATTGCATCTGCCTCGAAAATCACACATGTAACTATGACCGTTGAATATGCAACCTTTACCATCAAACATGTAACTTTCACCAATAAATATGCAATATTTCGAAGATGAAACCTTTAGCAATAAACATGCAAAATGAAATCATTGGACTTGAAATTTTAGCAATAACATGCAATTGCATCTGCCTCGAAAATCCCACCTGCAACTATGACCGTTGAATATGCAAATTCTATCATTAAACATGCAACTTTCACCAATAAATATGCAATATTTCGAAGATGAAATTTTTAGTAATAAACATGCAAAATGAAACCATTGGACTTGAAATTGTAGCAATAACATGCAATTGCATCTGCCTCGAAAATCGTACCTGCAACTATGACCGTTGAATATGCAACTTCTACCATCAAACATGGAACTTTTACCAATAAATATGCAATATTTCGAAGATGAATTTTTTAGCAATAAACATGCAAAATGAAAACATTGGACTTGAAATTTTAGCAATACCATGCAATTGCATCTTCCTCGAAAATCGCACCTGCAACTATGACCATTGAATATGCAACTTCTACCATCAAACATGCAACTTTTACTAATAAATATGCAATATTTCGAAGATGAAACTTTTAGCAATAAACATGCAAAATGAAACCATTGGACTTGAAATTTTAGCAATAACATGCAATTGCATCTGCCTCAAAAATCCCACCTGCAACTATGACCGTTGAATATGCAACCTTTACCATCAAACATGTAACTTTTACCAATAAATATGCAATATTTTGAAGATGAAACCTTTAGCAATAAACATGCAAAATGAAACCATTGGACTTGAAATTTTAGCAATAACATGCAATTGCATGTGTCTCGAAAATCTCACATGCAACTATGACCGTTGAATATGCAAATTCTACCATTAAACATGCAACTTTCACCAATAAATATGCAATATTTCGAAGATGAAATTTTTAGTAATAAACATGCAAAATGAACCATTGGACTTGAAATTGTAGCAATAACATGCAATTGCATCTGCCTCGAAAATCGCACCTGCAACTATGACCGTTGAATATGCAACTTCTACCATAAAACATGCAACTTTTACCAATAAATATGCAATATTTCGAAGATGAAAACTTTTAGCAATAAACATGCAAAATGAAACCATTGGACTTGAAATTTTAGCAATACATGCAATTGCATCTTTCTCGAAAATCGCACCTGCAACTATGACCGTTGAATATGCAACTTCTACTATTAAACTTGCAACTTTGACCAATAAATATGCAATATTTCGAAGATGAAACATTTAGCAATAAACATGCAAATAAAACCATTAGACTTGAAATTTTAGAAATAATATGCAATTGCATCTGCCTCGAAAATCACACTGCAACTATGACCGTTGAATATGCACTTCTTCTACCATTAAACTTGCAACTTTCACCAATAAATATGCAAAAAAAATTTATATTATTTTATTTTTATCAATATTTTATAAAAATAAATTTTTTATATTATTTTATTTTTATCAATATTTTATAAAAAAAAAATTAAAAACATACAATACATTTTTTTATAATTTTTTTATCAATATTTTATAATTATTTAATAAAATAACTGGTTGCAACCGGTTGTTACAACCAATTACTGTTATTATTTTTATTTTTTTAATTCTAACAACCCTCGGGTATCAGATACCCAAGGGTATGTTAGCAATGCCCCTAGAATAGATATATGTTGAAATTCTAAATTCAGTAACCGATTGACTTGTGACTAATGGATTGATGCAATTGAAAAAAGAAAAGAAAAAAAGAGAGAGAGAAAAAACGCGTTGGACGAGAATTTGAAGCTCGTGAAAAATGTTGCCTATTTTGTTTTGCACAAACCCATCACATGATTCACATTCCAGGAGACTTCCTGTGCATTTACCAACTTCATATTGATTTGAGGCTCATGCATGACGGAACTTTCTTATTTTCTTTCTTTGTAATTTTCGGCAATTTAAGTTATCCCAAATTTTAAAAATCTTAAAAGAATTTTTAAAATAAAATATTAATAATGAATGCTAAATATAGAAGTCATATTATATTTTTTAAATTCTGAAATTTCTTTGAATTTCGGATTTTAATTTTGAATAAATTTTAAGTCTCCAATCGTCCAATATACCGACTTTTCATTAATAATTTATGTTATCACTTATAGCTATATCTTAGTCGATTATAAGTAAAAATATCATATTTATCCTTAAGCAATTTTTTTAATGATTTAATATATGAAAGGAAGTGTTAAAACTTAAAAGTTTATCATGACCATAAATGGTAATGCCAAATTATAAGAGAAATGATAATGTAAAACAATTAAATTCTATATTTAACATTTTTCTTTAATTTTGTCAACATGCATATATAAATTCCTATATCACTACAAGAATTAGACCATTTAGCGTCGAATTATTTCGACGCCATAAGTGACGATTTCGACGCAATGATATTTAGCGTCGAAAAAATTAGACGCAAACAATGGACGATAAAATGTCGACGAAAACCACTTTTAGCGTCGAAATAAATAATTGTGACGCTAAAAAACACAGTATTCTGCGTCCAAGTTATTTCGACGCTAAAAGTAAAATTGTTCGACGCTATATTGTATATTTGGCGACGAAATATATCGACGCAAAAATTCTCACTTTTAGCGTCGAAATGGGTCGACGCTAACGTATATTAAAAAAGTATTATATGTAAGCTTACAGCGACCATTGTTGTTACTATTAGCGTCGAAATGTTTCGACGCTAAAAGTGACTTTAGCGTCGAAACTTGTCGAGGCTAACGTATATTAAAAAAGTATTATATGTACGCTTACAGCGGCCATTTTTGATACTATTAGCGTCGAAATATTCGACGCTAAAAGTAAAAAATTTATTTTTAAAAATTAGTAATTTACTTATTTTTTGGTCTAAAATATTAATTTAGTTGAAAAAAATGTAATTAATGACGAAATATTATATTGAAATTTGTTTTAGAAAAAAGAAATATTATATTAAATTTATTTGTTCAAAATGTTTATACAAACCAAATATAAAATTAATTGCTACTGTGATGGAGGGACGCTCGAGCCCGATGCACCATAACTCATTGAGGCCTCGAACATCTGACGGAAAGCCAGCAGTTGCTGTTCCAACTGCTCCATCTTCTTCTCGTGGTCCACCGTGACCTATTGTAGCTTCTCCTTAGTCTGTTGCAGCTCGTCTCGGGTGCTGGCTAACTCGTCTCGAAGAGATACATTGTCCGAATTACCACTATTGCGTGCAGATGACGTTGGATTCTTACGAGTGCCAAGACCAACGTTGTAAGCTGTCTGATTCTTGAAAACCAATTGCGACAGCTGCTCATCTAGTATGGGGTCGGTCCCTGTCTCCTGATTTGATGTTGGAGTTCCATCATTTCGTTCTGTTTCAAAAAATAAGTTAATATTAGAATTTGAGAAAAAAAATTTAACATATATAATATTAATTATTTTATTTTAAAAACTGAAACTTACATAGCAGCGTTCGGCTTCTTCATTTATCCATTTATTCTTGTCATTGTAATGCGTCACACGGAAAAAATCTGGAAATGATTGCACCTCACCTGTGTTACTCTGTTATAAACATAAAATAAATTCAATATTATTCCAGATAGTAAAAACAATTAACTGTTAAATTTTACGTTAGGATATATTTACCTCAGAATGTTCGGCACGATGTTCGATAAATGGCTTCGAACCTGCACGGTGGTTAAAACGCAAGTGACTTCGATTTTCCGCATTTGCGTGACATTTATCCTGTATTCACCAACACTGTAAGTACCGAAAACAAAGACAATTATAAATTTTCGTTTATTTCAAAATTTACCTCGTGTTTTTTGCTAGACCAAAGCTCACATAAGAATGTCCAATCTTGTTCCTCTATAAAATCAGGCTTGTGTTGTGGAGCATTTGAAGGTCCATGTTCTTCGAATATTGGTTTCAGGACTTTTGTTCTATAATCTTTATAACTTTTCCCCATGTGGTAGTCAATATATTGTTGGACATTCACTTGGGTCAGATCGAACTCGAACCATTCCTACATGAAAATTCGAGTAAAAATAAGTATCAAATAAAAATGTTAAATAACAAACAATATCGAAAACTTACAAGTAGCGAAGGGAATAGCTGGTTCATTTTTGTCTCCCACGGTATCTTTCTCCAAGATACGTAGTTTTGGGGAGCTTCATATCGAGCTGTAGCTCCTATGGCTGTATTAAACGCTGAATTATGTTGTCCGACTTGAGTGTGTCCATCATCTGATATCTCTATCCGAATACGGCCGTGAGCCTTAACGTACTTAGCCAACCCCAGGCCACGGGTGCGTCCTCGACCCTTCACTGTACTCAGTGGCGTATCCAGAAATTTCAGTCAGTGGGGGCAAAAAAATTTTCTTACTAAAATAATATATAATGAATTCATACATATTTTTTGAAATTACAAGATGATCTCTATACTTTTGAAAATTATGAAATAGCCCTTAGTTTCTAAACTTATAAATTAACCCAAAATTTTCAGAATTATATTTTTATCCATAATTTCTAAAAATACCAATTTATCCTAAAAATTTAAGTAAGAAATTATTTTTAAAATTATGTATGTTAAGTTTATGTAGTATATTATATACTAAATTTCCGCTAATTTAATTTATTATAGATTTGACCAATTTTTTTAATTAAATTATTAAAAGCCTTGTGCTAAAACGCAACATTTGTACTTTGAACAACTATAAATAAAAAATAAATATACAAAAAAATTATAATTATATTAATATGTGAATATTTTATACATAACAACTATATAAGGCGTGGTTTAATAAAAGAATCACTACAAATATATCAATAAATTAGAATATCAATAACCAAACCTAAGTATAAACATAGTAGTTTGTAACTTTCAAAAAAAAAAAAAAAGTATAAACATAGTTATTTTTATTTAAATGTAATGAAATCCTTATTCTTTTGTAAATGGAAAAACACATAAATGAGTGGATTTAAAATGAAAAATAGCCAATTATCTATACACATATAAATTAAATATAATTATTTTAGATATGTTTAAGAAATAAGATTGATATAAAAATATATTGGAATTTTTTAATTAATTTGGGCTTGGACCTACATATTATATTAAAAAAATACAACTCAAAAAATTAAAAAAATATGTATTTATAAGTGTTGTTTAATTATTTATATTTTCTAATATTAATATATATATATATATATATAATTTATAAAAAAAAAAAAAAAAAAAAAAAAAAAAAAAAAACTAGTGGGCCCAGTGGGGGCAACTGCCCCCACTGGGCCTGAAGTGGCTCCGCCACTGACTGTACTGGACTCACCTGTGCTAGCAGAGAAATCACCAGGGCCAGTTGCCCTTGTTGATGTAGATGGAGTCGCGGTAGCCCGTTTGCGATTGCCCGGTGCCATCTGCAAAACCCGTCGCATTAGCGTCATCAAATTCCAAAGTTCTTATACATATACATACATATCCATACAAGTCAATACAACTTAACAAAAGCGCTTATCACATCGAATGCTCACTTTCGTAAGTTTCGAATTCCAAAACACATACAAACATTCCAAAACACATACTATATATACTATATGAACTTTCGAATTCCAAAACACATACAAACATTCCAAAACACATACTATACTATACGAAGTTTCGAATTCCAAAACACATACTGTACTAAATGGACGACGAAGTTAAACGAAAAACAATCGGGGGCTGCCTGTTCTGCCCAGAATTCTGCCAGTCCCCGTCCCTTTAATTCGTCGATCATCATCTTCATTCATTATCATATTCGTCCCTCTAATTTCGACAAAATCATCATCAAGCATCAACAATAATCATCAACATTCATCAACAAAATCATCAACAATCATCAACAAAATCATCAACAATCATCAACAACAATCATCATCAACAAGCATCATCATAAACAATAATCATCATCATTCATCATCAACAAGCATCATCAACAATAATCATCATCATTCATCATCATCAAGCATCAAATAAAAATTAAAAAGTGAGACTCACCTTAAATTTGTTGCTTGCAATGTGTATAAGCCGAGAATTGCAGGAGAAATGTAAGGTTGGGCGAATTTGGGTCGTTTGCGCAGAAGAGAAGAGGTCTCTGGTTTTAGGGATTTGAACGACATTTAGCGTCGAATTTACAGTATTTTAGCGTCGAAAAATTCGACGCTAATAATTAGGCGGTCAATTAAAATTTAGGGTTATTTTTCCGGGAAATTAAATTTTCATATTTAGCGTCGAATAACAACATTCGACGCTAATATAACCTTTAGCGTCGAAATAAATTCATTTTAGCGTCAACAATTTCGACGCTAAAAAATTGGCGGTTTATTAAAATTTTGGGTTATTTTTCCGGGAAATTTAAGACATATAGCGTCGAATAATTTCGACGCCAAATGTAAGACATTTGGCGTCGAAAGTTATATTTCGACGCTAAATGTGTATCTTAAAAATAAAAATTGAAAACAAATATATCATAGTTATACTATTAATCATTACGTTAATATTTCAATCATATCTAAAGCGTAATTAAAATCAACAACCATACATTAATCCATATAAATTATTCATCCATTACAAAATACTGTAACTTCATAATTAATCACTATTATCGTCGGTATTTGAGGATTCGTGACTGGAATCGAAGTCATCTTCAGTGTCAAATTGTTCTTCACTTGCTACTTCAACGCTCACTTCAGAATGAGGAATTAGCTCAACGTCTGTACTAGCTCGAGTTAATGTGATATTTTCAGGAACGTTGACAGTTGGTCCAACAAATATCTGTTCAGGAACTTCAAAATTGCCCGAGACTTCTTGTGTTCATCTGATATGTCAACTCTATCTTTCTCCTGCGTGTCCCAAATGACCCTATGTTGTAACTTTTCTACCACCATCCATCCAGTTCCTAACTTAGGATCAGATATATATATCACTGAACGTGCTTGGGTACAAAAAATGTATGGATCATTCTTGTACCAACAACGTTGAACATTAATTGACGTGAGATGATTACTAACTTGAATTCTCCTCTTTCTGGCATTAGTGTCAAACCACTTACATTGGAATAGCACAGTATGTCGTCTGGGTCGATATATGAACTCAATGACCGATTGCAATACGCCGTAGAAGTCAATTACATCTGAGCCGTGTTCTCCTTGGACTACAATTCCAGAATTTTGAGTCACATGATTAACATCTCACTGTTCGGTATGAAATCTAACTCCGTTGACAATACATCCACTGTACTCATACGCCTGCATTTGAGGCCCATAAGCCAAAGAAACCAACGAGGATTGCGAGTCCAATTGACCATTTTCCACTTGATTAATAATCTGACAATGAAATATATGTGTTAATATAACAAACTGAAATGTCTAATGTTAGGATCAAAATAAATAAAAAATATTATAACTTACAGTTGTCTCAAACCATTTAGGAAATTCTTTTTTGTGGGTTTCATCAACATTATGGTCACCAGCAATTTGTAGCATTGTTAGATGTTGCCTACAATAAATTATCACGGTTAATGTATGGAAAAAATTCAGTAATGATGCACCAGAAAAACTTACATTAAATACGGTTGCACTTCATCACAATTACTCAATATAAACCAATGCGCACGTTGAACTTCCTGACGGGTTAGTAATTTGACACCTACTGCCCCAAATGGTCTGTAATTTTGACGGAACACTGTGATCTCTTGGCTATTACTTGCATCTCCATCATAATTTCGTGGCCGACGATTGAAATGAGTTTCAATATTCTACATGTACATCGAACAAAATGTTATTGCTTCATTTATTATAACAGCTTCAGCTATTGAACCTTCAGGTCGTGCCTTGTTTTTGACATATTGTTTGTAATCTCCCAAAGCTCTGCAGATATGACAACAAGTTTGCATTAACACTAAATTCTATGCACAAAAAAACGGTTACAAATTTTCTTATATAAAACTGTATATATATATATATATATATTATATATATATATATATAATACCTCTTAATGGGATACATCCATCTGTAATGGACAGGACCTCCCTTTCTAGTTTCATCCGGTAAATGCACAGCCAGATGTACCATGACATCAAAGAAAGCGGGTGGCAAAATTTGCTCCAGCTTGCATAGGATTATCACGATTCCTCGCTCAAGGTCGTCAATAACAGATGTGCTTAATGTCCTCTGACACAATTGTTTAAAGAAGCCACATAGATCAAGTACGGCGTCGCATACATTCGGGGGGAGATAAGGTCGAATGCCAACAGGAAGGAGAATCTCGAGCAGCACATGACAATCGTGACTCTTTAATCCTGTTATTGTATCATCTCTGACCCAACGCCCAATATTGGATGCATAATTATCAGGGAATTTAACCATTTTCAGCCAATCACAGAATGATTTTCTCTCCGATTGATTGAGCACATAACTAGCAGGAGGCTTAATAAAACCTCGAGAGGAGTCTTGTAAATGCAATTCACTGCGAATTCTAAGATCTTGTAGGTCCAATCTAGCATTTACAGTGTCTTTTGTCTTACCCGGAATATTGAATAGTGTACCCACTAAACTCTCACAAATATTTTTCTCTATATGCATTACATCCAAATTATGTCGCAAACTCAGAGTCCCCCAATATTCTAACTCAAAGAAAATACTTTTTTCCTGTCCAATTCAACTCTTCAGGTAACCGTTTTCGGTTTTTATCTCTATTATTAGGATGTTTACCTGGTGTGCTGTCTTTGAGATGTTGATGTTGGCAAAGTATGTCAAATGCAGACAATCGATTGGGCTTACTCTGAGGTTCATGTTGCCCGTTAAATAATTTACTCCTCCGCCAAGGATGACTCGACTCAAGAAATCTCCTGTGCCCCGTGTATCCGATTTTATTCCGTAATCGTTGCGAAGGTGTATGATCCGCACAAACTGGACATGCCATGTATCCCTTAGTGCTCCATCCAGATAATGAACCATAGGCTGGAAAATCATTAATGGTCCATAATAATGCGGCATGCATCTGAAAATACTGCTCTGAAGCTGCATCATAGGTATGCACACCCACATTCCATAATGTTTGTAACTCCTCGATCAATGGTCTCAAGTAAATATTTATATCTTTACCAGGTGAACGTGGACTAGGGATAAGCAATGACATAAACATGAACGGATCCTTCATACATTTCCATGGAGGTAAGTTATATGGAATGCCAATAACGGGCCAGATGCTATAAGAGTTGTACATATTCCCAAATGGGTTAAAACCATCAGAGGCAATACCTAACCTGACATTACGGGGGTCCTCAGCGAAACGAGGGTACATGTCATCAAATTCCTTCCATTCGGTTCCGTCCGCAGGATGTCTAAGTATGCCCTCCGCACCGATCATCTTTTCATGATGCCACATCATATCAGTCGCTGTGTGTCGTGACATGAACAATCTCTGCAGCCTGGGCGTTAAAGGGAAATATCGCAATATCTTTTGAGGCACTTTCTTCCCCATACCACGGACTTTGTACCGACTTTCACCACATATCGGACAATGTTCAAGTGATTCATACTCGGCACGAAATAATACACAATCAAACTTACAAGCATGAATGGATTCATACCCCATTCCCAGATCACGCAACATTTTCTTTGCCTCGTAGTACGACTTAGGCAATTCGCTTCCAACCGGTAACATTTGGGCCAGTAACTCTAACATCATATCGATACTTTTGTTGGTCATTCTGTTGATCACTTTAATGTGTAATAATTTCACAACGAAATTCAAGATCGACATTCCAGCACCTTCGAATGGAATTTTTTTTGCCTCATCAAGTAGTTCACTAAATAAATTTTGATCATTTCCACTTAACACTGGCATGTCGCCACTAACACTATGACCAAGTTGTGGACCTTGTAAGTCATGCAAAATATCGGCGATCTCATCGTTTGCAGGTTGATTGTAACTACTGCTCCCTTCACCGACATCATAAAACCGTGACTGAGAATGATACTGCTCACCGTGATAAATCCACGTACGGTAAGTTGGTGATATTCCTGGCATGTATAAATGATTATGAACTTCATCTAACCGCTTCCTTTTCCTATTCAAACAATTTGCACATGGACAACGAACACGACCTTCTGCATCAATGTGTTGCTTTGCGACTTCCATAAACTCAGACTCCATTACGATATTCAACACTCAATCTATCCAGAGAGCTCATCCAATTTCTATCCATCAGAAGAATACCTAAATATAATAATATAATTATTAGATATCATTTTACAGTAATCAACATTACTAATTCAGTAATACTTAATTTAAGCATATATATATATATATTGGTTGATAATTAAATAGTTTACAAAAAAATTATATTTTATTAATTAATATACTTACTCTACATATATGAATCAAAAATCACTAACAACACACATATAAACAACATATATAATCATAAAAATTGAAAAAAATAAAGAAATATGAAAGAATAATTACCTTATCGGAAATTGATTACATTTTATTGAAAATTTTTAGGAGAGATGTGAGGCTGTAGAGGAGAAATTCTCAGATTTCAGAGGATGAAAATGAAGAGAATGAGAGAAAAACAGAGGGGGAGAAGGGTTGGTGACCATCTGCATTTTAATCTATCTTTAGCGTCGAATAAACAAATTCGACGCTAATTGTCACCGTTTTTAGCGTCGAAAACGTTTTGTCGACGCTAAATATCAACAAGTAGCGTCGAATTTAATTTAGACGCGAAAGAATAAAGGATCTGTCGGTGGAAGCTTCATAACTCTTTAGCGTCGAAAATATTTTCGACGCTAAAAGTATTATTTTTGGCGTCGAATATTCAAATTCGACGCTAATTGTGTACGTTATTAGCGTCGAAACCGTTTTTTCGACGCTAAACATAATACTTTTAGCGTCGAATTTAATTTAGACGCGAAAGAGTCAGGGATTTGTCGGTGGTGGAAACTTTATAAACCTTTAGCGACGATATATGTTCGACGCTAAAAGTATATTTGTGGCGTCGACACCTTTTTTCGATGCTAAAAGTATATTTGTGGCGTCGACACCTTTTTTCGACGCTAAAAGTGTAATATTTGGCGCCAAAAATTATTGCAATAATATAATTATTCAGCGTCGAATACCATTCGACGCTAAAGTTCTGTTTTTAGCGTCGAAAAATATTTTCGACGCTAAAACATTAATATTCTGCGTCGAAATTTTATTCCGTCGCTAAAAATATGACATATAGCGTCGAAAATGATTTTCGACGCTAAATCTCACTTTTAGCGTCGAATAATGTTTCGAAGCTAAATATTTGGACGCTAAAAGCCATAATTCTTGTAGTGTATTTTTTTTTTGAAATTGTTGGAAATCTCACCGTCAAACCACCCCTTCCGATAAGAGGAGGAGATAAAATCTCCAGCTGTCACAGGCTCTTACAAGAAACGTACTTCCTGTATTCGAACCCAGGACCTCAGGATGAGATCCTGAATCCTACACCACCAAGTCACATCCATTGGGGACGTATATAAAAATAAATTCCTATATGTTAGGTCTTTTTTCGTCTATTTTAATAGGATTAATCAAATAATTAATTATTCCTAATTAATTAATCACAGTAACATGTAGAATATAAATTGTGAAAAATAAATCAGACATAATATTTTTACGTTGCTCGAAATCTCTTCCTACGCCCACGGGGCCACGCATAGTGATTAAATAATCCACTTAACTATGTAATTTTTTTTTTTTTTTTTTTTTTATTGTTTTAACATATAAAATGAAGTGTTAAAAGTTATCATGAATATAAATGGTAAAGTCAAATTATAAGAGAAATGAAGATGTAAAACAATTAAATTCTCTATATAACATTTTCTTTAATTTTGCCAACATACATATACAAATTCCTATATGTTAGGGCCTTCTTGGTCTATTTTAATAGGATTGATAAAGTAATTAAGTATTCCTAATTAATTAATAATATAATATAAATTACAAAAAAAAATGAGATAAATAATTTTACGTAGTTCGAAATCCATTTCTACATTCACAGGGCCACCCAAAGAGATTAAAATATCTACTAAGATGATGAACATTACAATTTAAATGAGTTATAAAACTTAAGATCTCATCATATAATTCCCACGTCTCTATTATATCCTCTCTTAACTGATCTAGCTTAGCGAGCACAACTCGACTTTAGTAGTTATTACTATAGTTGAATTCCTTTCAACTCAGTAACCAGTTGTTGTTGGAAATTCTCTAATATATATAGAAAAATATATGAGAGATATGTCCCTTGAGTAATGCCTTATGAGAAAAGGCACAAAGATGAACGGACATATCATCTAAGTATAAGAATGTGTCTATAGGCTTCAAATGACATAAGGAAAATGTATAACCCTTAGGAGGGTTACACCATAAACAAAAGGGTTCCCATAATGGCACCGTTCCATGCCTATGAATTAAGAGGCCTTAAGTTCATTTCTGATCATAAAAAATATTCACAAGTATTTCTTTTTATCTAGAATCATCTTAAATGAGAGAATTTCCTCCATCTTCCTTGTTCAAGTTCTTGTGATAAAGAGTACCACTTCTACAAGAAGCATCCAAGTAATCCTGGGAGAATGTTAGCCATAAGTTATCTGTAGAGCACCGAGACGGGGCTAATAAGTTCTTAAGGACAGAGGCAACTCGACTTGGATTCAGTTTTCGATCATCTTAAATATTTTTCTAGTTTTTTTTTTCTAAGTTTTATGATTATGGTATTTGATTGCATGATAGTGGAAATTGATCGTATAATGCATGTTAAAATCGATAAATGACACATAATGAACAACAATCTTAAGAACTTATTGTTGGGATTTTGGGCGATGGGGCACAGCGAAAGCGCGGGTTCGGGCGAAATCGTATTTTAAAACTTTTTCAAAATACCAAATAAATTATTCAATATCTAATATGAATAATTTATTCATATTTCACCTAAACCTATTTATTTAATATCAAATATTAACATAAACATAGTTGAAACTTCGTGAAACTTTTATGAAAATCGTTTTTTCCGTAAAATGGCCTAAAACGCATTTTTGACCGAACCGACTACCCGATACTTATGGAAACTGCCCAGGTAAGCTCCAATAGTGTCGGGGCAGTTCATGGGCTGTCCGAACAGTGACAGATTCACTGTTTGGACAGCCGTCACCCGGTTGGCCCAAAATCCACCCGGTAACGCCATTTTTGGCCGTTTTCGCTTATTTCATGTCGGAAACACTTTCCGGCAATTGTGCCAACTCCAAAAACACATCCATTACATTCATATGACAATAAAATCATCACATAATTTCCATTTTAGGCAGATATGATCTGCAGACCAAAAATTCTCATTTTTCATGCTTTAAATCCAATTTATTCAAGATTAATCAAACTAATCAATCACCAAATGAGTCACCACATATGAACAACCCAAGAAAAATTTTAGGCATTGCATGAGTGGTCATAACACTATAGAATGGAAACATGTCATCAAATGAACAAATTGGATACTAATTACACTAATTCCATCCAATACACTTCACACATGCTTCATTAGCTTCCAATCCATCATCAACAATCAAAAGCCCCAATTTTTCAGAATTGAAGGAACCCTATAAACTTTCTAAATCATCGAGAAACAAGAAACTAAATTTCCAAGCTTAAGATTTTGAAGAATTGCCTTAAATCTCCTAAATCCTTAGCCTTTTTTCTTGATTTTCCTTCATTTCTTCATGGTTTCTTCAAACCAAAATTGATAGGATTTTTATGGTGTTTTGGTCGACCATTGATGAGATTAAATTAAGAAGAAAATATTTCCCCTTTTAAAATTGCATTGTCGTCATTTTGGGGGGTATTTTGGGGATTTTATGATTTAAATCAAATAAATCAAAATAAGCTTTAATATTGACAAATCAATTTTGGACATATTTAGCTTAATAAATTCATGCCATGTTGACCAATAATAATTGGACAAATTCCATAACATTTATGGAAAAAGTTTATTAATTAATAATTCAAATATTTAATAATTAAATATCCAAATAATTAATTAATGTAATTATTATTATATATGTATTTTTTTTACATTAAATAACATATACATATATTTATGACATGTGTCAAAATCACATTTGTCGAATAATTAATATGTATCTAATCGTATTATGTATCAAATACAAATACACAATAATTATTATCGGACAAAATCCCCTAATGCATGTGTTATCGTTTAACCAATTAAACGATCCGAATTAACTCACCTAATCCAGTGAAGTATTATGATAATCAATATTATTCATATCGAGTTGTCCAAGTGCTCAAGGAGTACACTTCATATTATGAGACTCTCTAAATTTAGGTCTATCCGTCACGAAATCCAATTTCGTGTCCATAATCCATCCACTCATGGATTATTCTAACCACGGATAATCACATTAAACTATGCAAGCTGAGGTCATAGCATACGTATAATCCCTCCGTCACAGGCTATCTGTATTATACCTGAGATATAGATTAGAACGTCAAATTCATTCAGTATAATACATTTGATTTTCAATTTACGATCTCTAAATAATACTCAGAACTAATTTCCGATGTTATACAACGACCATGGATTTACTAGATCGTAAACATGTGAGGATGCCTATGCCCTGTACACATGACTGACGGATCTTGTCTTGACACGCATAGGATATCATGAGCATCAGTCCACAACCAACGAACAAGCGGAGGTCTGATCATGACTAGATCGTTGACGTGACTGCCATCAAAGTGTGGAGGATGGCTCATATATCCACAGTGGTATCTCAAGTCAAAGTATCACTATGCTCGCTCAACTCGAGAAGGTTCCTATTGACGTTGGTGTACCATTTATTAGGAAACCTTCAGTGTGTCGTTCAGTATCTTATCAAATAAACACCTACATGTCTGTACGAGTCTCCCGAGACTCATGGTTCACTGGGATAAACCACCGGACCAAGTCACGATATACGACATGTACTGGTCTCAGCGGATTGTTAGCAAATCTTCACTAGGAACTTTATTTAAGGATATACAACTAATAGTGCGCTTCTCAATGTCGATTACAAACTACGTTGTAACCGCGTACTATACTGTAAATCATAGGGTCTTTGTCTAATATACACGTATCACTGAACCAAATTTCGTTTCGATCTAATCATAATCAGATATCTAATCGCAATCAGATCGAATAAGCATATAAAAGACAAGGGTGCTACAATAAAATTAGTAATATTATGAAAAATACAATTGCTCGTATTTATGAATCAGATATAAATACGATCCGGATTGGCACTCCGAGCACCAACCCTAACAATTTCTCCCACTTGCTCTAGTGTCAATCCATGGTATCCTATACATATCTCAATATGTATCGCATACTCATGGCCCTCAAGAGTTCACCAGCACTCAAGAGGTAGGCAACAACAAGTAAACATGCTTTAACAAATCGAGTCTGTCCAACAAACCCAATCGTTTTCCTTAGCTAGCATCATTCATATTTTGTAGAATCTAAATTCTACATCAATATGACTTAGACGCTATATCAGTATTGTGCTACAGCTTCTAAGTTGTCTATGTATTTGGAAATCAAATCCAAATACTTTGAGACAACCGCAAGCACCACACTAATATGAAAACTTCTAATCTATAGGGTAACTTTGCAACTTCATAAGTCAATACTTCTTAAGTTGTAACCGATTCCACTAGTTTAGTAGAATCAATGGTGATACTCTCACTGCATCGTTTCTGACTTTATATGACATAGACCATCTAGTGTCATAATTAGAATCAAAACTAATCTGACATTATGGTTTGACTAAATTCTCCATGTATGAGAAACTAATTCTTAATATCTCAAAGATCACAAAGAACATGTTTCAAGATCCATCTTATGGTCTACATCATATCAAAATAACTCGTAACATTTACGATTAAATTGATATATTTAATCGCACATAATATAGTATTCATTATGCCATCATCCTATGATGAATAAGATTGACTAGATATTCCAATCAATCTATCTTTCGACAAAGGAATCATCCTTTACGAAAGATGAATACTATATATATAAAAGATACGTTAATTGTCAAACAGTTACACTAATTATCGTACAGATAGTCTTACTGTGTCCTTTATTAGATCATATCTAATCTACGATTAAATTCTCATTTTTCATGCTTTAAATCCAATTTATTCAAGAGAGAGACTCAAATGATCTTCTAAATGATATTACCTTCAAATTTATAAACTACCTCTTTATATAAGAAGTAAAATGAAAAAAAACAAATAATTTTTAATAAAGTAAAATTAGATATTAGACGCTGTTTTACGAAAGCAAATGAGACAAACAACTTTTAATAAAATAAAGATAAATCAAAATCAAAATCAACACTACTTTTAATAAAGTAAAAATAAAAATAAAATCAGAATCAACACGAATTTTAATAATTAAGGAGAAACAACAAAAAATAAAAGTATTAAAAAAATAATTAAGGGGAAAATTAAAAAAGAAAAGTATTGTAAAAATAAATAAAAGGGAAGAGAGAATGTGGTATTATGAGAAAGAAAACTGAAGAGAGAAAATAAATGGGGTAAGTAAGTATTGTTAAATAAATTAAAAAAAATTTCTAAATAAATTAAAAAAGAATTAAAAAATTAAATGAATAAATGAACACAAAATAAATAACAATAAATAAGAAATTTATAATATTTATTAAACAAATAAAAAATAATAGATATATAAAGAGTAAAAGAACATGAATGTAACAAAAATAAAAATAACAATTTATAAAATAAAAATATTTAATTGAAAAATAAAATAAAAATATAATTTATAGATTAATACATATATATGACAGATTTTGGAAAGAGGGGTAAAAATGTCATTTGAAGGGAGACAAGAGTTAAAGATTTGTCAGGGGAGAAGAAATTTTATAAGTAGAATAGATATATGTTGAAATTCTAAATTCAGTAACCGATTGACTTGTGACTAATGGATTGATGCAATTGAAAAAAGAAAAGAAAAAAAGAGAGAGAGAGGAAACGCGTTGGACGAGAATTTGAAGCTCGTGAAAAATGTTGCGTATTTTGTTTTGCACAAACCCATCACATGATTCACATTCCAGGAGACTTCCTGTGCATTTACCAACTTCATATTGATTTGAGACTCATGCATGACGGAACTTTCTTATTTTCTTTCTTTGTAATTTTCGGCAATTTAAGTTAACCCAAATTTTAAAAATCTTAAAAGAATTTTTAAAATAAAATATTAATAATGAATGCTAAATATAGAAGTCATATTTTTTTTTAAATTCTGAAATTTCTTTGAATTTCGGATTTTAATTTTGAATCAAATTTTAAGTCTCCAATCGTCCACATGTGCCGACTTTTCATTAATAATTTATGTTTATCACTTATAGCTATATCTTAGTCGATTTATAAGTAAAAATATCATATTTATCCTTAAGCAATTTTTTTTTAATTATTTAATATATGAAAGGAAGTGTTAAAACATAAAAGTTTATCATGAACATAAATGGTAATGCCAAATTATAAGAGAAATGATAATGTAAAACAATTAAATTCTCTATTTAACATTTTTCTTTAATTTTGTCAACATGCATATATAAATTCCTATATTTTTTTTGAAATTGTTGGAAATCTCACCGTCAAACCAATCCTTCCGATAAGCAGAGGAGATAAAATCTCCGGCTGTCCCAGGCTCTTACAAGAAACGTACTTCCTGTATTCGAACCCAGGACCTCAAGATGAGATCCTGAATCCTACACCACCAAGTCACATCCATTGGGGACGTATATAAAAATAAATTCCTATATGTTAGGTCTTTTTTCGTCTATTTTAATAGGATTAATCAAATAATTAATTATTCCTAATTAATTAATCACAGTAACATGTAGAATATAAATTGTGAAAAATAAATGCTACATAATATTTTTACGTCGCTCGAAATCTCTTCCTACGCCCACGGGGCCACGCATAGTGATTAAATAATCCACTTAACTATGTAATTTTTTTTTTTTTTTTTTTTTTATTGTTTTAACATATAAAATGAAGTGTTAAAAGTTATCATGAATATAAATGGTAAAGTCAAATTATAAGAGAAATGAAGATGTAAAACAATTAAATTCTCTATATAACATTTTCTTTAATTTTGCCAACATACATATACAAATTCCTATATGTTAGGGCCTTCTTGGTCTATTTTAATAGGATTGATCAAGTAATTAAGTATTCCTAATTAATTAATTAATTAATAAAATAATATAAATTACAAAAAAAAAATGAGATAAATAATTTTAAGTAGTTCAAAATCCATTTCTACATTCGTAGGGCCACCCAAAGAGATTAAAAAATCTACTAAGATGATGAAGATTACAATTTAAATGAGTTATAAAACTTAAGATATCATCTTATAATTCCCACGTCTTTATTATATCCTCTCTTAACTGATCTAGCTTAGCGAGCACAACTCGACTTTAGTAGTTATTACTATAGTTGAATTCCTTTCAACTCATTAACTAGTTGTTGTTAGAAATTCTCTAATATATATAGAAAAATATATGAGAGATATGTCCCTTGAGTAATGACTTATGGGAAAAGGCACAAAGATGAATGGACATATCATCTAAGTATAAGAATGTGTCTATAGGCTTCAAATGACATAAGGAAAATGTATAACCTAGGAGGGTTACACCATAAATAAAAGGGTTCCCATAATGGCACCGTTCCATGCCTATTAATTAAGAGGCCTTAAGTTCATTTCTGATCATAAAAAATATTCATAAGTTTTTCTTTTTATCTAGAATCATCTTAAATGAGAGAATTTCCTCCATCTTCCTTGTTCAAGTTCTTGTGATAAGGAGTACCCCTTCTACAAGAAGCATCCAAGTAATTCTGGGAGAATGTTAGCCATAAGTCATCTGTAGAGCACCGAGGCGAGGCTAATAAGTTCTTAAGGACAGAGGCAACTCGACTTGGATTCAGTTTTCGATCATCTTCAATATTTTTCTAGTTTTTTTTCTAAGTTTTATGATTATGGTATTTGATTGCATGATAGTGGAAATTGATCGTATAATGCATGTTAAAATCGATAAATGACACATAATAAACAACAATCTTAATAACTTATTGTTGGGATTTTGGGCGATGGGGCACAGTGAAAGCGCGGGTTCAGGCGAAATCGTATTTTAAAACTTTTTCAAAATACCAAATAAATTATTCAATATCTAATATGAATAATTTATTTTATATTTCACCTAAACCTATTTATTTAATATCAAATATTAACATAAACATAGTTGGAACTTCGTGAAACTTTTACGAAAATCGTTTTTCCGTAATATGACCTAAAACGTATTTTTGACCGAACCGACTACCTGACACTTATGGAAACTGCCCAAGTCAGCTCCAATAGTGTCGGGGCAGTTCATGGGCTGTCCGAACAGAGACAGATTCACTATTTGGATAGCCGTCAATCGTTGGCCCAAAATCCACCCGGTAATGCCATTTTTGGCCGTTTTCGCTTATTTCATGTCGGAAA
Source organism: Zanthoxylum bungeanum (assembly GCA_019454045.1). Lineage (NCBI taxonomy): Eukaryota > Viridiplantae > Streptophyta > Magnoliopsida > Sapindales > Rutaceae > Zanthoxylum > Zanthoxylum bungeanum. The sequence continues at coordinate 219,842 of SKCR01026306.1, forward strand.
CACTTTCCGGCAATTGTGCCAACTCCCAAAACACATCCATTACATTCATATGACAATAAAATCATCACATAATTTCCATTTTGGGTAGATATGATCTGCAGACCAAAAATTCTCATTTTTCATGCTTTAAATCCAATTTATTCAAGTTTAATCAAACTAATCAATCACCAAATGAGTCACCACATATGAACAACCCAAGAAAAATTATATGCATTACATGAGTGGTCATAACACTCTAAAATGGCAACATGTCATCAAATGAACAAATTGGATACTAATTACACTAATTCCATCCAATACACTTCACACATGCTTCATTAGCTTCCAATCCATCATCAACAATCAAAAGCCTCAATTTTTCAGAATTGAAGGAACCCTAGAACCTTTCTAAATCATCAAGAAACAAGAAACTAAATTTCCAAGCTTATGATTTTGAAGAATTAACTAAAATCTCCTAAATCCTTAGCATTTTTTCTTGATTTTCCTTCATTTCTTCATTTTTTCTTCAAACCAATATTGAGAGCCTTTTTATGGTGTTTTGGTCGGCCATTGATGATGATTAAATGAAGAAGAAAATATTTCCCCTTTTAAAATTGCATTGCCGTAATTTTGGGGGGTATTTTGGGGATTTTGTGATTTAAATCAAAATAAGCTTTAATCTTGGCAAATCAAATTTGGACATATTTAGCTTAATAAATTCATGCCATGTTGACCAATAATAATTGGACAAATTCCATAACATTTATGGAAAAAACTTATTAATTAATAATTCAAATATTTAACAATTAAATATCCAAATAATTAATTAATGCAATTATTATTATATATGTATTTTTATTTACAATAAATAAAAAATACATATATTTATGACATGTGTCAAAATCACATTTGAGGAATAATTAATGTGTATCTAATTGTATTATGTATCAAATACAAATACACAATAATTATTATCAAACAAAATCCCCTAATGCATGTGTTATCGTTTAACCAATTAAACAATTCGAATTAACTCACCTAATCCGGTGAAGTATTATGAATAATTAATATTATTCATATCGAGTTGCCCAAGTGCTCAACGAGTACACTTCATATTATGTGACTCTATAATTTTAGGTCTATCCGTCATGGAATCCAATTTCGTGTCGATAATCCACCCACTCATGGATTATGACGACCACGGATAATCAAAATAAACTATGCAAGCCGAGGTCATAACATATGTATAATCCCTCCGTCATAGGCTATCCGTATTATACCTGGGATATAGATTAGAACGTCAAATCCGTTAGATATAATACAGTCGACTTTCAATTTACAATCTCTAAATAACACTCGGAACTGATTTCCGATGTTATACCACGACCATGGATTTACTAGATCGTAAACAAGTGAGGATGTCTATGCCATGTACACAGGACTGACAGATCATGTCTTGATACGCACAGGATATCATAAGCATCAGTCCACACCCAACGAACAGACGGAGGTCTGATTATGACTAAATCGTTGACGTGACTGCCATCAAAGTGTGGAGGATAGCTCATATATCCACATTGGTATCTCAATTCGAAGGACCGCTATGCTTGCTCAACTCGAGAAGGTTCCTATTGACGCTGGTGTACCATCTATTAGGAAACCTTCAGTGATTCGTTCAGTGTCTTATCAAATAAACACCTATATGTTTATACGAGTCTCCCGAAACTCATGGTTCATTGGGATAAACCATCGTACCAAGTCACGATATACGACATGTACTGGTCTCAGCAGATTTTACTAACCGACTTGTGTTAGCAAATCTTGACCAGAAACTTTATTTAAGGATATACAACTAATAATGCGCTTCCCAATATCGATTACAAACTACGTTGTAACTGCGCACTATATTGTAAATCCTAGGGTCTTTGTGTAATATACACGTATCACTGAACCAAATTCAGTTTTGATCTAATCATAATCAGATATCTAATCGCAATCAGATCGAATAAGCGTATAAAAGACAAATGTGCTATCATAAAATTAGTAATATTATGGAAAACACAATTGCTCGTATTTATGAATCGGACATAAATACGATTCGGATTGGCACTCCGAGCACCAACCCTAACAATTTCTCCCACTTGCTCTTGTGTCAATCCATGGTATCCTATACATATCTCAATATGTATCTCATACTCATGACCCTCAAGAGCTCACTAGCATTCAAGAGGTAGGCAACAACAAGTAAGCCCGCTTTAACAAATCGAGTCTGTCCAACAAACCCAATCGTTTTCCTTAGCTAGCATCATTCATATTTTGTAGAATCTAAATTCTACATCAATATGACTTAGACGTTATATCAGTATTGTGCTACAACTTCTAAGTTGTCTATGTATTTAGAAATCAAATCCAAATACTTTAAGACAACCGTAAGCACCACACTAATATGAAAACTTCTAATCTATAGGGTAACTTTGCAACTTCATAAGTCAATACTTCTTAAGTTGCAACTGATTCCACTAGTTTAGTAGAATCAATGGTGACACTCCCACTGCATCTTTTCTGACTTTATATGACATAGACCATCTAGTATCATAATTTTAATCAAAACTAATCTGATGTTATGGTTGCTGACTAAATTCTCCATGTATGAGAAACTAGTTCTTAATATCTCAAAGATCACAAAGTACATGTTTCAAGATCCATCTTATGGTCTGCAGCATATCAAAATAACTCATAACATTTACGATTAAATTGATATCTTTGTTGGAGTTCTACGGTCCCAAGGATCAAATCAAAAGCAATAAAACATGTGTGAATACAATCGAGAAAGTCGCGGAATACTCATATCGATCGGTTGAGCGACACGGCAAGCATTAAAACTTCAAGTTTCTGCTCCTCACAGTCATGGCAGTAGCACTGTCACAGCCCACTGGTTTCGGCCATTGGAGGTCACTCGTCAAGCTCCAAGCTTCGTCGAACGATTCCCGGCTCATGGGTGGACTTCCCTATCACCTTCGCATGTCTTCGTAGTGTGCTAGCACTCCCGATTTTGCCATAAAATCGCGACTCTTGGCTTCCCACTGCTCACAGTTTTAACAGCAAACCAGAAGGTTTTGGCCCTTTGGGCGTGTGGAGAGAAGAAGAAAGAGAGGGGAGAGAGATGTGTGAGAGAGATAGAAAAATGTGTATTAGTTTTTGTTTTCAAAAAACAAATAAACACATACCAATTTTTATTTCAAAAGTCAAGCCATAAATGGCTCCAACCACCTCCATCAACTCACATCAATCCATCAATCATGAATAGTGACTTGCGTCAATCACTCAAAGTGAAAGACATACATCACTTGATTAACGAATGATATGACGCTAGTTGCGACTAGCGATTTGACGCTTGATTTGACTTGCGTGCCGCATTCGAATTCGAAATGCGAATGCGCTCGCAAATAATCTCGGGCTCGGGTTCGCTAATTCTAAATTAACGAATTTTCCGTTGCGACGTAATTAAATCTAATTTAATTAAATAATCATGCCTAACATAATTACTATTCACGTCGTTAACGAATTAATTCTAAATTAATTCGTTCGCCCGAATTAAAATCTAATTTTAATTCCGCATCGAAATCCAATTTCGTTTAATATATCGAATATATTAATTAATCGATTAATTCCAAATTAATCATTATCTCTATTTAATTGATATTTTATCCCAGATAAAATATCTCCGCAATTAATCCCAGATTAATTTTCTCCCTCTTCTAATTAATCCCAGATTAATTTAGAGTGCGAGTCATACGTCATCGGTGAATCTTTGGGAAGCGACCCATGAGATCCCCGGATATGTTGGCAGTAAATTCGGTCGTCGGACTATCCGAACACGTAAGTACCAAGTACTACATTTATACCGATTTACAAGACAAGGTTGGCCTCTAGCAAAGCGCCATGCTTACCCAATTCTCCGGAAATATCCTTACAGGAATAAAAGATCTATATCATGCGTAGTATACGTAGTATTGCGTATTTCTGTCTAGTATCGGATGATCAAGTGCTAGGCCTGGGGCTGGAATTGTGTCTGCCCCGTATGAAGCACATGTCGGATGTCTGGTGACTAATCTCTATAATCGGATAAACCTGACCTTGTCATTTTATCCCGATAGCTGCAGCATTTAAGAGAACCAGTCCCGTATCCTACGTGACCATCATCTCCATATGACTGGAGTGAAACTTCCATCTTGACATCACACCCAACACACTACGATTCTCAATATACCCAGTATTGGAGTACACAGAACCTGTTAAAGCCCTGGACGACCGCAACCAAAATATATTGATTGTCGTAAGTATTAGCGGTGCAAGTCTCAGGTTAAGACCAAATACACCTACCCTGATTTCAGACTTCCATAGACACATAGTCATACTACCAATGGAATTCCGAGGGGGTCTATCCAGAGCGAAGATGTTTCCCGTACCATCGGTAAAACACAACCTTCTATTACACTTGTATGAGTATCCTATACCCAAATATATGAGAACTATATCGTTGTGCCCTCACAACGCGCACAAGTGTAATACTAGTCTTTTACGCATTTATCGATATCCAATCTCGACAATGCTCTGACTAGGGATATTTAATGATTTATGCTTCGTGGATTGATACTGTCTCATATCATTCTCAATCCAGGAACAAATCAAAGGGACCTCCTATCATTTATATATCTAGGTGATCTAATCACAAATGATAAGAGTGCAAACTCCTTTGTCACATAGTTAATTTGTACAACAATACCATGATCTGTACAAATAGTGACGCTATGGGTCATAATTGTCCAACAATCTCCACTTGGCCTATAGCCAGTCACTCGAGTGTCTACCACCCGAACTATGTACGGTTGGCTCAAATTGCTGAGAAAAGACTTTCGTCAGCGGATTTTCATGATTATCATCTGATGCGATTTATTCGATCATCACATCGTCACGATGTATGATCCGAACGAATCAGATGAATATCGAAGTAAATATCTGGATCGTTGATGAGACCATTAATTCTTTAGCCTGTGCTGACGCCTAGCTCTGCTGCTAACAGAATTATATCTAATCTAATTAGATTTGTTATCGACCCAAATGGATTCTATTGCTGCCTCAGCTGCAGCAATAACCCGTATTTGTTGTTTATTCGGTAACAGTATCTTGCTTGGAAGATTTCCAGCTCACTGTTCCGTCATTCAAACTGTATAGTACCGTTTGCGACTTTTAGTCGTCTTTATCGGTTAGGAAACTTGCTACAGTGATCCCAGTCACTTCAAGTTCTCCATCTCCATAGACTAAGACAACATCCTTAGTTCTCTTAGATACTAACGGATGTTCTTAACATCAATCCAGTGACTATCACTTGGATTGGCCTGTTTGTGACTTCATATGCTCAAAGCGTATGAGACACCAGGTAGTGTACATTTTTCAATGTACGATTCAACGGAGAGTTTTCGAAAGCCAAGCTTTCGCCGATAGTTATTTTATGGGAATATCATTTCCAAGAAATGACGTATTATCATTATTTTATAGGACAGCCACTGTCAGTGCGCTCCCACTAACCCTCTTATATACATAAGAATCATTTCGTTTTGAATTAAATCATACTCCATTATGATTACATCAAAACGATAATTCCAAGAACCTATGCTTGCTTCAATCCAAACATGGATCGAATAACCTGCAAACCTTGTTTGCTAGTTTTGGTACGACAAAACCGACAGGATGTTGTAAACATCCTCCAAAAGGTTTCCTTTTCAGGAAAGCGATTTTCCCGTAAAGCTGTCATATTTCATAAATGAAACATGCAGCATTAGCAAGCATTTTCCAAATGGATTTACCGTGGCAACAATTAAAAGGTTGAATCGTAATCAACATAATGTTGATAATGATACATTTCCACTACAAGCCTAGCTTAGTACGTTGGTATGTTGCCATCCATGTATGTCTTCCTTGAAGACTTATAAAGTACCAATAGGCACAATGCCTTGCGGTACATCAACTAGTATCCAAACTTGTTGATATACATGGTATCCATTTCGGATTATATGGCACTTTTCCATAATAGGGAGTCAATACCTTGTATCACTTCCTCATATGTAGTCAGTTGGTATACCTCAATAAGATTGACATCTTTATGAGATGAGATCAGAAACCCATACCCCATGTTGTTTTCTGACTCTTTCCGACATACGCGGTTCTTGTGTATACGAAGATTAATGGTAATAGTTTCATCATTGATGAACTATTTGTGTTCTATTAGGATTCGGTGCCTTGAACAGTATTACTCCGATTTTCATCGAGTTTTACTATCCTCCCACTTACCACTGCATATCGGTATTCCTCTTAGGAAAACCACATGGTGAGCAACAATCTAATTGTTCTCTCGTGAGTTGTATAAGTACAATACTTTTGGTATCCCTATGATAACCCACAATTGGCACTTATCCATTTGGGTTTTAGTTTGGTATCATCCAAACATATGCCAAGCATACCCAAATATCCAGGAATGTGAAACCCGATTTATTTTCCCGTTCATATCTAATATGAAATCTGTCAAACAGATTTTTATGGAACCTTATTCAAAATAAGTTCTTGCACTGTTTAAAGCTTATCCGTTGAAGGAAATGGTAGCTCAGAGCGACTAATGATTAACCTTATCATGTCCAACAAAATTCGGTTTCTCATTTCGGACACACCGTCAAACTGACGTGTTTCGGGAGGAGTCCTCATTTGAAAGAATACTATACTCTTCCAAGTATATTAGAAACTTATTGCTTAAGTATTTTCATCATGGTCTAACCGTGATGATTTTATACTTTAGCTGATCTGTTTGTCTATTTCGTGTCGAAATTATAAAAGTTTTCGATTTGTGTTTCAAAAGAAACACATAACCATAACGCGATGCCACATCCATAAAGGTCACGAAATATTCATATCCACCTCTAGCCTAGCTAGACATGGGCCCACTTGCTTCACTATGAACTAGGGCTAACAGATCGGTGGCATTTTCACTTTTACCAAGTAAAGGTGTTTTAGGCACTTTGCCCATTAAACTAGATTCGTAGACTTTATGTGATTAGAATCAAATTAGTCCGTGTACCCACTCTTCGAAAGTGTGGATATACGATTCTTGTTTAATTGTGTCCTAGACAACAATTCCACAATTAGTTTTATCTGATCAAATCAGTTTGAGCTGTTTGTTTGTTATATTATATATTTGAGATTTATTTATATTCAAAATATAAATGTTGTTATCCACATCTAATGTGTTTATCTCAATATCATCTTTATATAATAAAACACTTTAGTGTTCTAGAATATAAAGGTCAATCCGCAACGGATTAAACACTGATATAGAGATAATGTTCCTAGTCAAACTAGTTACATTATAACAGTTTCCTAACTTAGGTACACACTCGAGGGTAGTTCCTAAACTTAGGTATCTACGGTTAAAACAGCGACTTTCGTCCCGTTTCCAAATCGCATATTAATCTCGATTCAAGTCAGTATCCTGTTCAAAACAGATTCTGAACATCAATTCATATTTATGTCACACTAAGTATCTAAAATACAATTTTAATACTAGTAGTGAACATATTTATGACAAACATATTTGAAGTCAGAGCCTTGCTCGTCTTCAATTCCTTCATGTCTGCTTTGTTCAAACGGCAGTCACGCTTCCGCGATCCCGTTTGCCACAATTAAGCAGACATTTTGGGATATGTCCTTTATATTCCCAGAAGATTATAATGATTTTGCCTTTGCCCTTTTCCACATTCCAGAAGCCTTTGGCCAAGCCTTGGGTTTCCAGAATATCGAAGTAAGGTGCGCCTTGCGCTACTTGCCTTATTGCAAATTTTGACTTTGTCTCCTTGAGAATAGTCATTAACTCTCCAAGAGTTATTTATTGCAATTTAGTACTTCTAAAATCTAAGTATAGATTTATGAAGATCCTTCAATTTCTTTATCATACTTTAAGGATCTAATCCTTAGTTCTGATTCAGAAATTAATGAGTGTACTATGACAAGCTAAATGGATTAAGCACTAAAGTTATCATTATATAAATCTTCCAAAGATTATGCTCGACTATTTGCTTAACTCCGGGCTTAGGCCTAATATGTTATTTTATCAAATAAAGTAACTTATTAGTTTTTCCAGGACCATCCTGAAATTTATTCCCAATTTGAAAATTAAACCATTTAAATACATTCTCCCTTGGATTATGTTTTAAATGTCAATCTTTCAATTTAATCTTGATTTTAATAGTCCAACTATTTAATCAACGATTTCGGTACTATTTATTATAATGATTACAATAGTCCAACTATTTAATCAACTATAATTTAATAGATAAAATCAATTATATTGATTACTATAATCCAATTATAAAATCAACTATAAATGAATAGTTTGAATATAGTCCAACTATTAATTAAAACAACATTTAAATATTAGTCCAACTAACATTTAATTTATTTGACGAATGATATTTGTTTGAGCGCGTATGGCAAGTAATTAAACGAGTATTGCAAATTCAATTCTTGCCTCCCACTATTTTTTGGCGAGCCTCTAACCCTCTGTCGAGTACTCGGGAAACCGTATTTCCTAGTGGGCTAGGATCCCGTTAAATATCACACAATCTTGACTTTGGCCAACAAATTGTATGATAATTAACTAGGTAGATCTCTAAGATCGATTGGATCCAATCCAATTCCTAGATCCGGTAGGGGGACATCCAATACATCCAATGTATTACCTAACATTTTTCCTCTGAATCAACTAAGCCTTGGCTTTGGCACAACAAACTTAGTGATCCCAGTTAAGCGCGACCCATTGACCATGGAAAGCTTCGTAATCAATGTCGATGGACAAGAAGTGGTCTTGACTTTGGCCAACAAACCACAACTTGGACAAGACACTGATATGGAACAAAGCCTTCGTGATTCAAACATATCCTCGACGGACAAAGGCCTTGACTTTGGCCAACAAGCCAATGCCAGTCTCGGATCTTGAGTGAGAATCACTCAATAGAAGGAAAAACGCTTAATATTTTGTGAGGGTTTTTCGAGTGCAAATTGGCAACCAATTTTATTATCTTTGTTAAGGTCTCATCATCATACACCCTTAAACATGCATTCTAAACACATAATAAAGCGCGTATAATAAAATAATAATGATATGCGGATGGATACTTTACACATTGATCCTAGATCAAATCTCTCCATTTCTCTCTCCCGCTAGCACAAATATTTCTTCTACCCGTTACACTACACTTCTAAAGAAACCTCATTTACATTGAGGGAAATAGGTGAGAAGAGAATACAAAGAATTGAGAGGTAATAAGGCTGGACACGCAGGTCCAATTAATAAATCAAATTTATTACAATTTCTAAAATTGTCCCTGTTGGACAGTTATGACCCATAGCGTCACTATTTGTACAGATCATGGTGTTGTTGTACAAATTAACTATGTGACAAAGGAGATTTCTCTCTTATCATTTGTGATTAGATCACCTAGATGTATAAATGATAGGAGGTCCCTATGATTAGTTCCGGATTGAGATGATATGAGACAGTATCAGTCTTCGAAGGTTTAATCATTAAATATCCCTATTCGTAGTATTATCGAGACTGGACATCGATAATGCGGAATAGACTAGTATTACACTTGTGCGTGTTATGGAAGCGTAATAACATAGTTCTCATATATTTGGGTATTGGATACTCATGCAAGTGTAATACGAGGTTGTGTTTTACCGATGGTACGGAAAACAGCTTCGCTCTGGATAGACCCCTCAGAATTCCATTAGTAGTATGACTATGTGTCTATGGATGTCCGAAATTAGGGTAGGTGTATTTGGTCTTAACCTGAGACTTGCACTGCTAATACTTGCGACAATCAATATGCTTTGGTTTTGGTCGTCCAGGGCTTTAACCGGTTCTGTGTACGCCTCTGCTGGGTATATTGAGAATCGTAGTGTATTGGGTGTGATGTCAAGACGGAAGTATCACTCCAGTCATAGTGGAGATGATGTCACGTAGGATACGGAACTAGTACTCTTAAGTACTGCAGTCATCGGGATGATATGACTAGGTCATGTTCATCCGATTATAGAGACTAGTTACCAGACATCCGACATGTGCTTCGTACGGGGCAGACATAATTCCAACCCCAGGCCTAGCACGTGACATCCGATACTGGATCGCTATACGGAATACTACGTATACTACGCCTGACATAGATTGTATATTCCAGTAAGAATATTTCTAGAGAATTGGGTAGGCACGGTGCTTTGCTAGAAGCCACCATTTCTTGTAAATCGGTAAGCACATAGTACGAGGTACGCACGTATTCGGATATTCCGTTGACCGTATTACTGCCAACATATCCAGGGATCTCTTGGGTCGCTTCCCAAAGATTCACCGATGACAGTTGACTTAAACTAGAATTAATCTGGGATTAATTTAGAGAGAGAAAATTAATCTGGGATTAATTGAGGCTTTATTTAATCTGGGATTAAATGTGTTCGGAAGAGAGAGAACGCGATTAATTTGGAATTAATCGGTAAAATAAATTTAATAGTTAAATTTGATTTTTCTATTTAATTATTTGTATGGGCTAAAATTAATATATCAGATATATTAATATGAATTGGATTTCATTACGAAATTAAAGTCAGACTTTAATACGAACGAACGAATTAATTTAGAATAATTCGTAAACGACGTTCGTAATATATTTGCGAGGCATCGTTATTTAATTAAATTAGATTTAATTATTTAGCGACAAAAGTTCGTTTAATCGGATTAAACGGATCCGAGCCGCGGAAAATGTTCGTAGAGACATTTGAATTTTGAATTCAAATGTGGGGCCCACTTCACATGTGGTAGTTGGGAGGGTAGTTGGCATTTATGCCAAGCCACCAACTTTCCAACTACCTTGGAATGGTTTTGGTGAAACCATTTACCCAACCACCTTGTTTAGGTAAAAGGGTAAATTGGTTTTACCAAAAGGCATCTCTCTCTCTCATTACACAACACTTGACTCACAAACAAACCCTAAGAACTCCTCCATGGGCTTGAGCTTCCTCCATCTCTTCACTTTGATTTTGTGGCAAAATCAACAAAGCTAGCACTTGTAGAAGTCTTCTAAGGTGATAGGGAAACCAACTCAAAGCTTAGAATCAACACAAAGGTTGGATCTTGGAGATCTTCATTCAACCAACTCAAAGCTTGGAATCAACAAAGGAAGGATCTTGGAAACCAACTCAAAGCTTGGAATCAACAAAGGAAGGATCTTGAAGATCTTCATTCAAAATTTTAAAAGCTCAAATCCATCAATGTAAGTAATTCCGCAACTTATAATGAATTTATGAACACCTTTTCTTGCTTATTAGATCCTTGGCATGTTTTAGGAACACTAACAATGGTATTAGAGCCAATTTTAAGCATGAAAATTTTAGGGTTCATGAGACTAAAATTTGGGGCTTTTATGTTTTGAACATGATTTCTTCAAATTGATGATTTGAGCATGATTAGATTATGTTAACTTATAGTTGTGCATGATTAGATTTGAGAAAAATTGATTGGATCAAATTTTTTAAAATTACTTAGCATGGCCGAATATACACTGTAATGCACTGCAGTTTATTTTTTTTTATAACATCATTGGATGTGTTTAAATGCATGATTAAATGTTGATTGTTGGTTTGATTGGATTGGAATCAAAGTTAATAATGTTTATGTTAAATTCAAGAGCATGTTGAGCATGAAAATGATATGTTTTGGTTTCAATTTGTGTTGAGCATAAATTGATGGATTAAGCATGATTAATTAAGTTAATTAGTATTTTGGAAATATTGAGTTTAATTAATTAATCATGGCTAATACACTTTAATTAAAATAATTGTGATATTTGGAATATTATAATAATGTTAATAAGCCTTTAATTATGTAATTGGGCTAAAAGTGTGTATTTGGGCTTAATGGGCTTGGTTTGACCAAGTTTGGTTTTGGACTTTTGGATTGGATCCAATTGGGCCCAAAACCAATTCCATAAAGTCCAAATACATCACTTGACCCTTTAAAGAATTTAATTGGGCCTAATGGGCCTAAATTAATTTGTAGGCAATAGGGTGATTCCTATTGGGCCTTGGCATTTTGGGTTTGACCCATTATGGCCAAAGCCCATGCCTTAAGAATTAATTAAAAGCCCATTGGACTTTAATTAAAATGACATTGGATGTTATTGGGCCTTCGAGACCCATCAAGATTGGATTTGGAATCCAAGTCTTTAAGGCTTATAAGTAAGTGTAAATATTTAATTTGGAATTAAGTTTGGAATTAGTATTGAATACAAATAAATTGGATTTAAAGTTGTAGTTTAATATAATTCAAGAATACTTACTTTGAGTATTTATTCTTAAATGAGTTTGACTCGCGCAAATCAAATCGTTGTTTGAACATTGGATGATCATTAATTCAAAGATTAATTAATTAATTGGATTAGATTGATTGAATAACATGATTTGTATGAATACATGAATGTATTGCATGAATAATGTATATCAGATGGATATTAGAAGGGTGATGGCAATTTTGGAAATTGTAATAAATTTAGAATTTATTAAATTGGACCTGCGTGTCCAGCCTTTTTATCTCCTTATTCTTTGTATTTCTCTTCTCACCAATTCCCCTCAGTGTAAATGAGGTTTCTTTATTGTATTATGTAATTGGGTAGAAGTTAGAATACTTCTAGCCGGGGAGAGGAAAATGAGTGATTTGTTCTAGGAACAATTTGTGACATATTCATCCGCATATCATTATTAATTTATTTATCGCGCCTTATTATGCTTTTAGAATGCATGCTTAAGGGTGTATGATGAGACCTAATCAATGATAATAAATTGGTTGCCAATTTACGCGAAAAACCCTCAAAACATATTAAGCGTTTTTCCTTCCGTTGAGTGATTCTTACTCAAGATCTAAGACTGGCATTGGTTTGTTGGCCAAAGTCAAGACCTTTGTCCGTTGAGGATGTGTTTGAATCATGAACGCTTTGTTCCATATTGGTGTCTTGTCCAAGTTGTGATTTGTTGGCCAAAGTCAAGATCACTTCTTGTCCATCGACATTGATTACGAAGCTTTCCAAGGTCAATGGGTTCCGCTTAACTGGGATCACTAAGTTTGTTGTGCCAAAACCAAGGCTTAGTTGATTCAGAGGAAAAAGGTTAGGAAAATATATTGGATATATTGGCATATATATTGTATATATGTTTCGGACTTGGATGTCCACCTACTGGATCTAGGAATTGGATGAGATCCAATTGATCTTAGAGATCTACCTAGTTAAGTATCATACAATTTGTTGGCCAAAGTCAAGATTATGTGTTATTTAACGGGATCCTAGCCCACTAGGAAACAAGGTTTCCCGAGTACTCAACAGAGGGTTAGAGGCTCGCCGAAAAATAGTGGGAGGCAAGTATTAGATTTTTAATTTCGTTTAGATACTTGCCATACGCGCTCATTTCAATATTTCGTCAATAAATTAATATATTAGTTGGACTAATATTTAATTGTTGTTTTAATTAAAACAGTTGGACTGTATTCAAACTACTTCATTTATAGTTGATTATATAATTGGATTATAGTAATCAATATATTTGAATTTTACCCTTCATTTATAGTTGATTATATAATTGGATTATAGTAATCAATAAATTTGAATTTTACCGATCATTTATAGTTGATTATATAATTGGATTATAGTAATCAACATATATTTGATTTTAACAAATAAAATTGTAATTAGTTATATAGTTAGACTATAGTAATCATTACATTAGATTGTACCTGAAATCGTTGATTGGATAGTTAGACTATTGGAATCAAGATAACTGAAAGATTAGTGTTTAAAACATAATCCTGTGTGAAAATGTGTTTAAACGACTTTAATTTTCAAAATTGGGAATAAAATTTCAGGATGGTCCTGGAAACTAATAAGTTACTTTATTTGATAAAATAACATATTAGGCCTAAACCCAGAGTTAAGCAAATAGTAGAGCATGATCTTTGGAAGACTCATGTGATGATAACTTTATTGCTTAATCCATTATACTTGTCAAAAGAACTCCTTAATTTCCTAATCAGAACTAAGGATTAGATCCTTAAAGTATGATGAAGAAATTGAAGGATCTTCATAGATCTATTCTTAGATCTTAGAAGTATTAAATTGCAATTAATAACTCTTGGAGAGTTAATGGCTATTCTCAAGGAGATAAAGCCAAAGTTTGCAATAAGGCAAGTAGCGCAAGGCGTACCTTACTTCGATATTCTAGAAACCCAAGGCTTGGCCAAAGGCTTCTGGGATATAGAAAATGGGCAAAGGCAAAATCATTAATGTCTTCTAGGAAGACAAAGGACATATCCCAATATGTTTGCTTAAACTGTTGCAAATGGGATCACTAAAGCGTGACTGCCGTATGGACAAAGCAGACATGAAGGAATTGAAGAAGAGCAAGGCTCTGACTTCAAATATGTTTGTCATAAATATGTTCACTACTAGTATTAAAATTGGATTTTAAATACTAAGTGTGATACATAAATATGCATTGATGTGCAGAATCTGTTATGAGCAGGATACTGACTTCAATTGAGATTAATCTGCGAATCGGAAACGAGATGAAAGTCGTTGTTTTACCGTAGTTACCTAAGTTTAGGAACTATCATTCGGGTGTGTACTTAAATTAGGAAACTGTTATAATGTAACTAGTTTGACTAGAAATATTATCTCCATATCAGGGTTTAACCCGTTGCGGGTATACCTTTATATTCTATAACACTAAAGTGTTTTATTTTATAAAGATGATATTGAGATAAACACGTTAGATATGAGTAACAGTATTTATATTTTGAATATAAATAAATCTCAAACATATAATATGACGAACAAATAGCTCAAACTGATTTGATTAGATAAGACTTATTTGTGGCAGTGTTGTCTGGGACACATTAAACAAGACTCGTATATCCACACTTTTGAAGAGTGGATACTAGGACGGATTTGATACCATTCAAATGATGTCTACGAATCTAGTTTACTTGGTAAAAGTGTAAGTGCCATCGATCTGTTAGGCCTCGTTCATAGTGACGTAAATGGGCCCATATCTAGCTAGGCTATAGGTGGATATGAGTATTTCGTGACCTTTTCGGATGTGGCATCGCGTTATGGTTATGTGTCTCTTATGAAACACAAATCGGAAACTTTTAGAGTTTCGACACGAAGTAGACAAACAGATCGGCTAAAGTATTAAAACCATCACGGTTTGACCATGATGAAAATACTTAAGCAGTAAATTTCTCAAATACTTGAAAGAGTATAGTATTCTTTCAATGATGACTCATCTTGGAACACGTCAATTTGACGGTGTGTCCAAACGGAGAAACCGAATTTTGTTAGACATGATAAGGTTAATCATGAGTCGCTCTGAGCTACCATTTTCCTTCAAAGGGATAAGCATTAACAGTGCAATACTTATTTTGAATAAGGTTCCATGAAAATCTATTAGATATAATTTCATATTAGATATGAACAGGAAAGAAACTGGGTTTTCTCACTCCTGAAGATTTGGGATGCTGGGCATATGTTTGGATGATACCAAACTAGAACCCAAATTGGATAAGTGCCTAAATTATAGGTTATCCTAGGGAAACCAAAGTATAGTACTTATACATCTCACATGAGAACAATGTAATTGTTGCTCGCCATGCGTTTTTCCTAAGAGGAATTGACCGGCGTAAACACACGCATATAACGCAAGCGCACGTATCGTTCAAGTAGTATAAAAATATCGATCCCACGAAGACTTAATTCCTACTGTTGTTATTAATTATTGAATCTATTTATTTACAGATATCTAATTGAGGGAGAAGAGAATGATTGCTTGATTGATTTGGTTGATTGTAGATTTGCTAAATAAATAAATAAATAAAAAGACAAAAGAAAATACTAAGGAAAATAACAAAAGACACAAAGATCTAGGGTTGTGAATCATTCTAATATCTTTTAAAAGATGAAGTGATTATTTTATGTTTTTGTAATAAATCAGTTTACTAACCTGGAACACGAAATTATGCAAAAGCCTCTGTCGATGGTCAGACGCAAATACCCAGTTTAACCCAATTGAACCATATGTCTATGTCAACCAAATTATCTGGATTCATTAAGTTTAAGTTCCAATTATGGCTACCCCCGCCCGACAGGTATATGTCTATCCTGTAAGGAAATCTATTAAGGGGTTATCTATCCTCAAGGAAGATCGTGGGCTATTAAGTCTAAGGCTGAAACCTAAAATTCCTTTGTCAAGTTTATTTTAGATTTACCACATCAATCTTATTGGTGATCAGACAACAAGAAGCATTAAGCCTAAGACTTAATAAGTAAACCTTTAAATTACCCAAACTATAAAATAACCCCTTATAAAACGGTGATATTAGAATTCATCACAACCCCAGATAACTAACTTAGTTACGACACATAACTAGGGCTAGTAAAAACTTAAATAAAATAAAAGACATAAAGTAAATGCTGAAAAGTAAATTGCTGAAAAGTAAATGACGGAAAGTAAATGCTGAAATTAAATACTGAAAATTAAATGCTGAAAAGTAAATGCTGAAAGTAAATTGCTGAAAAGTAAATGCTGAAAGTAAATTGCTGAAAAGTAAATTGCTGAAAAGTAAATGCTGAAAGTAAATTGCTGAAAAGTAAATAAAGTAAAAGTACAATAAAAGAAAATGCTGAGGTAAAAGGATCCACTTTTATTACTTCTATTTTAGATATCTCCCTTAATATAATATATTAACTTTGCATGATAATTACCAACCAGCCATATAGGCGGTATCCAGATTAAGTTAAATTAATAATTAATTACCAACCGACCAATCAGGCGGTATCCAGTTTAGTCAGGTTAAAACCAATTTAAATAATTACCAACCGACCAATATGGCGGTATCCTCGTTAAGTCAGGTTTTAACTAGTTTATATATTATAATTAAGGGAGATTAATCTAAATATTAGTAATAAAAGTTTTACCTTTTACCCCAGCAAAGGGGAGTTACCTCCTCATTACTGAAAAGTAAAAACTGAAAATTAAAGAAAGAAAAGTATTGTGCGTAAAAGTAAATTACGGAAAGTAAAAACTGAAAAGTAAAGAAAAGAAAGTGCGAAAGAGGAAATTAATTACTAAAAGCTATAAATAAACAAACAAGATACAATCTTCTTAGTATTCTTAAGGAATTCCTTAGAAGAAAGTATGAATTTTACAAATGAGATGGCTTGGTATTTATAGGCAAAATTTTGCCTCCATCAAATCATCCACCAAATCAATTATTAATTGCTCCACTAATTGCTCTACCAAATCTATTATTAATTGCTCCACTAATCTCTTATCATGTTTGGTGATGATTTGATAATTTTTATTATTTATTTATTAATTTATTTTTTGCTTTGAAAATGATTGAAAGTGACTTTAATAATTACACACAACACACTTCTGGATGGTTCATCAATTTCGGTAATGAAATCTTCAGAATTCGAAATTATTTTGCCTTTCAAAGCTGTAGATATTTGAGTCTTCTTTAATCTGGAACTTGAATCAACTCAATCCGATATCGGAGTAAAAAGTTATGCCCAAAATACGACAGATACACAAAATTGGAATTTCCAAAACTGCACTTCGTTAAAACGCCCTTTCAAGTTTCCAATCTCCAAAATTAATATGTCAAGTCCAATTTTTGCCCTTATTTGACCCATATTTCGTCTTAAATGATTTTATTAAGTCCCAATATTATTTTATCTGCAAAATAAACTAAAACACATCAAAATGTTCATCAAACCCGAGAAACTAAACAAAATATTAAGTAAAAGGGGCGGTAAATATTGATATATTTTCCGCTCATCACACCCCCAAACCTAACATTTTGCTAGTCCTCGAGCAAAACAACAAAATAAAATATAAGAAAAAATTAAAATTAAACTAAGCCACTTTCGTAGGGATCACGGTTGCATTTAGCATATGCAACAAGCCTTTAAACCCCTAGGTGTCCCTAGTGGACGAGTTATAGTCTCGTGAGGGCTTACAGCAACGATACCCACAAAAGTTTTACAAAAGTTAAAAGATAATAAAACTAATGCACACAAAAGCAAAAAGACAAGAGAAAAGAGAATAAAGAAGTTAGTGACTAATCATGTGAAACTTCTACTCCAAGTTACTAGTTGTTTTGTTTCTTTCTAAATTGCTGAATAAGTAAATTCTCCGATTATATTTACCATTCTCCATATACACAGCCAACAAAATATTAAACAACTCATTTTTTGCCCATAACAGTCATAAGTGCAGTTGATAAGAGAGTAATATTTTTGTCCTAAAGTTTTATCAGAATTCACACATTTTTGCAGCAATGGAATAATTTTTCGGATTTTTCTGAATTTTTTCTTTGATTTTTTTTTCTCTATTTTTTATTTATATACAATATCTTCCATCTATGTAGCGAGCTTTGGGTCGGTGGCTCCCAAACCAGTTGGCTTTAGGGCACCAAGTGTTAAGATACCCCTACTGACTTAATTACTCAGACTTCAGATATATATATTTTTGCAGCATCTTTGATCCATGTAGCGAGCTTTGGGCCAGTGACTCCCAAACCAGTTGGCTTTAGGGCACTAGGTGTTAAAACACCCTTACAGACTTAATAACTCGGATCTCAGATTTTTTTTTTTTCTTACTCCATTACTTTTTGAGATGCTTTCTCCAATTAAACTAGAGCACTGAATATTACAAACTTTTCAATTATAACTCATGTCCGTATGTTACTATTTATATTGATAATATCTGTCAACTGAGCATATGAAGATCCATTTTAGTCAATTTTATGGAGAATTTACAAATTAAATAATTCAAAAGGAAATAAACAAAAATTAACTTGTTCCGAAATAGGTTTGAAATACGTCTCAGGAGTGAAAACTCCTTACTCAGCTATCTCTTACCAATTTCACCTTTTTAGTCAAAATAAAAACACAAAATATTTTTGTAATTTTTGAAAATTTTTCAAATTTTTTGTATTTTTCGAAAAATTTTGAACTAAAAATAAAAACAACACACAACTAAAAAGAATATACTAATCAACTAATTCCCTCCCCCAAACCTAAATGAGACATTGTCCCCAATGTCTTAAATATTATAAGAAGAGTTTAGAAGATAATACATGGTTAGCTGAAATTCTACAGGAAATTAAAGGTTAAGATCCAGATTAATCCGACGCCACTTACCACGATCGTCCTCGGACCAATTTATCTTTGAAAGGATAGGGTCAACTTGTGGTTCGTAGGCTAAGAGTTGGTCTATTAGATCCGGAGCAGTTCTGGCAGTATAGAAGAGTTTTTTCATAGGTTTTGACACAAACCCATTTCTCCGGGCATCATTAAGAAACACACAAAGAAAATCATAAAATCCATCAACGTTAAACATCCCAATTGGTTTCTGATGTATGTTCAAGTTCGCCCAAGATAGTACTATAAAAATTTCCTCCAATGTACCCAAGCCACCTGACAAAGCAATAAAAGCATCAGCACGATTAATCATTTCTACCAGTCGCTCGGACATACCTGGCACGATCAGTTCATCTCCGTTTGATGATCTAATAAGATTTGCCTCTGCCAAGGGTTTTGGGATGATTCCCAAAACGTGACTACCTCATTCCTGTACAGCCTTTGAAACGATCCCCATTAGTCCAAGATTGCCTCCGCCATATATTAAGTGCATATTCTTTGCAGCTAAGACTCGACCCAATTCCTGTGCTGCTTCTACGTATTGTGGTTTAGTACCAACACTACTACCGCAAAACACACATATGTTTTCAACTCGTCTTCTCGAAGTGGCTTCCATGTTTTACTCTGGATGTCTTCAAAAGTGCAATGATGAGTTGAATTTATAGAACCTGAAAAGGTGAGTAATAATAGCACTAGTATCTTCCAGAGGACGTTTGTTTGCTAAACAACAAAAGAAATCATGAAATGTCAAAAAGTCTGGATCCTGTCTACGGAAATAACAAAAGAAAAGCAAATAAAGCAATTATTAAGGCAACGAAATTGTGTACGCAATACGCCACTAGCTTAGTATAAATTCATAAGGATGCGTCTCAAGAATTCATTCTTTACTCAGCCATCACAAATGAATTAGCTCTCTTCTTTCTGATTTCCAAACACCATTCCTTCTGTCTTAAAATGCTCCGTTTGTGCTTTTCCCTACAAAAATAACACACAAAATTAAAAACTCTACAACATGTATACACAAAATATAAAAATAGAAATTACAACAAAGTGCATGGGTTGCCTCCCTGCTAGCGCTAAATTTTTCGTCTTCAGCCAGACGTGAATGAAATCCATCTGTCAAGGAGGCTTCAGTGTCGTTTTGGACGTCCGATTAAAGACAATCCCGTGAGCGTTGCTTTTGAAGGGTCTCTTCCAACGGTAAGGTAACGAAAATAGTTTTGTCTCATTCAGTGCTTGTGCCAACTTTTTATTATTTGCCCCTCCAGTGGTTCCTGCAAAGAAAGAAAGAAAATCATGAGGTCTCGTATGGTGCTTGACTTTGAATGAAAGTTCCATTCTGTCAAGCTTCTGGGCGATATGTGTAATTTGTACTCCCCAAAACAGTGATGTTTCTTCTGAATGCTCTGGATCTTTAATAAGTTCAGACATTTGCTCCTCCATTTACTCTGTTTCTTGCTCCACCTTTTCTTCACAGATGTATTTTAAAATTTCTGTATTCAATTCTTCATCTGTCATCTGTGAAATGCATGCTTCATAAGTGTCACCCTGAGGATGTAAAGAAATGTCAGATTTTAGGTCTTCATCCTCTGATCTGGGTGAAATGATTGGCTCAGGGAGATCTTCTTCAAACATCATGGTAAAGCATGCTCTAAGATCTTCATTTTGAGGCTGAAAAGTTTCATCCTCCTTTGTTGGTGCAATTGGTACTAACAGCTCAGCTTCATCCTCGTCAGAATCTGAATAATAAAAATCAAATTGAGACTTTGCTGGTTTGGGTTCCCGAACTAATACCTCAGATTCCTTATACTGCTCAGCCTCCTCATCTGTTAAGGTGTCATTGTGGATCTCTGGGTACTCGAAGGCTTCATCAATGTCATCTAAAAATGCTTCTTGATGTATGAAGTTCTGGTTTTCTGTTAATTGTCTGATCTGATCTGTCATTCTCTGTATGGATTCTGTTTGACTATGAATACTTTCGAGTTGATTCTGGAATGTTTCAAGCATTGTATCCAACTTTTCATCTCGTTTTTTGAACACATCTTTGAGCATGTCAATCATCTGATCTTCTTCTGATTGTTCTGATTGTTGATGAAGATCATTGTAGGTGGGTGGTGGATAAGATGGAAAATATGGTTCTGTGAAATGTGATGGCTCGTCATACCATGAAGGATCTTGATAGCTCTGCCACCCTGGATGGTAGTTGTATTCACAATAATCTCTAGGGTGGTTACCATTACATATGTCACATCTCCCCATTGCGTCTTGTTGAGCAAATGTGGTATTGCTTGGTTCTGGCATCCAATGATAATTGTTGGGCTGGACAACAGGCCTCAGAAAACTGGACTGTTGCTCCCATATTTGGGGTGTATCTTCTAGTAAAGCACGTAATCTTTCAATCTCCCAATAATGTTCCATTTTTCAATCACCTGAAAACAAAAGAAGGAAATAAAAATTACTAATAAAAATGAAGAAAATTAGATACAAGTAAATTAGATAGCTTCAAAATTAATAACTCAAGAAAAATAAGTCCCCGACAACGGCGCCAAAAACTTGACCGGCGTAAACACACGCGTATAACGCAAGCGCACGTATCGTTCAAGTAGTATAAAAATATCGATCCCACGAGGACTTAATTCCTACTGTTGTTATTAATTATTGAATCTATTTATTTACAGATATCTAATTGAGGGAGAAGATAATGATTGCTTGATTGATTTGGTTGATTGTAGATTTTGCTAAATAAATAAAAAGACAAAAGAAAATACTAAGGAAAATAACAAAAGACACAAAGATCTAGGGTTGTGAATCATTCTAATATCTTTTAAAAGATGAAGTGATTATTTTATGTTTGTGTAATAAATCAGTTTACTAACCTGGAACACGAAATTATGCAAAAGCCTATGTCGATGGTCAGACGCAAATACCCAGTTTAACCCAATTGAACCATATGTCTATGTCAACCAAATTATCTGGATTCATTAAGTTTAAGTTCCAATTATGGCTACCCCCGCCCGACAGGTATATGTCTATCCAGTAAGGAAATCTATTAAAGGGTTATCTATCCTCAAGGAAGATCGTGGGCTATTGAATCTAAGGCACATCAATCTTATTGGTGATCAGACAACAAGAAGCATTAAGCTTAAGACTTAATAAGTAAACCTTTAAATTACCCAAACTATAAAATAACCCCTTATAAAACGGTGATATTAGAATTCATCACAACCCCAGATAACTAACTTAGTTACGACACATAACTAGGGGCTAGTAAAAAATTAAATAAAATAAAAGACATAAAGTAAATGCTGAAAAGTAAATTGCTGAAAAGTAAATGACGGAAAGTAAATGCTGAAATTAAATACTGAAAATTAAATGCTGAAAAGTAAATTGCTGAAAGTAAATTGCTGAAAAGTAAATGCTGAAAGTAAATTGCTGAAAGTAAATTGCTGAAAAGTAAATGTTGAAAGTAAATTGCTGAAAAGTAAATAAAGTAAAAGTACAATAAAAGAAAATGATGAGGTAAAAGGATCCACTTTTATTACTTCTATTTTAGATATCTCCCTTAATATAATATATTAACTTTGCATGATAATTACCAACCAGCCATATAGGCGGTATCCAGATTAAGTCAAATTAATAATTAATTACCAACCGACCAATCAGGCGGTATTCAGTTTAGTCAGGTTAAAACCAATTTAAATAATTACCAACCGACCAATATGGCGGTATCCTCGTTAAGTCAGGTTTTAACTAGTTTATATATTATAATTAAGGGAGATTAATCTAAATATTAGTAATAAAAATTTTACCTTTTACCCCAGCAAAGGGGAGTTACCTCCTCATTACTGAAAAGTAAAAACTGAAAATTAAAGAAAGAAAAGTACTGTGCGTAAAAGTAAATTGCGGAAAGTAAAAACTGAAAAGTAAAGAAAAGAAAGTACGAAAGTGGAAATTAATTACTAAAAGCTATAAATAAACAAAAAAGATACAATCTTCTTAGTATTCTTAAGGAATTCCTTAGAAGAAAGTATGAATTTTACAAATGAAATGGCTTGGTATTTATAGGCAAAATTTTGCCTCCATCAAATCATCCACCAAATCAATTATTAATTGCTCCCCTAATTACTCCACCAAATCTATTATTAATTGCTCCACTAATCCCTTATCATGTTTGGTGATGATTTGATAATTTTTTTTTTATTTATTTATTAATTTATTTTTTGCTTTGAAAAAGATTGAAAGTGACTTTAATAATTACACACAACACACTTCTGGATGGTTCATCAATTTCGGGCATGCACTCTTCAGAATTCGAAATTATTTTGTCTTTCAAAGTTGTAGATCTTTGAGTCTTCTTTAATCTGGAACTTGAATCAGCTCAATCCGATATCGGAGTAAAAAGGTATGCCCAAAATACGACAAATGCACAAAATTGGAATTTCCAAAACTGCACTTCGTTAAAACGCCCTTTCAAGTTTCCAATCTCCAAAATTAATATGTCAAGTCCAAATTTTGCCCTTATTTGACCCATATTTCGTCCTAAATGATTTTATTAAGTCCCAATATTATTTTATCTGCAAAATAAATTAAAACACATCAAAATGTTCATCAAACCCGAGAAACTAAACAAAATATTAAGTAAAATGGGCGGTAAATATTAATATATTTTCCGCTCATCAGGAATACCGATATGCAGTGGTAAGTGGGAGGATAGTAAAACTCGATGAAAATCAGAGTAATACTGTTCAAGGCACCTAGTCCTTAATGGAACACAAACAGTTCATCAAGGATGAAACTGTACCACAATCTTCGAATACACAAGAACCGCGTTAGTCGGAGAGAATCAGAAGACAACCTGGGAGGTATGGGTTTCTGATCTCACCTCATGAAGATGTCAATCTTATTGAGGAAACTGACTACGTATGAGGAAGTGATACAAGGTATCGACTCCCTATCATGGCAAAGTGTCATGAGTCCGAAATGGATTCCATGTATAACAACTATGTTTGGACATTAGTTATTGTACCGCAAGGCATTGTGCCTATTGGTACTATATAAGTCTTCAATGAAGACATACGTGGATGGCAGCATACCAACGTACTAAGCTAGGCTTGTAGAGGAAAGGTATCGTTATCAACATTATGTTGATTACAACGAAATCTTTTACCTGTTGCCACGTTAAATCCATTTGGATAATGCTTGCTGATACTGCATATTTCATTTATGAAATATGGCAGCTGAACCGAAAAATTACTTTCCTGAAAAGGAAACCTTTTGGAGGATGTTTACAACATCCTGACGATTTTTTCGTATCAAAAATAGCAAACAACGTTTGCAGGTTATTCGATCCATGTTTGGATTGAAGCAAACATTAGGTTCTTGGAATTATCGTTTTGATGTAATCATAATGGTTTATGATTTAATTGAAAACGAGAAATGATTCTTGTGTATATAAGGAGGTTAGTGGGAGCGCACTGAAAGTGACTGTCCTAAATAATGATGATATGTCATTTCTTGGAAATGATATTCCCATATTACAATTCGTGAAATCTTGGCTTTCATGAAAATTCTCCGTAGAATTCTTGGGAGAAACAACCTTTATTCTAGGAATAAAGATCTATTGGGATAGATTTAAAGTTGTTAACACTCTCTGAGAACTCGTACATTGAAAAATGTACGTGACCTGGTGTCTCATACGCTTTGAGCATATGAAGTCACAAACAGGTCAATCCAAGTGATAGTCACTGGATTGATATTAAGAACATCCGTTAGTATCTTAGAGAACTAAGGATGATGTCTTAAACTATGGAGAATGAGAACTTGAAGTGACTGGGATCACTGCTGTAAGTTTCCTAACCGATAAAAACAACGGTACTATACAGTTTGAATAACGGAACAGTGAGCTGGAAATCCTCCAAGCAAGATACTGTTACTGAATAAACAACAAATGCGGGTCATTGCTACGGCTGAGGCAGCAATAGAAGCCATTTGGGTCGATGATAAATCTAATGAGATTAGATATAGTTCTGAAAGCAGTTGAGCTAGGCGTCAGCACAAGCTAAAGAATTAATGGTCTCATCAACGATCCAGATATATACTTCGACTATTCATCTGATTCGTACGGATTATACATCGTGGCGATGTGATGATCGAATAAATCGCATCAGACGATAATCACGCAAATCCACTGACGAAAGCCTTTCCTCAGCAATTTGAGCGAACCGTACATAGTTCGGGTGTAAGACACTCGAGTGACTGGCTATAGGCCAAGTGGGAGATTGTTGGACAGTTATGACCCATAGCGTCACTATTTGTACAGATCATGGTGTTGTTGTACAAATTAACTATGTGACAAAGGAGATTGCTCTCTTATCATTTGTGATTAGATCACCTAGATGTATAAATGATAGGAGGTCCCTATGATTAGTTCCGGATTGAGATGATATGAGACAGTATCAGTCTTCGAAGGTTTAATCATTAAATATCCCTAGTCGTAGTATTATCGAGACTGGACATCGATAATGCGGAATAGACTAGTATTACACTTGTGCGTGTTATGGAAGCGTAACATCATAGTTCTCATATATTTGGGTATTGGATACTCATGCAAGTGTAATAGGAGGTTGTGTTTTACCGATGGTACGGAAAACAGCTTCGCTCTGGATAGACCCCTCGGAATTCCATTGATAGTATGACTATGTGTCTATGGAAGTCTGAAATCAGGGTAGGTGTATTTGGTCTTAACCTGAGACTTGCACCGCTAATACTTGCGACAATCAATATGCTTTGGTTTTGGTCGTCCAGGGCTTTAACCGGTTCTGTGTACGCCTCTACTGAGTATATTGAGAATCGTAGTGTATTGGGTGTGATGTCAAGACAGAAGTATCACTCCAGTCATAGTGGAGATGATGTCACGTAGGATACAGAATTAGTACTCTTAAGTACTGCAGTCATCGGGATGATATGACTAGGTCATGTTCATCCGATTATAGAGACTAGTTACCAGACATCCGACATGTGCTTCGTACGGGGCAGACATAATTCCAACCCCATGCCTAGCACGTGACATCCGATACTGGATCGCTATACACAATACTACGTATACTACGCTTGACATAGATTGTATATTCCAGTAAGAATATTTCTGGAGAATTGGGTAGGCACGGTGCTTTGCTAGAAGCCAACCATGTCTTGTAAATCGATAAGCACGTGGTACGAGGTACGCACATATTCGGATATTCCGATGACTGTATTTACTGCCAACATATCCAGGGATCTCTTGGGTCGCTTCCCAAAGATTCACCGATGACTGTTGACTTAAACTATAATTAATCTGAGATTAATTTAGAGAGAGAAAATTAATCTGGGATTAATTAAGGCTTTATTTAATCTGGGATTAAATGTGTTCGGAAGAGAGAGAACGCGATTAATTTGGAATTAATCGGTAAAATAAATTTAATAGTTAAATTTGATTTTTCTATTTAATTTATTTGTATGGGCTAAAATTAATATATCGGATATATTAATATGAATTGGATTTCATTACGAAATTAAAGTCGGACTTTAATACGAACGAACGAATTAATTTAGAATTAATTCGTAAACGACGTTCGTAATATATTTGCGAGGCATCGTTATTTAATTAAATTAGATTTAATTATTTAGCGATGAAAGTTCGTTTAATCGGATTAAACGGATCCGAGCCGAGGAAAATGTTCGTAGAGACATTTGAATTTTGAATTCAAATGTGGGGCCCACTTCACATGTGGTAGTTGGGAGGGTAGTTGGCATTTATGTCAAGCCACCAACTTTCTAACTACCTTGGAATGGTTTTGGTGAAACCATTTACCCAACCACCTTATTTAGGTAAAAGGGTAAATTGGTTTTACCAAAAGGCATCTCTCTCTCTCATTACACAACATTTGACTCACAAACAAACCCTAAGAACTCCTCCATGGGCGTGAGCTTCCTCCATCTCTTCACTTTGATTTTGTGGCAAAATCAACAAAGCTAGCACTTGTAGAAGTCTTCTAAGGTGATAGAGAAACCAACTCAAAGCTTAGAATCAACACAAAGGTTGGATCTTGGAGATCTTCATTCAACCAACTCAAAGCTTGGAATCAACAAAGGAAGGATCTTGGAAACCAACTCAAAGCTTGGAATCAACAAAGGAAGGATCTTAGAGATCTTCATTCAAAATTTTAAAAGCTCAAATCCATTCAATGTAAGTAATTCCGCAACTTATAATGAATTTATGAACACCTTTTCTTGCTTATTAGATCATTGGCATGTTCTAGGAACACTAACAGTCCCACCCATCTAATATCCATCCGATATACATTATTCATGCATCGCAACCATGTATTCACACAAGCATGTTATCAATCAATCTAATCAAATTAATTAATCTGATAATTAGTGATCATCCAATGTTAAAACAACGATTTGATTTTGCTCGAGTCAAACTCGTTTTGCGAATAAGTACATAAAGTACGAATTCTAGAATTAAATTAAACTACATAATTAAATCCAATTTAACATGTAATTAATTCTAATTCGCTATTTAATCCCAAATTAAATATTACACTTTATTTAACGAACCTTTACGACTTAAATTCCAAATTTAATCGCTACGGGTCTCAAAGCCTGATTAACGTCCAACGTCAATTTAATTAAAGTCCAATGGGCTTTTAATTAATTTCTTAAGGCGTGGACTTTTGGTCAACTCGGGTCAAACCGAATAACCAAAATCCAATCCGGGAGTTACCCCATAAGCCCAGAAATCAATTTTGGCCCATTAGGCCCAATTAAACTTTAAAGGTCCATTAAGTCGCATTTGGGCTTTATGGAAGCGGTTTTGGGCCTAATTGGATCCAAACAATTTTGCCTAAACCCAACTTTGTACAACAAAGCCCAATTAGCCCATTAACAACACAACAAGCCCAAATCCAATGTTAAGGCCCAATTAATTAAATACAAAAAATTCAATTTCACATTTAATTAACCTAAAGTGTATATCATGATTAATCACCCAAATTAACATTTCTAAAACATCAATTTATACATGAATGGATTTGAGCTTTAATTAAATTGACATTCGATGTTAAATTGGGCTTTGAGACCTGTTAATATTAGATTTAGAATAAAGTGTAATTATTTAATTTGGAATTAAATAAAGAATTAGTATTGAATACGAATTAAATTGGATTTTATATTGTAGTTTAATAACTAATTCTTTATTTAATTCCAAATTAAATAATTACACTTTATTAATGAGGGTAATATTAGATGTATGAATAACAGTTTCCTAATGTTTATTACAATAATTTCTAAAATTACCCTCACCCATCTAATATCCATCTCATATACATTATTCATACATCACATCCATGTATTCACACAAAGCATGTTATCAAGCAATCTAATCCAATTTATTAATCTTTGATTAGTGAGCATCCAATGTTCAAACAACGATTTGATTTGCGCGAGTCCAGCTCATTTTAAGAATAAGTACTCAAAGTACGAATTCTTGAATTATATCAAACTACAATATTAAATCCAATTTAATTCGTATTCAATACTAATTCTTTATTTAATTCCAAATTAAATAATTACACTTTATTAATGAGCCTTTGCGACTTAGATTCTAAATCTAATCTTAACAGGTCTCAAAGCCCAATTTAACATCCAATGTCAATTTAATTAATCATGCTCATTTTCATCATCACATGTCCAGCATATTTTGATTAAAATCAAACCCATAATTACATGCTCAAAATCTCGGCCAAGTGGGATTTTCCAAATCAATTCGGTTTCAATCAAATTAAATCCGCAATCAACATTTCCCGATTGTTTCCAACTCATCTAATGAATCAAAAAACAAAATTCCAAGACAATATAGGGCACTACTCAATTCGGCCAAGCCAAAATTTTGGGGAAATTATTCCAAACTATTTTTCTTGAAATTAATCCAATCAAACTTCAATTAAACATGTTATAAGCATACTCAAACATCCAATTAATTCAAATCATGCCAAAAACATTTACCTAAATTTTAAGCCCTAAATTCGTTTCATGCTTTTAACAACGCTCTGATACCATTGTTGGAGTTCTACGGTCCCAAGGATCGAATCAAAAGTAATAAAACAAGTGTGAATACAATCGAGAAAGTCGCGGAATACTCACATCGATCGGTTGAGCGACACGGCAAGCAACAAAACTTCAAGTTTCTGCTCCTCACAGTCACGGCAGTAACACTGTCACAGCCCACTGGTTTCGGCCATTGGAGGTCACTCGTCAAGCTCCAAGCTTCGTCGAACGATTCCCGGCTCATGGGTGGACTTCCCTATCACCTTAGCATGTATTCGTAGTGTGCTAGCACTCCCGATTTTGCCACAAAATCGCAACTCTTGGCTTCCCACTGCTCACGGTTTTAACAGCAAACCAGAAGGTTTTGGCCCCTTGGGCGTGTGGAGAGAAGAAGAAAGAGAGGGGAGAGAGATGTGTGAGAGAGATAGAAAAATGTGTATTAGTTTTTGTTTTCAAAAAACAAATAAACATATACCAATTTTTATTTCAAAAGTCAAGCCATAAATGGCTCCAACCACCTCCATCAACTCACATCAATCCATCAATCATGAATAGTGACTTGCGTGAATCACTCAAAGTGAAAGACATCCATAACTTGATTGACGAATGATGTGACGCTAGTTGCGACTAGTGATTTGACGCTTGATTTGACTTGCGTGCCGCATTCGAATTCGAAATACGAATGTGCTCGAAAATAATCTCGGGCTCGGGTTCGCTAATTCCAAATTAACGAATTTTCCGTTGCGACGTAATTAAATCTAATTTAATTAAATAATCATGCCTAGCATAATTACTATTCACGTCGTTAACGAATTAATTCTAAATTAATTCGTTCGCCCGAATTAAAATATAATTTTAATTCCGTGTCGAAATCCAATTTCGTTTAATATATCGAATATATATTAATTAATCGATTAATTCCAAATTAATCGTTATCTCTCTTTAATTGATATTTTATCCCAGATAAAATATCTCCGCAATTAATCCCAGATTAATTTTCTCTCTCTTCTAATTAATCCCAGATTAATTTAGAGTGCGAGTCATACGTCATCGGTGAATCTTTGGGAAGCGACCCATGAGATCCCCTGATATGTTGGCAGTAAATTCGGTCGTCGGACTATCCGAACACGTAAGTACCAAGTACTACGTTTATACCGATTTACAAGACAAGGTTGGCCTCTAGTATACCCAATTCTCTGGAAATATCCTTACAAAAATAAAGGATCTATATCAGGCGTAATATACGTAGTATTGCGTATTTCTGTCCAGTATCGGATGATCACGTGCTGGGCATAGGGCTGGAATTGTGTCTGCCCCGTACGAAGCACATGTCGGATGTCTGGTGACTAGTCTCTATAATCGGATAAACCTGACATTGTCATTTTATCCCGATAGCTGCAGCATTTAAGAGAACCAGTCTCGTATCCTATGTGACCATCATCTCCATATGACTGGAGTGACACTTTCATCTTGACATCACACCCAACACACTACGATTCTCAATATAACAAGTATTGGCGTACACAGAACCTGTTAAAGCCCTGGACGACTGTAACCAAAGTATATTGATTGTCGTAAGTATTAGCGGTGCAAGTCTCAGGTTAAGACCAAATACACCTACCCTGATTTCAGACTTCCATAGACACATAGCCATACTACCAATGGAATTCCGAGGGGGTCTATCCAGAGCGAAGCTGTTTCCCGTACCATCGGTAAAACACAACCTCCTTTTACACTTGTATGAGTACCCTATACCCAAATATATGAGAACTATGTCGTTGTGCCCTCACAACGCGCACAAGTGTAATACTAGTCTTTTACACATTTATCGATGTCCAATCTCGACAATGCTCTGACTATGGATATTTAATGATTTATCCTTCGTGGATTGATACTGTCTCATATCATTCTCAATCAAGGAAAAAATCATAGGGACCTCATATCATTTATATATCTAGGTGATCTAATAAAAAATGATAAGAGTGCAATCTCCTTTGTCACATAGTTAATTTGTACAACAACACCATGATCTGTACAAATAGTGACGCTATGGGTCATAATTGTCCAACAATCTTTAATCGCACATAATATAGTATTTATTATGCCATCATCCTATGATGCATAAGATTGACTAGACATTCCAATCAATCTATCTTTCGACAAAGGAATCATCCTTTACGAAAGATGAATACTATATATATAAAAGACACGTTAACTGTCAAACAGTTACACTAACTGTCATACAGATAGTCTTATTGTGTCTTTTATTAGATCTTATCTAATCTATGATTAATTGGGAGTATCTCACAAGTCTTTCAGTTTTATATCTTATATGAAACTTTATATCAAATATAACATAGACAACTCCCACTGCTTCCACGGAAAAAAAAAACTTAGGATATGTAACACTGGAAAGCAATTCGTACGCTCCCACTTACCCTACTGAAAAATACGTATTCTCTATACTTCGATAAAATCAGACAATCTGACTGATATCAAAATCAGACAACACGAATTTCTGGAAAGCTTATCTGAGTCTACAATAGGCTCCATAAGCTAGTATATCAAACTGTGATTTTAGCAGAATACAAACTCTATGGCCATTCTAGAATGAATTCTTCAAACAAAGAAACCACGATGGATTTCTCATTCGAAGAAATCACTCAAGAACGCCACTTTGCATTCTTTAGCCAAAATACAGCTTAATATCAACATTAACCAACAGATCTTTAACTGTTCAACCAGTGTGACTAGAGACAGGTATTCTCAGAATCTACAATAAACTACTGAGGATAACCTTTCTCATTGTCATACTATAAAGGTCAAACCTTTATCAAGCTTACTTCGCTTTTGTTGCACAAATAATTTGCACACCTTATGAACTATTCATAACGGAAGCCTAATCAAGTTCTAAACTTGATCGTAGTAAGCTAGAAAATTTTTAGATCTATGGCTCAATGGTAAGTTCCGAAATCGATTTCAAATATCGCTCCCACTATAAGTTATAGGATAATTTTCTTCAATAAGAAAACAATAGAATCATTAAGTATCAAATACTTTGTAAATGATTCTAACATCCTATGGAACTTATACGAAAGTTGTCCAAGGGTCTTTTCATCTTAGTAATTATGTAGTTTCATTACAGTTTATCATTCTCACATTTGACTTCAGTAAGCCAAGCCTTTTCCGCAATCGTCAACATCCAATGTTAATCACCAAGTAGCAAAATAATTTTATTACTTAGGATCATAGAAAATATATTCTATCAAATAGAATACAATATTCCATTAAATAGAATAAATGATAAACCTATCACTCGTACCTCCAAGGTACAAGTACTTTCAATTATATAACCATTACACAAAAGAAAGATTCAAATCTTAAACTTTTCAAGATTCGAATTTTCTACTATACATATCATATATGTAACTGTAGAAATGAATTGAACCTAAATTAAAGAGATGAATTAGTGTTTATGTTAGTGTTGGTGCTCGGAGTGCTAATCCGGATCGTATTTATGTCTGATTCATAAATACGAGCGGTTTAATTTCCATAATATTACTAATTTTATGGTAGCACCCTTGTCTTTTATACATTTATTCGATCTAATTGTGATTAGATATCTAATTACGATTTGATGGAAACTGAATCTGGTTCAGTGATACGTGTATTTTAGACAAAGACCCTAGGATTTACAATATAGTGCGCAGTTACAACGTAGTTTGTAATCGACATTGGGAGCGCATATTAGTTGTATATCCTTAAATAAAGTTCTTGGTCAAGATTTGCTAACACGGGTCGGTTAGTAAAATCCGCTGAGACCAGTACATGTCGTATATTGTGACTTGGTCCGATGGTTTATCCAAGTGAACCATGAGTCTTAGGAGACTCGTATAGACATGTAGGTGTTTATTTGAAAAGACACTGAACGACTCATTGAAGGTTTCCTAATAGATGGTACACCAACGTCAATAGGAGCTTTCTCGAGTTGAGCGAGCATAATGGTCATTCGACTTGAGATACCACTGTGGATATATGAGCTATCCTCCACACTTTGATGGCAGTCACGTCAATGATCTAGTCATGATCAGACCTCCGCCTGTTCATTGGGTGTGGACTGATGCTCATGATATCCTGTACGTATCAAGATAAGATCCGTCAGTCCTGTGTACAGGGCATAGGCATCTAGCACATGTTTACAATCTAGTAAATCCATGACCATGGTATAACTTCAGAAATCTATTCCGAGTGTTATTTAGAGATCATAAATTGAAAGTCGATTGTATTATATCGAACGGATTTGACGTTCTTATCTATATCCCGGGTATAATACGGATGGCCTGTGACGGAGGGATTATACGTATGCTATGACCTCGACTTACATAGTTTAGCGAGATTATCCGTGGTCGTCATATTTCATGAGTGGGTGAATTATAGACACGAAATTGGATTTCGTGACGAATAAACCTAAACTTAGAGAGTCCCACAATATGAAGTGTACTCGTTGAGCACTTGACAACGTGATATAAATAATATGGATTATTCATAATACCTCACCAGATTAAGTGAGTTAATTCGGACCGTTTAATCAGTTAAACGATAACACATGCATTAGGGGATTTTGGCCAATCATAATTAGTGTGTATTTATATTTGATACATAATATGATACCCCATAACTTGTGGGGGGAAGCTTTGCTTTTCGCCAAGTATGTTCTGAACAAGTTACCTCACAGAAGATTGGACAAGACACCATATGAATTATGGAAAAGTCACGTACCTTCTTACAAATATCTAAAAGTGTGGGGGTGTCTCGCCAAAGTAATGGTCCATAAACCTAAGAAGTTTAAAATATGACCCAAGATTGTTGATTATATATTCATTGGATATGTCGCAACAATAGTGCATATTGATTCTTGGTACATAAGTCTGAAATTCCTGACAACAATCCAAATATGATAATTGAGAAAACGAATGCGACATTATTTGAAGATTCTTTTCATTTTAAGGAAACTAAAGAACAAAGTCTCTCAAAAGAACTATTGATACTGCTAAAGGTAGTAATCAAGTTGACCAAGAATCAGATCAACATGAAAATGTTAGGGAAAATGAACCTAGACGTTGCAAAAGAGCAAGAAAGTCTAAGTCATTTGGACCTAATTTTCTAACATACTTGTTAGTAAATGAGCTTCAAAGCTATAAAGAAGCAATGTCTTCTTCAGGGACATATTTGTGGGAAGAGACTATCAACAACGAGATTCATTCTATCCTTCAAACCTATACTTAGGAGTTGGTTGATCTTCCTCCAGGTTGTAAGTCATTGAGCTACAAATGGATTTTCAAATGGAAGATGAAGCCATATGGATCAATATATAAGTATAAGGAAGACTTATCATAAAAGGTTATAAAAAAAACAAGACATTGATTACTTTGATACCTATTCACCAGTGACTGGTATCACGTCAATAAGAATACTTATAGCATTAGCAGCTATATTTGGTCTTGAAATACATCAAATGGATGTGAAGACGAAATTCTTAAATGGTGAATTAGATGAAGAGATTTACATGGAACAACAAGAAAGTTTCAATGTCCTGGACAAGGACAAAAACTGTGCAAACTTGTAAAATCCTTATACGGATTAAAACAAGCACCTAAACAATGACATGAAAAATTTGACAAAGAGATGTTGTCAAGTGGGTTCAAAATCAATGGGTGTGATAAGTATGTATACACTAAATCAACTCAAAAATGATATGTCATTATGTGTCTCTACGTAGACGATATATTGATAATTGGTAGTAATCATGAGATCATTTAGTCAACCAAGAAAGTATTGACCATCAAATTTGATATGAAAGATTTAGGAGTAGCTATTGTGATCTTAGGAAATAAGATTTCCAAAACATCAGAAGGGTACGTATTATCTCAAGCTCATTATGTTGAGAAGAAACTTGAAAAAAATATAATAAATGAGATCTAAATATGACTAGAACTTCTGTGAACCTAACTCCTCATCTATCAAAGAATACAGGCTCTAGCGTATCGCAACTAGAGTATTCGAGAATCATCGGTAGTCTGATGTATCTCACAAATCACACAAGAATGTATATCGCTCAAGCTGTAAATAGGCTTAGCAGATATACAAGTAATCCAGGACATAACCACTGGAAAGATATAGTAAGAGTTTTGAGGTATCTGAGGAAAACTTCAAAATATGATCAGCATTATATGAGATATTTTGTTGTTCTAAAGGGATACATCAATGCTAACTGGATATCTGATACAGTGGATTCCAAATCCACGAGTGGATTTATTTTCATACTTGGCAGTGCAGTCGTGTCATAGAAATACTCGAGATAAACATGTATTGCCTTGTCTATTATGGAATATGAGTTCATAGCGCTAGACGAAGCTGTGAAAGAAGCATAATGGTTCTGGAATTTCATAGAGGATATTACAAATTGGCCAAAACTAGTGCCAGCTATAAGAATATATTGTGATAGTCAATCGGCTATTGGGAGAGCCCAAAATATAATGTATAATGGTAAGTCTCGACACGTACGTTGCAGATATAATACCATACGACAACTGCTCTCAAGTGGCATAATTCAATAAATTATGTCAAATCAGAGGAAAACCTAGCAGATCCACTTACTAAATGTTTACCTAAAGAGTAAATTGAGAAGTCATCGAGGTGAATGGGCTTGAAGCCTATAAATTAATAATTGTCACTGTGGAAATCCAACCTATCTAACTGAAGATCCCAAGATCTAGGTTTAAAATGGACAACGGAAACTTTGAACAATTAAAAACAAGCACTATAGATTTCCATACTTTAACTCATTCCTATAATGATGGAGAGTGTTGTCTGTCAAGGTTAGGATAAGCTAAGGCTTTTAATGATCAATATATTAGGAAAATAGTCTGAATGAGGATAAAGGCAGATTACTTCTTTATAGTAGATCATATATTTCAAGTAAGAAGTGAGGCCACTTTCATGAGAATTTTACAGGCTGAATTCTTTAAAGTACATGATGAATCTAGGACTGATCTGCATGGCCGAATTGAACACAATCGTAGAACGGGAAATGGTTGAAGTGAAGTTGTGTATTGGTAATTGTCTTGATTTACACTAATGGCGGAACAGTTCAAGACTATGGGTCACAGGTTCGCCAAGTAAATCCGATTGTCATACACTAGGAAAGTTACAGCCGTTTTAAAATCAGTACGAGGTTGAAAAATTCTGACCGAACTGATACGAAAATTGTAGATAAATTCGACCGTAATTGACTCAAAAACTCCAAGAATTGAATCCTATATGCTATTACCATGTAAGAATATTATAATAACAACCAAGATTTCATCATAAACATGAAAAATACCAAGGAAATTAAAAAAAAATGAAATAAGAAGAGACCAAAAAAACAAAAACAAAATAAAGACTCCATAAAACGATAAAAAAATGAAAATCTTGACCTTGGAACCCTGAGCTCCCGATACCAAATGATAAGAACCTGTTTGGAACCAGCCAAACAAACCCCTCCACGTGTTCTAATCCACAAAAACCGCAAATCTTGATTTTATAAGAACAAAATCCTTCCAATATCAAGTTCAACCCTTAAGGAACCTTGCCCTTAAGAACCTTTCTTTATTTCTTTGGAGCATCTTGAATAGCAATACAACGCCACAATGCTTGCCACACATTGTAAGCTTTTTTTTTTTTTTTTTCCGTAGAACCAAGGAAGAATCCACTCTTTCAAGATGACATAAATCACTTTATTTTGTAAAAAAAAAAATATATTCTTAATTAATTCTCAATTACAATGAATAATGTCCATTTAAAAAGGTGGTTAACTTTAATTCTACCCATATATGATAAAACCCTAGTAAAATAAACCCGATATCACACAAAATACTTTAAAATTTTATGTATGGGCTTTCTAATTTATTTAAAGTTTAGCCCAATACTTAAACGTCACATAACCTTAAAAATATATAACATAAAAGCTGTAAGAATAAATTATTTTGACCAAGAAGGGTTCTAAATTGGACTTTAATATAAACTGGAAAGTTGTAGATCCATGTGTCATATTTCCAATGCAACTTGAATCTCTAAAAGCGGACATTAGATGAGAAAGTTACGTCCAAACTACAAAGACTGCGCAAATCTTGCTACTGCTAATACACCATTCGGAAATTAAGCCCGAAATCAATCAAGGCAGCCCATGTAGGTCCAAGACCCATTCCATTCTTGACTTAGACATAATGAAGCCTTCATATAAAGTATCATACATGGACAAAACTCTAGAACCCAAGGAATTTTCCAAATCTACCAAAAAGGTCCAAATACACCAATCTGACCAAGCTATACAATCATCCATAACTTCAAGTTAACTTGGCCCAACAAACAGAGCTCATTCTGGATCACATTAGAAATTTTAAAGGTGAAAGCTACCTATATTGATGCATTTTTATTTTACAGTAACTCTCTTAAGTGTCTGCATTAATATTAGCGAATTGTGGGAGATTGTTGGAAATTCTCTAATATATATATATATATATATATGAGAGACATGTCCCTTGAGTATTGTCTTACGGGAAAAGGCACAAAGATGAATAGACATATCCTCTAAGTATAGGAATGTGTCTCTAGGCTTCAAAGTGTTAGGGTTTTGGGCGGCAATTCGGGTAAACGCAGCGGAACGCGGAAAATCAAAATTTCCCGATTTCAATAATTTTTCTTGGGTAATTAAAATAAAATAATTTATCTTAATTACTCAATACTTAAAAACTGAAATTTTTACCCAAAAATCATATTTTTCAGTAATTACCGTTTTGCCCTGAAACTTTATATTTTTGTCATTTTAGTCCTAAATTGTCAAATACAATTCTAATTGATTCCAAATCAATCCCAAAATGATTTATACATGTTTAATACATGAAAATACAATTTGCAACTCAAAGAAACTGATTTTCCAGAAATTGCCGAATGGTCCCAATATTTTCAAGAATTTACAATTTGGTCATTTTTATTCAAAACATGTCAAGATCAAATCCAAAAATTCCCAAATTTAATATACTTCATATATACATCAAATCTCATCACATATATGAAAAGCCCCAAATTTGGTGAAGGTTAAAAACTCTAATTTTATAATTTCACAAATTAACAAAATTAACACCAAATTAATTAAATTCAATACTTTAATTCAATTCCCACAACACCAAACAAGCCTCACCATCATGAAAAACTCAAGAACAATTTTAGGTCAATCATGAGTGGCTAAGTAACTCTAGAATGACAACTAACCATCAAATGGAAAAAGAATACAAATAAACTAGTTTACATGCATTCTTTAAACATATACATGCTTCTATCTCTCATCTGTTGGACAGTTATGACCCATAGTGTCACTATTTGTACAGATCATGGTGTTTTTGTACAAATTAACTATGTGACAAAGGAAATTGCTCTCTTATCATTTGTGATTAGATCACCAAGATGTATAAATGATAGGAGCTCATTATGATTAGTTCATGGATTGAGATGATATGAGACAGTATCAATCCACGAAGGTTTAATCATTAAATATCCCTAGTCAAAGTATTATCGAGATTGGACATCGATAATGCGTAAAAGACTAGTATTACACTTGTGCGCGTTGTGAGGGCATAACGACATAGTTCTCATATATTTGGGTATAGGATACTCATGCAAGTGTAGTAGGAGGTTGTGTTTTACCGATTGTATGGAAAACAGCTTCGCTCTGGATAGACCCCTCGAAATTCCATTGGTAGTATGACTATGTGTCTATGGAAGTCCGAATCAGGGTAGATGTATTTGGTCTTAACATGAGACTTGCACCGCTAATACTTGCGACAATCAATATACTTTGGTTTGAGGTCGTCCAGGGCTTTAACAGGTTCTATGTACGCCTCTGCTGGTATATTGAGAATCGTAGTGTGTTGGGTGTGATGTCAAGACGGAAGTATGACTCTAGTCATAGTGGAGATGATGATCACGCAGGATACGGAACTGGTTCTCTTATGTACTACAGTCATCGGGATAAAATGACTAGGTCATGTTTATCCGATTATAGAGACTAGTTACCAGAGATCTGATATGTGCTTCGTACGGGGCAGACACAATTCCAGCCCTAGGCCTAGCACGTGACATCCGATACTGGATCGAGATACGCAATACTACGTATACTACGTATACTACGCCTGATATAGATCACATATTCTTGTAAGGATATTTCTGGAGAATTGGGTAGGCATGGCGCTTTGCTAGAAGCCAACCTTGTCTTGTAAATCGGTAAAAACGTAGTACTAGGTACTTACGTGTTCAGATAGTCCGACGACCGCATTTACTGCCAACATATCTGGGGATCTCATGGGTCACTTCTCGAAGATTCACCGATGACGTATGACTCGCACTTGATTAATCTGGGATTAATTAATGATGAGAGAGAAAATTAATCTGGGATTAATTACGGAGATATTTTATCTGGGATAAAATATTAATTAAAGAGAGAGAATGATTAATTTGGAATTAATCGATAAAATAATATATTCGATATATTATACGAAATTGGATTTCGACGCGGAATTAAATTTAGAATTTAATTCGGGCGAACGAGTTAATTTAGAATTAATTCGTTAGCGACATGAATAGTAATTTTGCTAGGCAAAGTTATTTAATTAAATTAGATTTAATTTCATCGCAATGGAAAATTCGTGAATTTGGAATTAGCGAACCCGATCCCGGGAGTGTTTACGGGCGAACTCGCATTGCGAATTAAAGTGC
Source organism: Zanthoxylum bungeanum (assembly GCA_019454045.1). Classification (NCBI taxonomy): domain Eukaryota; kingdom Viridiplantae; phylum Streptophyta; class Magnoliopsida; order Sapindales; family Rutaceae; genus Zanthoxylum; species Zanthoxylum bungeanum. Next base: position 260,074 of record SKCR01026306.1, read on the forward strand.
GGCCCACAGGTCACATCTAGTGTCAAATCATTAGTCACTTTGATTGATGTGATGTCTAGTCACTTTGAGTGATTTGACAACATGTCATGAATAGTGGGATCACCATTGCCAATTTTGAAGATGATCAAAACAGCCCACTGCCGAGCCTTGGAGGAGGAGAGCTTGGAGTTTTGTTCTTTGTCGCGTCGCCTCAACCGATCGATGTAAGTATTCCGCAACTTCTTCGTGTATTCACATGTATGTTTCTATCGCTTTATTCGATCCTGGGACCTTAGAGAAACCCAACAATGGTACCAGAGCGAGTTAAAGCATGAAACTTGAACTTAGGGTTAAAATTGGGTAAAATTAATTTGAGCATGATTTGATGAAATTGTTTGATTGAGTATGCTTGAATGATGTTTAATTGAAGTTGTGCATGATCAATTTCATGAAGTTTGATTGGATCATTTTTCCCCAATTTTTGAGGCTTGGCCGAGAATGATGATGCCCTAATGTCTTGGGATTTTTTTATTTTTGATTCATTGGATGAGTTGGAATCATTAAGGAAATGTTGATTGTGGATTTAATTTGATTGAAACCGAATCGAACATTAAAAACCCTAATTGCTGAGACTTGATAAGCATGGGAAATGAGTTGATTTTGATTAAAATGTGTTGGACATGTTTTGATGTTAATGAGCATAATTAATTAGGCTAATTGATGTTTTGGAAATATTGATTTGGGTAATTAATTATGGAATTACACTTTGGTTAATTAATTATGAAATTTGGAATTTTTGTGATTTAATTAATTGGGCTAATTTTGGAAATTGGGCTTGAAAAGTTGTTATTGGGCTTATTGGGCTTGGTTGTACCAAGATTGGTTTAGGCTAAATTGGTTGGATCCAATTGGGCCCAAAACCATTTCCATAAAGTCCAATTATGACTAATGGACCTTTAATATTTAATTGGGCCTAATGGGCCTAAATTGGTTTCTAGGCATATAAGGGTGATTCCTTAAATGAGCTTTGGTAATTGGGTTTGACCCTTGTTGACCAAAAGTCCATGCCTTAAGAAATTAATTAAAAGCCCATTGGACTTTAAATTAAATTAACATTGGATGTTAATCGGGCTTTGAGACCCGTAACGATTAGATTTAGAATCTAAGTCGTAAAGGTTCGTTAATAAAGTGTAATATTTAATTTGGAATTAAATAATGAATTAGTATTAAATACATATTAAATTGGATTTAATGTTGTAGTTTAATTTAATTCAAGAATTCGTACTTTGAGTACTTACTCGCAAAACGAGTTGGACTCGCTCAAAATCAAATCGTTGTTTGAACATTGGATGGTCATTAATTATCAGATTAATTAATTGGATTAGATTGATTGATAACATGCTTGTGTGAATGCATGGTTGCGATGCATGAATAATGTATATCGGACGGATATTAGATGGGTGGGGCAATTTTGGAAATTGTTGTAATAAATTTAGAATTTATTAATTGGACCTGCGTGTCCAGCCTATTACCTCTTTGACTCTATGTATTTCTCTTCTCACCTATTCCCCTCAATGTAAATGAGGTTTCTTTAGAAGTGTTATGTAACGGGTAGAAGTAATACTTGTGCTAGCGGGAGAGAGGAAAGGGAGAGATTTGTTCTAGGAACAATGTGTTAAATATCCATCCGCATATCATTATTATTTTATTTACGCGCCTTATTATGTGTTTAGAATGCATGTTTAAAGGTGTATGATGATGAGACCTTAACAAAGATAATAAATTGGTTGCCAATTTGCACGCGAAAAACCCTCACATAATATTAAGCGTTTTTCCTTCCATTGAGTGATTCTTACTCAAGATCTAAGACTGGCATTGGTTTGTTGGCCAAAGTCAAGACCTTTTTCCGTTGAGGATGTGTTTGAATCATGAAGGCTTTGTTCCATATTGGTGTCTTGTCCAAGTTGTGATTTGTTGGCCAAAGTCAAGATCACTTCTTGTCCATCGACATTGATTACGAAGCTTTCCAAGGTCAATGGGTTCCGCTTAACTGGGATCACTAAGTTTGTTGTGCCAAAGCCAAGGCTTAGTTGATTCAGAGGAAAAAGGTTAGGAAATATATTGGATATATTGGCATATATAAGATATATGTTTCGGACTTGGATGTCCACCTACTGGATTTAGGAATTGGATGGGATCCAATTGATCTTAGAGATATACCTAGTTAATTATCATACAATTTGTTGGCCAAAGTCAAGATTTTGTGTTATTTAACGGGATCCTAGCCCACTAGGAAACAAGGTTTCCCGAGTACTCCACAGAGGGTTAGAGGGTCGCCGAAAAATAGTGGGAGGCAAGTATTAAATTTGCAATATTCGTTTAGTAACTTGCCATACGCGCTCATTCAAATTATTCGTCGTTAAATTTATATATTAGTTGGACTAATAATTAATGTTGTTTTAATTAAACAGTTGGACTGTATTCAAACTATTTCGATTATAGTTGATTTTATAATTGGATTATAGTAATCAATATAATTGAATTTATCTATTAAATTATAGTTGATTATATAGTTAGACTATAGTAATCATTATAATTAATAGTACCTGAAATCGTTGATTAAATAGTTGGACTATTAGAATCAAGATAAATTGAAAGATTACTGTTTAAAACATAATCCTGGGTGAAAATGTATTTAAACGACTTTAATTTTCAAATTGGGAATAAAATTTCAGGATGGTCCTGGAAACTAATAAATTACTTTATTTGATAAAATAACATATTAGGCCTAAGCCCAGAGTTAAGCAAATAGTAGAGCATGATATTTGGAATATTCATGTGATGATAACTTTAGTGCATAATCTGTTATGCTTGCCAAAAAGACTCCTTAATTTCTTAATCATAACTAAGGATTAGATCCTTAAAGTATGATAATGAAATTGAAGGATCTTCATAGATCTATTTTTAGATCTTTGAAGTACTAAATTGCAATAGTAAACTCTTGGAGAGTTAATGGCTATACTCAAGGAGTCAAAGCCAAAGTTTGCAATAAGGCAAGAAGCGCAAAGCGCGCATCTTACTTCGACATTCTGGAAGGCCAAGGCTTGGCCAAAGGCTTCTGGGTACCGAAAAGGGCAAAGGCAAAATCATTATAATCTTCTGGGAAGATAAAGGACATATCCCAAAATGTCTGCCTAAACTGTGGCAAACGGGGACACGGAAGCGTGACCGCCGTATGGACAAGGCAGACATGAAGGAATTGAAGATCGAGCAAGGCTCTGACTTCAAATATGTTTGTCATAAATATGTTCACTACTAGTATTAAAATTATATTTTAGATACTGGATGTGGTACATAAATATGTACTGGTGTGCAGAATCTGTTATGAGCAGGATACTGACTTCAGTTGAGATTAATCTGTGAATTGAAAACGGGACGAAAGTCGCTATTTTAACCGTAGATACCTAAGTTTATGAACTACCCTTCGGGTATGTACCTAAATTAGGAAACTGTTAAAATGTAACTAGTTTGACTAGAAACATTATCTCTATATCAGGGTTTAACCTGTTGCGGGTATACCTTTATATTCTAGAACACTAAAGTGTTTTATTTTATAAAGATGATATTGAGATAAACACATTAGATGTGAATAACATAATTTATATTTTGAATATAAATAAATCTTAAATGTATAACATGACAAACAAATAGCTCAAACTGAATTAATCAGTTGAGACTTATAAGTGGCATTGTTTTCTGGGACACAATTTAAACAAGACTCGTATATCCACACTTTGGAAGAATGGGTACTAGGACAAATTTGATTCCATTCAAATAATGTCTATGAATCTAGTTTATTAGGAAAAATGCCTAAAACACCTTTACTTGGTAAAAGTGCAAGTGCCACCGATCTGTTAGCCCTGGTTCATAGTGACGTAGGTGGGCCCATATCTAGCTAGGCTAGAGGTGGATATGAATATTTCGTGACCTTTACGGATGTGGCATCGCGTTATGGTTATATGTTTCCTTTGAAACACAAATCGGAACCTTTAGAGTTTCGACATGAAGTAAACAAATAGATCGGCTAAAGTATTAAAACATCATGATTGGATCGTGATGAAAATACTTGAGCAATAAGTTTCTCAAATACTTGAAAGACTATAGTATTCTTTCAATGAGGACTCCTCCCGTAACACGTCAGTTTGACGGTGTGTCTGAACAGAGAAACTGAATTTTGTTGGGCATGATAAGGTTAATCATGAGTCGCTCTGAGCTACCATTTCCTTCAACGGATACGCATAAACAGTGCAAAACTTATTTTGAATAAGGTTCCATAAAAATCTGTTTGACATATTTCATATTAGATATGAACAGGAAAGAAACCGGGTTTCTCATTCCTGAAGATTTGGGAATGCTGGGCATAAGTTTGGATGATACCAAACTAAAACCCAAATCGGATAAGTGCCTAAGTTTTGGGTTATCCTAGGGAAACCAAAAGTGTAGTACTTATACATCTCACTAGAGAACAATGTAATTGTTGCTCACCATGCGGTTTTCCTAAGAGGAATACCGATATGCAGTGGTAAGTGGGAGAATAGTAAAACTCGATGAAAAACGGAGTAATACTATTCCAGGCACCGATTTCTTAATGGAACACAAATAGTTCATCTAGGATGAAACTATACCATAATCTTTGAATACATAAGAACCGCGTTAGTCGGAGAGAGTCAGAAAACAACCTAGGGTATGGGTTTCTGATCTCACCTCATAAAGATGTTAATCTTATTGAGGAATACGAACTGACTACGTATGATGAAGTGATACAAGGTATCGACTCCCTATTATGGCAAAGTGCCATATTGTCCGAAATAGATTCCATGTATACCAACTAAGTTTGGATACTAGTTGATGTACCGCAAGACATTGTGCCTATTGGTACTATTTAGTCTTCAAGGAAAACAAACATGGAAGGCAACATACCAACGTACTAAGCTAGGCTTGTAGCGAAAAGGTATCGTTATCAACATTGTGTTGATTACGACGAAACTTTTACCTGTTGCCATGGTAAATCCATTTGGATAATGCTTGCTGATGCTGCATGTTTCATTTATGAAATATGGCAACTAAATGCCAAAATCGTTTTCCTTAAAGGAAACCCTTTGGAGGATGTTTACAACATCCTGACGGTTTTGTCGTACAAAATGAGCAAACAAGGTTTGCAAGTTAATTCAATCCATGGATGGATTGAAGCAAGCATAGCGTTCTTGGAATTATCGTTTTGATGTAATCATAATGGTATATGATTTAATTCAAAACGAAAATTATTCTTGTGTATATAAGGAGGTTAGTGGGAGCGCACTGACAATGAATGTCCTGTATAATAATGACATGTCATTTCTTGGAAATGATATTCCCATAATACAATCGGTGAAAGCTTGGCTTTCGAGAAAATTCTCCGTAGAATTCTTGGGAGAAACAACATTTATTCTAGGAATAAAGATCTACTGGAATATATTTAAAGTTGTTGATACTCTCCGAGAACTCGTACATTGAAATAAATGTACGCGACCTGGTGTCTCATACGCTTTGAGCATATGGAGTCACAATCAGGCCAATCCAAGTGATAGTCACTGGATTGATGTTAAGAACATCCTTAAGTATCTTAGAGAACTAAGGATGCTATCTTAAACTATGGAGAATGAGAACTTGAAGTGACTGGGTTCACCGTTGCAAGTTTCCTAACCGATAAAACGACAATAAGTCATAACAACGGTACTATAAAGTTTGAATAACGGAACAGTGAGCTGGAAATCTTCCAAGCAAGATACTGTTACAAAATAAACAACAAAAGTGGATTAATGCTGCAGCTGAGGCAGCAATAGAAGCCATTTGGGTCGATAATAAATCTAATTAGATTAGATATAGTTCTGTTAGCAGCTGAGCTAGGCTACAGCACATGCTAAAGAATTAATGGTCTCATCAACGATCCAGATATATACTTCGACTATTCATCTGATTCGTTCGGATCATACATCATGGCGATGTGATGATCGAATAAATCGCATCAGATGATAATCATGCAAATCCGCTGACGAAAGTCTTTTCTCAGAAATTTGAGCGAGTCGTACATAGTTCGGGTGTGGGACACTCGAGTGACTGGCTATAGGCCAAGTGGGAGATTGTTGGACAGTTATGACCCATAGCGTCACTATTTATACAGATCATGGTGTTGTTGTACAAATTAACTATGTGACAAAGGAAATTGCTCTATTATCATTTGTGATTAGATCACCAAGATGTATAAATGATAGGAGGTCCTTATGATTAATTCGTGGATTGAGATGATATGAGACAGTATCAATCCATGAAGGTTTAATCATTAAATATCCCTAGTTAGAGTATTATCAAGATTGGACATCGATAATGCGTAAAAGACTAGCATTACACTTGTGCGCGTTGTGAGGGCATAACGGCATAGTTCTCATATATTTGGGTATAGGATACTCATGCAAGTGTAGTAGGAGGTTGTGTTTTACCGATGGTACGAAAAACAGCTTCACTCTGGATAGACCCCTCGGAATTCCATTGGTAGTATGACTATGTGTCTATGGAAGTCCGAATTAGGGTAGGTGTATTTGATCTTAACCTGAGACTTGCACCGCTAATACTTGCGACAATCAATATACTTTTGTTTTAGGTCGTCCAGGGCTTTAACAGGTTCTGTGTACACCTCTGCTGGGTATATTGAGAATCGTAGTGTGTTGGGTGTGATGTCAAGACAGAAGTATCACTCCAGTCATAGTGGAGATGATGATCACGCAGGATACGGAACTGGTTCTCTTATGTACTACAGTCATCGGGATAAAATGACTAGGTCATGTTTATCCGATTATAGAGACTAGTTACCAGAGATCCGATATGTGCTTCGTATGGGGCATACATAATTCCAGCCCCAGGCCTAGCACATGACATCCGATACTGGATCGAGATACGCAATACTACGTATACTACGTCTGATATAGATCATATATTCCTGTAAGGATATTTCTGGAGAATTGGGTAGGCATGGCGCTTTGCTAGAAGCCAACCTTGTCTTGTAAATCGGTAAAAACGTAGTACTAGGTACTTACGTGTTCGGATAGTCCGACGACCGGATTTACTACCAACATATCTAGGGATCTCATGGGTCGCTTCCCGAAGATTCACCGATGACGTATGACTCGCACTTGATTAATCTGTGATTAATTAATGATGAGAGAGAAAATTAATCTGGGATTAATTACGGAGATATTTTATCTGGGATAAAATATTAATTAAAGAGAGAGAACGATTAATTTGGAATTAATCGATAAAATAATATATTCGATATATTATACGAAATTGGATTTCGACGCGGAATTAAATTTAGAATTTAATTCGGGCGAACGAGTTAATTTAGAATTAATTCGTTAGCGACGTGAATAGTAATTTTGCTAGGCAAAGTTATTTAATTAAATTAGATTTAATTTCGTCGCAACGGAAAATTCTTTAATTTGGAATTAGCGAACCCGAGCCCGGGAGTGTTTGCGGGCGCACTCGCATTGCGAATTAAAATGCGGCCTACAAGTCACATCTAGCGTCAAATCATTAGTCACTTTGATTGATGTGATGTCTAGTCACTTTGAGTGATTTGACAACATGTCATGAATAGTGATGGAGATTGATGGTGGTTGTTGGGAGCTTTTAAAGCTTGTACCTTGTTGACTTTTTGAAAGCAAAATTTTTGGTATATGTTTTTGATTTTGGAAATCAATTAAAACCTAACACACAACACCTTTTCTTCTCTCATTTTCTCTCCCCAATCTCACGCGCAAGGGGCCTTCATCTTTTTCCTTTTCTGTCACAAAGCCGAGAGGTTGGAGAAGCCATAGGAAATTTTGTGTCAAACTTTACGGAGTGCTAGCACACTTTAGAGTCTTGCGAATGTAATAGGGAACCGCACCCGTGAGCATGGAATCACCATTCGAAAGCTTGGAGCTTGGAGGGATCACCATTTCCGATTTTGAAGAGGATCAAAACAGCCCACTGCCGAGCCTTGGAGGAGGAGAGCTTGGAGTTTTGTTCTTCGTCGCATCGCCTCAACAGATCGATGTAAGTATTCCGCAACTTCTTCGTGTATTCACATGTATGTTTCTATCGCTTTATTCGATCCCAGGACCTTAGAGAAACCCAACATCATCCAAGTTCCCAATCATAAAAAACACATCCATAAAAGAGTAGAGAACAAACTAAGATACACATGTTGAAGCCTAGTATATTAGAAACATTTCCCATGTAGGAAAAAGTAAGAAAAACTTACTAAAATACTTGATTTTCCAAGCTGTTCTTCCTTTTTTCTCCTTTTTCTCTCAAAGCCTCTTTTGTATATGTTTTTAGGGTTCTTGAGTAATGAAACAAAAAATGAAAACATGGCTTACGAACATATAGGAAAAATATTGGCCAAGTTTTCATTTTTATTTCAATAAATAATTGGAAAAAGATTTAATTAAATTTGTGGTTATAAATCATTAAACACTTTAATGTTTATCCCAAATCAACCAATTAAATCATGCCAATTTATCCAATAAATATAGGCCAATTAATCCAATTAAAAAGTGCCATTTAACTTACTTTATTAAAGTAAACTAGATATTATCTATTTAATTAATTTAATTATTTAACATTTAAATAATCAAATAATTAAATACAAATATCTCAATTATATGTATTATATTTATATTAAATAATCAAAATACATATATTAATAATAAATGTCAAATATCACAATTCAACATTAATAAATGGCCGAAAGATCCCAAAAGCATGTATCTTCGTTTAACCGTTAAACGAATTATAAATAATCAATATTATTTATAAAAGTTTTCCTAGTGCCCTACGAGTATATCTCATTAGTGAGACTCTATAGGTTCAGGCATATCTGTCACGAAATCAAATTTCGTGTCCATAATCTACCCACCCGTAAATTATGACGAACACGGATAAAATCTCCGAACCATACTATAATCCTTCCGTCACAGGTATCCAGATTATCCCAAAGATATAGGTATAAACATCAAATCTCTATAGGTATAATCCCATCGACGATTCTATTAACAATCTCTTAAAATAACACTTAGAACTAATTTCTACAGTGTACCATGAGCCTATGGATTTAACATATTGTTAATTCCATAATGGATACCTATGTTCTGTACACAGAACTGACAGATCCTATCTTGAAACACACAGGATATCCTGAGGATCAGTCCACACTCAACGAACAGATGGAGGTCTGATCTAAATAGATCGGTGACGTGACTGCCATCAAAGTGTGGAGGATACCTCATATATCCACAATGGTATCTCAAGTTGAATGATCATTATGCTCACTCAACCCGAGAAGATTCTTATTGACGTTGGTGTACCATCTATTAAGAATCTTCAATGAGTCGTTCAATATTTATCCGATATAAACACCTATGTGTCTATATGAGTCTCCCGAGACTCATGGTTCATTGAGAAATATTAGAATCTAACATTCCAATATACGATACGTACCGGTCTCAACAAGTTTACTTACTGACCAAGTAATTATAAACCTTGACCAGAGTTAAAGAATGATATTGTTATGATACTGCTCAATGTCAGTTGCGACGCTTTTGCAACTGTATATAACCAATCACTCTATGGTCATTTACGTCTTTACCATATAATAAAAGAATTTTTATTATAGAAACTGTTTATTTTATTCATTAATAAAATATATACAAGAGTATTTACAGGGAAATACATAAGAAATTGGTGCTCATAGCACAACCCTAACACAAAAGGGCATAGGGAAATGGTATAACCCTTAGGAGGGTTACACTTTAAACCAAATGGTGCCCACAATGGCACCCTTCCATGCCTATAAATTAAGAGGCCTTGAGTTCATTTCTGATCATAAAAAATATTCATAAGTCTTTCTTGCCATACATTTTGTGACTCAATAATATAAGTGAAAGTTGTAGTTTTATTATTGGCACTGTTTCGATTGACAGTCATTACATTGAACTTGAAAAGACCCTCAGTGAGGTATCATTTTCCTACATAAACATCATTTTTGGTCAATACAAATGTGTCAAAAACAATTACAAGCTTAAAACTATTCTTGCTAAGGCGTGAGCCCCAGACCGGGTTCTTCTGAATATCAGGAACATGCAGAACATTCTTCAATATAAGCTACTTTCCGGATGTCGTCTTCAAAACCATTGTGCTTTGTCCAATCACTCTAGAGGTAGATGAGTTTCCCATTGTCAGATGATCACCATCATCGACCTTCTGATACAAGGAAAAAATCTTGCTATCAGCACATAAATGACGAGTAGCCTCAGTGTCTACCCATCATTCTCTTGGATTCACAATCAAGTTGGCTTCTGTTACAACTGCTCAGAGTTTTATTTCTGAGATCCCATCAGTTAGCTGCCCATCTTCAGTGACATAGGCCTCATTTTGTGTTTTCTTGCCTTTGTCCTGAGACTTATTGTTTCTGTAGTCCTTTGCCATATGACCGCTTTTTTCGTAGTTGTAGCACTCTTGTTTGCTTGGGAAAAATCAGCTCCACTATTCTTTCTCTTTTGCTACCCTTTCCACCTTCGACGATGTTGGCCTTAGACTCCATAGTTTTGTAGTTGGCCTTCTCGGAATTCCCGTTGTCCTCTTCGATCCTCAATCAAACTCCAAGGTCTTCAAAACTCATCTGTTTCTTTTTGTGTTTCAGATAGCTCCTGAAGTCCTTCCATGATGGAGGCAACTTTTCAATGATTGTGGCAACTTGAAATGTCTAGCAGAGTTTCTTCATCCAATATTTCATGAATGATCAATTGTAGTTCACCTAACTGAGACATTACCGTTCTTGAATCTTCCATTTTGTAGTCCAGGAACCTACCCACGATAAATTTCTTTTGCCCGGCACCATCGATTTTGTATTTCTTCTTGAGACATTCCCAAAGATTCTTCACAGAAATCATGCCTTGGTACACATTATATATGGTATTGTCAAGTCCTCCATAGAGGTAGTTCTTGCATAAGAAGTCGTCTGACGATCATGTCTATTCTCACAGTTGCTTGGCTGTTTTCGTTTCTCTCTCCACATGACCCAGAGGATCCTTGAGATACTTAGCCAACTGCAACGTTGTCAAGTAGAACAACATTTTGCTATGCCATTGTTTAAAGGTTGCTCCACCAAACTTTTCTGGTTTTTTTTAATGAGCGACCGGTACTGCGATATTTCCGCTAGCCATGTGTAACTGGAAAAACCAACAGTAATCAATAAGTCTACAAAAGAAAAATTGCATAATGATTAAACGAATGATCTTGTTTAAGTGATATACTAAGAATCCACTTGTTGTTATATTGTACAGTAGTACCAAATAACACAAGTCCTTAAATTTACGACTAAGGTTTCTTATGATAAGTAAATAATGGAATAATCCTAGAGGATGAGGGGGGTCCGGAGTAACCACTTAAATCCCTGCCTACTTAGGCTCTTATCGCCCTTTTGACAGAATATCCTTTAAACACTTTCTCAATAGAATATCTTTGACATTCAAACTTAGTATTATACTTTAATTAACAATAAAATATGTGTAGAATTATATGTATGTATGTGTATTAATCAATCAAGCTTGGACGAAATTACGTGTGTAAGATTACACTTTTAATTCTCAACCAAGTATGCAACATACAATTAAATTTCAACTTTATCATTATGTGTATGCTTTTGATAATTGAACACCCTAATATTAAATTAAATCTATAATACCATGTTTATTGTAATACGATATATGATTTTACTAAGTTAATATTATGATAATATAGATTAATCTAAGTCTATTTTAATCTAAAAGTAATTCCATGATTAATTTCATTAGTGTCACATTCGTTTCTTCATACGAAAGAAACTTTCCAGTGAGTTCACGTTCGTGTAGCATTCGTACACGCGTTCAAACAAAGTGTTCCAGAGAGTTCACGTTCATGTAGCGTTCGAAAATGCATTCGAACGAATGTTCCAGAGAGTTTATGTTCGTGTAGCATTCGAAAATGCGTTTGAACGAAATATTCCAAAGAGTTTGTGCTGCGTTCGAACGTTCTTTGGCTGAAGACTTGCGTTTGAAGACGCGTTGGAACGACATTACGAAAAATTAAAATTTTTCCAAAGCGTTTGTCGGTGCTTTGAAGGCCCTTGCATATTTTTCATGCACATAACATATTTTTCCAGAAAAATGGCTATTAACACATGTAAATTCTCATCTAACAACACTTAAAGTAATAAGTTCTTAAGATTGTTGTTTAAAAAGTGCTATCAAATGAAATTTAACATGTATCAATCAAATTAATCAATCACTAACATACCAAACATAAACCATAAAACCATAGGAAAAAAACCTGAAAACTTGAAGATGATAATGATCAAACAAAATCCAAGTCGAGATACCTCTGTCCTTAAAAACTTATTAGCCTCGCCTTGGTGCTCTGCGGATGCTATGTGGCTAATGTTCTCCTAGAATTCCTTGGATACTTCTTGTAGAAGGGGCACTCCTTTAACAAAATCTTGAATAAAGACAATAGTGGAAACTATCTTTTACTTAAAAGACTTTCTGAGACAAATGTATGAGACCTCTAATTTTCTGGATGCCAAATGAACTCAATGCCTCTTAATTTATAGGCATGGAATGGTGCATTTGAGGGAACCCTTTGGTGTGGGATCTAACCCTCCCAAGGGTTATAACCTTTTCCTTATGCCCTTTGAGGCCTAGAGTCTCATCTTTCCAAATTAGAGGACATATCCCTACATGTTTTTGTCTTTCCCATAAGGCATAACCCAAGGGACATGACCCTCCTACACACATACTATATATTTAGAGAATTTACAACATATGTTTAAGTTAATATTAAGGTATTCAATTATCACAAGCATACACATAGACTATAAATATGATAAAATTGAAAATTAATTGTGTGTTGCATACTTGACTGAGAATTACAAGTGTAATTTACACAAGTAATTCCATCCAAGCTTGATTGAATTATATATATACACATGCAAATTTACACATAGTTATTATTGTATTTGTGAATTGAAGTTAATACTAAGATTGAATGTCTAAGATACTCTATTGAGAAAATGTTTAAGGAAATTCTATCAACAAGGCGATAAGAGCCTAAGTGATCAAGGATTTAAGTGGTTACACCGGACCCCCTCGTCCTCTGGGAATCTTCCTTTATTCACTTATAATAAGAAACCTTAGTCATAAATTCAAGGACTTGTGTTTTTTGGTACTACTGTCCAATATAATAATAAATGGATTTGTAGTGTATCACTTAAACAATATCATACAGTTGATCGTTGTGTGATTTGTCTTTGGTAGACTTATTGATTACTGTTGGTTTTTTCAATTACACATGGCTAGTGGAAATATCACAATACAGGTCGCTCATGATAGAAAAATCAGAAAAGTTTGATGGAGCAAACTTCAAACAGTGGCAGAGCAAAATGTTGTTCTATCGGACAATACTGCAGTTGGCTAAATATCTCAAAGATCCCCGGGTTCTGTGAAGGGAGAAATGGAAACAGTCAAGCAACTGCGAGAATAGACATAGTCATCCAACAACTTCTTGTGCAAAAACTACCTCTTGGGAGGACTTGACAATACCTTGTACAATGTGTACCAAGGTATGACTTATGCGAAGAATCTCTGGGAATCTCTCGAGAAGAAATACAAAATCGAGGATGTCGGACATAAGAAATTTATCGTGGGTAGGTTCCTGGACTACAAAATGGTAGATTTAAGGAATGTGATATCTCAGTTGAGTGAACTACAATTGATTATTCATGAAATATTGTATGAGGGAATGAAACTCTGCGAGACGTTTCAAGTTGCCATAATTATTGAAAAATTACCTCCATTATGGAAGGACTTCAGGAGTTATCTGAAACACAAAGAAAAAAATATGAGTCTTGAAGACCTTTGAGTTCGATTGAGGATCGAAGAGGACAATAGGAAGTCCGAGAAGGCTAGCTACAAGACTATGGAGTCCGAGAAGGCTATCTACAAGACTATCTTAGGATAAGGGCAAGAAAAAGAAAAATGAAGCTCATGTCACTGAGGATGAGCAACTAACCGATGAGATGTCAGAGATGCACCTCTCAGCAGTCGTAATAGAAGCTAAGTTGGTTGGGAATGTAAGAGAATGGTAGGTTGACACTCGGGCTACTTGACATATTTATGCTGATAGTAAGATGTTTTCCTCGTATCAGAAGGTTGATGGTGGCGATCATCTAACAATGGGAAACTCATCTACCTCTAGAGTGGTTGGACAAAGCATAATGGTTTTGAAGATGACATATGGGAAAGAGCTTACATTGGAGAATGTTTTGCATGTTCTTGATATTCAGAAGAACTTGGGTTCGGGTTCACTTCTTAGCAAGAATGGTTTCAAGCTTGTATTTGTTTCTGATAAGTTTGTACTGACCAAAAATGATGTCTATGTAGGAAAAATATATCACATTGAGGGCCTTTTAAGTTCAATGTAATGACCGTCAATCGATACAGTGCTAATAATAAAGCTACATCTTCCGCTTATATTATTGAGTAATAAAATAAATATATGGCATGAGAGGTTAGGGCATGTTAATCATGATACAATGCGTAAATTAATTAACATGGACCTTATACCTAAATTTACAATTTATAACCAACTTAAATATAAGACATGTGTTGAAGCAAAAATGAATAGAACGAAGTTGTGAATCCTTGGAACTTATACACACCGATGTGTGTGATAGATACAATGCGTAAATTAATTAACATGGACCTTATACCTAAATTTACAATTTATAACCAACTTAAATGTAAGACATGTGTTGAAGCAAAAATGAATAGGACATCATTTCATTCCATAGAACGAAGTTGTGAATCCTTGGAACTTATACACACCGATGTGTGTGATATGAATATTGTGCAAACCAAATACGGTAAAAAGTATTTTGTCATTTTTATCGATGATAGCACAAGATTCTGTTATGTGTATTTGTTGAGGAGAAACAATGAAGCTATTGAGAGCTTTATACACTATAAGAAAGAGGTTGAAAATCAATTTGGCAAGAAAATCAAAAGAATCATTAGTGATAGGGGAGGTGAATATATGTCACCATTCAATGAATATTGTTCCAATCATGGAATTATTCATGAAACAACTATTCCTTATTCGCCTCAACAAAATGAGATTACGGAACGCAAAAACCGAACGTTGAAGTAAATTATGAATGTCATGTTGACAAGTTCTAGTTTACCCCATAATTTGTGGGGGAAGCCTTGCTTTTCGCCAAGTACGTTCTGAACAAGTACCTCATAGAAGATTGGACAAGACACCATATGAATTGTGGAAAAATCACGTACCTTCCTACAAATATCTAAAAGTGTGGGGGTGTCTCGCCAAAGTAATGGTCCATAAACCTAAGAAGTTTAGAATATGACCCAAGACTGTTGATTATATATTCATTGGATATGCTCACAACAATAGTGCGTATCGATTCTTGGTACATAAGTCTGAAATTCCTGACGACAATCCAAATATGATAATTGAGTCAAAGAATGTGACATTCTTTGAAGATTCTTTTCATTTTAAGGAAAAGCAAATAACAGATTCTCTCAAAAGAACTATTGATAATGCTAAAGGCAGTAATCAAGTTGACCAAAAATCAGATCAACATAAAAATGTTAAGGAAAATGAACCTAGACGTTGCAAAAGAGCTAGAAATTCTAAGTCATTTGGACCTGATTTTCTAACATACTTGTTAGTAAATGAGCTTCAAAGATATAAAGAAGTAATGTATTCTTTAGAAACACCTACGTGGAAAGAGACTATCAACAACGAGATTGATTATATCCTTCAAAACCATACGTAGGAGTTGGTTGATCTTCCTCAAGGTTGTAAGCCATTGGGCTACAAATGGAATTTCAAATGGAAGATTAAGTCAGATGGATCAATAGATAAGTATAAGGCATGACTTATCATAAAAGGTTATAGACAAAAAGAAGGCATTGATTACTTTGATACCTATTCACCAGTGACTCGTATCACGCCAATAAGAATTCTTATAGCCATAGCAGCTATATTTGGTCTTGAAATACATCAAATGGATATGAAGACGACATTCTTAAATGGTGAATTAGATGAAGAGATTTACATGGAACAACAAGAAAGTTTCAATGTCCTGGACAAGAATAGAAGGTGTGCAAACTTGTAAAATTCTTATATGGATTAAAACAAGCACCTAAACAATGACATGAAAAAATTGACAAAGAGATATTGTCAAGTGGGTTCAAAATCATTGAGTGTGATAAGTATGTATAAACTAAATCAACTCAAAAATGATATGTTATTGTGTGTCTCTACGTAGACGATATGCTGATAATTGGTAGTAATTATGAGATCATTCAGTCTACCAAGAAAGTATTGACCAACAAATTTGATATGAAAGATTTAGGAGTAGCTGATGTGATATTAGGAATTAAGATTTCCAAAACATCAAAAGAGTACGTATTATCTCAAGCTCATTATGTTGAGAAAATACTTGAAAAAATATAATAAAGGAGATCTAAATATGACTAGAACTTTTTTGAACCTAACTCTTCATCTATCAAAGAATACGGGCTCAAGCGTATAGCAACTAGAGTATTCGAGAATCATCAGAAGTATGATGTATCTCATAAATTACACAAGACCAGATATCGCTCAAGCTGTAAATAGGCTTAACAGATATACAAGTAATCCAGGACATAACCACTGGAAAGCTATAGTAAGAGTTTTGAGGTATCTGAGGGAAACTTCAAAATATAATCTGTATTATATGAGATATCTTGTTGTTCTAGAGGGATACATCAATTCTAAACGGATATTTGATACAGTGGATTCCAAATCCACGAGTGAATTAATTTTCATACTTGGCGGTGCAGTCGGGTCATGGAAATCCTCGAGACAAACGTGTATTGCCTTGTCTATTATGGAATCTGAGTTCATAGCGCTAGACGAAGCAGCGGAAGAAGCGGAATGGCTTCGAAATTTCCTAGAGGATATTCCGAATTGGCCAAAACCAGTGTCAGCTATAAGCATACATTGTGATAGTCAATCGGCTATTGGGAGAGCCCGAAATATAATGTATAATGGTAAGTCTCGACACGTATATCGCAGACATAATACCATACGACAATTGCTCTCAAGTAGCATAATTTCAATAAATTATGTCAAATCGAAGGAAAACCTAGCGGATCCACTTACTAAAGGTTTACCTAGAGAGCAAATTGAGAAGTAATCGAGGTGAATGGGCTTGAAGCCTATAAATTAAGAATTGTCACTGTGGAAATCCAACCTCGCTGACTGAAGATCCCAAGATCTAGGTTTAAAATGGACAACGAAAACTTTGTACAATTCAAAACAAACACTGTAGATTTCCATACACTAACTCATTCCTATAATGATGTAGAGTGCTGTCTGTTAATGTTAGGATTAGCTAAGGCTTTTAATGATCAATATATTAGGAAAAAAGTCATAATGGGGATAAAGACAGATTACCTCTTTATAGTAGATCATATATTTCAAGTAAGAAGTGAGGTCACTTTCATGAGAATTTTACAGGCTGAATTCTCTAAAGTACTTGATGAATCCACGACTGATCTTCATGGCCGAATTGAACATAATCTTAGAACGGGAAATGGTCGAAGTGAAGTTGTGTGTTGGTAATTGTCTTGATTTACACCAATGGCGGAACAGTTCAAGACTATGGGTCACTGGTTCGCCAAGTAAATCCGATTGTCGTTCACTAGGAAAGTTACAACCATTTTAAAATCAGTGCCCGTTTGAAAAATTCTGACCAAACTGATATGAAAATTGCAGATAAATTTGACCTTAATTGACTCAAAAACTCCAAGAATTGAATCCTATATGCTATTACCATTCAAGAACATTATAATAACAACCATGATTCCGTCATAAACATGAAAAATACCAAGGAAATTAAAAAAAAAAATTGAAATAAGAAGAGACCAAAAAAAAAAAAACAAAAACAAAATAAAGACTTCATAAAACGATAAAAATAGAGAAAATATTGACCTTGGAACCCTGAGCTCCTGATACCAAATGATAAGAACCTGTCTGGAACCAGCCAAACAAACCTTTCCACGTGTTCTAAGCCCCAAGAACCGCAAATCTTGATTTTATAAGAACAAAATCCTTCCAATATCAAGTCCAACACTTAAGGAACATTGCCCTTAAGAACCTTTCTTTATTTTTTTGGAGGATCTTGAACAACGATACAATGCCACAACACTTGCCACACATTGATAAGCTTTTGTTCCGTAGAACCAAGGAAGAATCCACTCCCTCAACATGACATAAGTCACTTTGTTTTGTAAAAAAAATATATTCTTAATTAATTCTAAAAATTTAAATAGGTGGCTAACCCTAATTCTACCCAAATATAATAAAACCCTAGTAAAATAAACCCAATAATACATAAAATACTTTAAAATTTCGTGCATGGGCTTTCTAATTTAATTAAAGTTCCGCCCAATACTTAAACATCACATAACCTTAAAAATATGAAACATAAAAGATGTAAGAATAACTTGATTCTGTAATTTGACCTAGAAGGGTTCTGAATTGGACTTTGATATAAACTACAAAGTTTTAGATCCATGTGTCCTCTTTCCAATGCAACTTTAAACCGGATATCGTATGATAAAGTTACGTCTAAACTACGAAGACTGTACACCGCTACTACTAATACACCATTTAGAAATTAAGCCCGAAATCAATCAAGGCAGCCCATGTAGGTCCACGACCCATTCCATTCTTGCATTAGACATAATAAAGCCTTCATATAAAGTCTCATGCATAGACCAAACTCCAGAACCTAAGGAATCTTCCAAATCCACCAAAAAGGCCCAAATACATCAATCTGACCAAGCCATACAATCAACCACAACTTTAAGTTAACTTGGCCCAGCAAACAGAGCTCATTCTGGATCACATCAGAAAGGTTTAAGGCGAAAACTACCTATATTGATGCAGTTTTATTTCATGGTAACTCTCCTAAGTGTCTGCATTAATATTAGAGAATTGTGGGAGATTGTTGGAAATTCTCTAATATATATATATAAAAAAATATAGGAGAGACATGTCTCTTGAGTAATGTCTTATGGGAAAAGGTACAAAGATGAATAGACGTATCCTCTAAGTATATGAATGTGTCTCTAGGCTTCAAAGGGCAAAATGAAATGGTATAACCCTTAGGAGGGTTACACTCTAAACCAAATGGTGCCCACAATGGCACCCTTCCATGCCTATAAATTAAGAGGCCTTGAGAGTTTATTTTCGATCATAAAAAATATTCATAAGTCTTTCATTTTGTCTAGATAGTCATCTTAAAAGAGAGAGTTTCCTCCATCTTTCTTGTTCAAGTTCTTGTGATAAGGAGTGTCCCTTCTACAAGAAGCATCTAAATAATCCCGGAAGAACATTGGCCACAAGACATCCATAGTGCACCTAGGCAGCGCTAATGAGTTCTTTAGGACAAAGACAACCCTGCTTGGATTCAGTTTTCGATCATCTTCAATATTTTTCTAGGTTTTCTTATATGTTTTATGATTATGGTATTTGATTGCATGATAGTGGAAATTGATTCTATAATGAATGTTAAAATCGATAAATCACATAATAAACAACAGTTGTAGCCTATGTGTGAAATTCATTCACGACTAAAACCTCTTCTCCCAAAGAAACTAATCAACAAATAATGTCTTTTTAAAAGACTGATAAAAAGAATCAAGATCATCCAACACAGCATAGTACACAAGCTTCTCAGCTTTTCTCCAAATGCGAGCGGCTCTGGCTTTTATACTTTAAGGAAATTAAAAACTCCCATTATCTATGTGTTTGTGATAATATGCAATCCTAATTCT
This sequence comes from Zanthoxylum bungeanum, assembly GCA_019454045.1. NCBI lineage: Eukaryota > Viridiplantae > Streptophyta > Magnoliopsida > Sapindales > Rutaceae > Zanthoxylum > Zanthoxylum bungeanum. The sequence goes on from SKCR01026306.1 coordinate 280,074, forward strand.
CCATAAAATATGTGACCACACGCATAGAGTTCCCAGCTTTTGCTTGTGCGACACTACTCCTCATAGATCCCTTGATTTTCCAGAATAGGCTATCTTCTTCAGAATAATAGGGATGCTTCAACGTGTGAAGCTATATCCAAACTCATATTAAAAGACCTGTGATACATGAAAAATTATATTATATTTCGGATGTATATGTCATCTCTCTCACAATAGCTGGATCCCACAACTGACATATACACCCGAAACATGATATACTATCTCGTGATACATGACTTACTAATGCAAATGTTCTTACATATGCTCAAAAAGGGCTCCGTGCTCACAACTGATCATAATAAATATATATTGATAATTTATTCAATGCATAACTCCGTGCTACTTATACAAGAGAGCTATATGTGTTCAAAATATCAATATATACAAAAGTCCCAAATTAATCCTTTTACAATACAAATAGGACTCGTAGGTGATTTGCAAATACTTAACACCCAACATCCAAGCCGCAATCTCCATGCAAAGTCCAAAGGATATCTCGAAGACAGCTATGGGGAAACCTGCAAAATAGACTTGGAAACTGTGGGGGCGTGAGTCTTGGGGACTCAGTGAGTGAATACCAAAAGAAAAAAAATCAATTATGATATAGATCAAATACATATCGACTCTGAGAAATCAAGCTCAAAACTTTTCCCTTAAAACAATTTGTCAGAAAATCATACAAGAGTCCATTGCCCAAATTATGCGAAAAGACCGAGCAATGTCCGACTAGGACCATGTCGACGAAGGGTAGTGGACCAACCATTTTCTGATGGTCATGACCCCAGAACAAGTGCCACAAAGGTTTAAAAACATCGTGACGAATCACACATCACATTACATACATCAGAACAAATAAAATAAATATCTGAATTATTTTCCCAAAACTTTCAGAAAATTATAATACAAAACTATCATTAAAAACTTAACTCAAAATTTCATCAAAACAAAAAGTATAAGTATCCACTCACAGTGCATTGGAATGTCAAGAATCATCGAGTGGCAAGCCATTGATCGGGATGACGATCGAAAATAAAGAAAGATTTTTTTCCTAGTAGACTTTTGAATCGAAAGTAAGTTATAACAAGATTGATCTAACAGAAGGTTGTTTGCCATCTTAAATTCTAAGACTAGTTAACGAGTTAAAGTTAAATTTTCAAATGTTAGTGGTTACCAAAAGAATCAAAACTAGGAAGATCACAACCAAACAGACTAGAGGATGATTGATCATTAAAATTCAAAGTCTCAATGACCCTCAAATTATCTATGGTGGCGGAACCTTTGGCCCTTACCCAATCTCAAAATCTTTTCCAATCAATATAATAACTACAAACTACAATCCCAAAACAAACATCTTCAACTTTCCAAAATTGACAATCCTCCAAGAATCCTCATAACCGAATTCCCACACTCCTCTCTAGCTCCACGATTTCATCATTTCATTATAATAATTACAAGATACATTCAAGAATTATCCACTTCTTTGTAGGAAATATCCATGTCTAAATTTTCAAGCTATTCCATAAAACTAAGCAACCCAATTTTTTATACCCCGTGAGAATGCAACTTATTCAACACATTAAAGTAGATTTCTAAGCTAAACAACTTAAAAGAAACATGAAATAAAAGGCTGTTACCTTTAAAATTCAAAATCTTCACAAAGCCCCAATGTCTCCAAATTGGTTCAAGGTGAAGGGGGGTCGAGGGCTTGCTTTACTTGTCACTATTAGCACAAATGGAGATCCATATTCTCCTAGGGCAATGGACACTTGTAATTGACAAGTGGGGAGAAGCAAAATTTCAATTTAGATAGATGTGGGAAAAGCTTGGAAGATGACGTGTGAGAGGGGAAGAGAAGAAGAACAAACACATTTTTGGTGAGAGAAAAAATATCAAATGATTCTTTAAACTAATTACAGAAATCTCTAGAAATAATACGTGATAAAAATGATTAAATAAATTTAATATCTCAAATAAATTTCCATCCACTTACTTCTAATCTCCAAATAAATATACACCACATATTCCTTTTCACATGTTAGTATTTCATGACCATAAAATTTAATTATGGATTTTTGCTTTATAACTTTACTAGAATTCAGAAAATTCCAGTCATCATCGAATTAATTATGTAAATTCGAACTAAAGCCGGAATTTTTTTTTGGGTTATCACATTATCCCCCCTTAAAAGAATTCGTTCTCGAATTCGAACACTTCGTCCCTGCAAGGTGGAAGCGCAGGCTCATATGCTTTTCCTTCCACTCTTTTAAGGATCTGAAAAAGCCAATGTAATACGGCTCAATTTACCCTTCTTGATCAACCTCATGATTCCTTTATATCTGAAGACTTCTAAAACACGACAAACAACCGAAGGTCTCCTGCCTAAGATCATTATATGGCTATTATGTACTCTACAAAGTCTTTCAATCTCTCATTCATCTATTAGTCTTCCTTACTGAATCAGGAACCAAGTCCAAACCTAACAATCTGGATTCATTAGCCTCATATCCTCCCTATGGAGATCTATATTTTCGGCCATAAAGCCTCGAATGACACTAACAGGTTTTCTAGGGTCAGAATTGTACGCTTAGAATGCCCGTCCGCAGCTACGTACCAAAGACTTCTTGAAACGATTACCAAAACTTAGAGGTAGGTAATGTACCATGATCAGACACAATGAAAAGGAGCACTCAAAGCAAGGATACAATATTATTATCCATAAAGTTCATCGCAACCTCATTCCATTTCCACCATGGAATTTCCAAACTTGTAATATTGGAACCTGGACAAGCTCCACTTCAAACTTGTAATATTGGAACCTGGAAAAGCTCCACTTAGCCTTTCTCCATGCTAAACACTTAGGCCAGGTACAATTCACATCCTTCTGAAGCAGCCTACAAGTTCCTAATGCTAAAATCAAATTATTAGGAACCTCAATCCTGAACCTAAAATTCAACTTCGGGAATAGAGGACTATTGTCATGATACTCCTGATGAAATCATATCAGGTGTTTATCAAATGGGACAATCAAAATTTCGGAAGGAAGTTAAACGAGATTCACCATTAAAGTGGTCTGACTGGCATCGGTGTGTAGTAGTTTCAAATAATGATTCTAAGGTTAATAGATCTGAGTCCAGATATCACAGTGATGCTCATGAGACGACTTGTAGATATATGATTGCTATATGATTATATCATAGATTGCTATATCATAGATCTTATGTTTAATATATGATTGCTATATGATTCACTGTTATCACTACTAATGCTTGTTGTCTGCCTTGGTCACTGTGATATTGAATCTATAATTGTTCGTGCGCATGAGACTCCATTTCTTGTTACGTAGCGAAATCCGGCCAGACTTCCTGCAAGTCTGGTCGGACATCGCTTAATTTCGGCCTGCCATATAAAATTCTGGCCAAGGCTCCACAAGTCCAGGCTAGTGACACATGCCTCCGAATCTATTTTACTTTATCTTTTGACTGTTATAAAACATGTATTTCATTTTATTATGATATTATTTATCGTTTGTGTGATTGTATGCTATATAAATTGTTTGGGTGTGATTTATGAATTATATGACATGTGGATCCTCCTTTGAGTCTGGATATTATACTGACATAAAAAAGGGACTATTCCAAACCCAAGACAGGTTTAAGGCTGGACCTTGCAAGGGGTGTAGTATGACCTTACATCATTCCCAGTGTCTTATACTAGGTAACGACTACTTTATTCTGAGGTTAATCCCCCGTGGGCTAATTCATACTCTCTACGAGCTGCGAGGTATCGTGGTCGCCGACATCATAAGCATAGCGGTAAATCCCACTTCGCTCCTATAGTGGGCCAACCATTTTCTGATAGTCAGGACCCCAGAACAGGCATCACAGAGGGTTAAAAATAATAAAAATTTCAATCAAGCACTGTGAGGAATCACACATCACATCATATGCATTAGAACAAGATATCTGAATTCTTTTCTAAAGCCTTTTAGAAAATCATTATACAAAAGTATCCTTGAAAACTTAAGTCAAAAATATCTTGAAAAAACATAAAGTATAAATATCCAGTCATAGTGCATTAGAATGTCAAGAATCACCGAGTGGCAGGACATTGATCGGGATGACGATCTATAAAAAATAAGAATTAAGTAAAAAACATTTTCCTAGTAGACTTTTGAATCGAAAGTAAGTTATAACGAGATTGATCTAACAGAAGGTTGTTTGCCATCTTAAATTCTAAGACTAGTTAACGAGTTGAAGTTAAATTTCTGAATGTTAGCTAAATGGGTTTGGTTACCAAAAGAATAGAAACTAGGAAGATCACAACCAAAGACACGAGGATTTTTTAATAATCATGAACCGATTTTCAGTTTAGGAATCAAGGGCTCAATTTCCAACTACACCACCTCACCCTCCATTAACCAAATATCACAAGACCTCTTTGAAATTTCTCCCATGTCCTAAACTACCATTCTAGTGCAAGTCACCATATTATTCAATCAATGACAAATAACCTTCATCCTTCATTAACCTAGCATTCCACAAATGTTAACACCACATATCCCAACCATCCATCAATTTCAAACATTTCCCCAAATTCCTACTGTTGGTGATGGAAATTAGCATATAGACCAAGCAGTATGGGCCCGGGGCAGGGGTGGAATCTTCCCTTAGTTGGTATTCAGGAAGTGTTAAAAGCTTCTCGACTCGGCGGAAGTCTAGACGCAGTCCTCTGTATTAGACCAACCGTATCATGTGCTTCAAACACGGCTTCCATAAACCGACCACATCAATTCTGTGGTTCGGTTCGGGCCTATTCGGTTCCTTTGTTAGTACTTCGAAGGGCTCGGACAGCACAAGACGGGACAAAAGAGGTTCGGTAGGTTTGGCAGACGATTTGACCGACCACTTAGTCACCGACATAAGTCTCGAGAAGGTAATTTTCCTTTACACGTGTCATCCCCCGGAAACACCCACCAGGCGGTCATCATCGCTAAATGCATGTGATAGTGGAAAGTCAAACTGATGCGATGGGATGTCAGAGAGCAGGTTCACTTTCGGCAAGAGCAGGCCTCGGGCAGAGAGCTTAGTAAATGAAGCAGATTCACGTGGAAGGCTCTGCAGAAAAGGGAACAGTAGCCGCCTTAGTTTTGCCGCTTCAGACTTAGTATATATATAAAGAGAGGTCTTTTTGTAAACACACACACACGCAAAAAGGGGGGGCTAGAAACACACATTCACGAAAAGGGGAAAGAGATTGAGAAGGCTTTGTAATTCCCTTTGTAAAACAGCTCGGCTCCCACATTGACCGACCACAAACAGGTCGGCCTGAGCGTATTTCATTAGTAAAACACCATCCATTTTGTGCCCGTGGACGTAGGCTGGATTTTATCCGCCGAACCACGTTAACTTCTTGTGTCAATCCGCGTGCTTTTCTCCCTCTACCAAAGTTTGCTTTTGGTTGTCCTCATAACCAAACAAATTCACTGCTGAATGAAGGTTGAATCCCGAGAACAATACATTTCCGTTATTGTCCCTGAGACGAAAACCAGCCATCAACAGTTGGCGCCGTCTGTGGGGATTGGACAAAAAACAACTCGCGTTGTGAGGCAATGGTGGACGGCGAAAGCTGTGGTTTTCACAAGCAGCTCATCAGCAGAATGGATGGAAGGGGAAAGGAATGGGAAGAAGCAAGATGAAAGGGGAGGAAGAAAGGGTCCATACGGACGAAAATCTTTTCTTGTTGAATTGTGGAATGAAATGTAAAAATGCTGGCCAACGGACACCCATCCGGGGTGAATTGTCGAATGAATTGTAACGACGGAAATGGGTTGTATCCGTTGGCAGTAGCTGACCAAGCTCCTCAGTAGGAAGGAACTACACTTCCTGAACTGCCGATCGCCAGCTTCGCAAGTCACATGTGCTCAGTGCTGGGGGACTGATCAGGGAGCTAGTCAGCCAAGGGTAAGGTGAAAGCCCGATAGGCGGGGTGCAAATTGGTGAGGTGGTCTTCCCTGAACTAGGAAGAAAGAAGGTAAAAGTCTTTCGGGAAAGCCACCCAGAGCAGAAAATGAAGACCTCGCCCAAACACCCAGGGATGCGCACAGCGAGCCAGGCGTCGGGAAAATGTATTGTCAAAGGAGCACCGACGGAGCGCCTGGTTCAGCAGACCCTGTGATCCAGCTCAGAAACCTTGGGATCAAGTTCAGATCGGAGGATCCCAACGTAGTGCTTGATACAGGAGCAAGCCTGAGTGTGAAGTTTACAACTCTGGCATACGCATCAGGAGTTTTCAGAGCTCGGATCAGAAGATGCGGTTTGACCGCGAAGCAGAAGACAAAAGAAAACAAATGTAAAAGCCTCTCTTAAAATGTCCCGCAAAGAGTTGTAAGAAGGGCAGTATGTCCTTTAAAATATGAATAAAACTCTTATTTTTTTAAGAAACTTGCACATCGCTTGTTTGTTAATTAAACGTGAAAGTTGTTTTTGTTATTTTTATTTTGACATGCTCGATGCGAAGGTAATGATTTGTGGTCAGAAAGGGCACCTAACCCGTGGCACGCCAAACATTGGTGTCATTATCAAACCCCCGAGTAAAGTGCGCCGACCTGACTCTCTTCATTTTAAGTGGGAATTACTTCAAGGGATGAAGTGCATGAGGGAGCGCGTGAACCCCTCGTGGCGGGATCAGACTCCCGAGGCCGGAGCGTAACTACCCTATGACTTGCATCTATGTCAAGGCTCGGGGCTGGATTTGTTCCGCCGAGGCCTCTGTGTGCAATCGGCTCAGGGTTGGACTCGTTCCGCCGAGGCTTCATGGTGTAGGCTCGGGGCTGGATTTGTTCCGCCGAGGCCTCTGTGTGCCATCAGCTCGGGGCTGGACTCGTTCCGCCGAGGCTTCATGGTGTAGGCTCGGGGCTGGATTTATTCCGCCGAGGCCTCTGTGTGGTATCGGCTCGGGGCTGGATTTGTTCAGGCCGAGGCCGTTGAGAGATTAGGAATTATATTTTGGAGACCTCGGACAGGACGCTGTTTTGAGGCATCCGTGCTATTATTTACACTTGTGAATTTCTTGTTTGGGGTATGTGCTAAGTCACCCCCGCCTTTTATCAATCAAATTTTGTTCTAAATCTTCGTTTTTGTTTTTCGCTGGTCTGGTAAGGGGACACGCGCGCCAGAATCAGTAGAGCTTCGAAGGTTGATTTATTTTCCTTTCGTATAAGTCTTGACAATTATTCGGTTCGGGGCTGGATTTCGTTCCGCCGAGATCGTGCTATTATTCGGTTCGTGGCTGGATTTCGTTCTGCCGAGATCGTGCTATTATTCGGTTCGGGGCTGGATTTCGTTCCGTCGAGATCGTGCAATTATTTGGTTCGGGGCTGGATTTCGTTCCGCCGAGTTCGTACTATTATTCGGTTTGGGGTTGGATTTGTTCCACCAGGACCTTAAGTATTTTACTCAGCTCGGGTTTGGGGTGATTCCCACCGAGTCTGATTCTTCAAGCGGGGATGTATCATTCCCCCCTCCCCGATCTAAGTATTTTACTCGGCTCGGGTTTGGGGTGATTTCCACCGAGTCTGATTCTTTGGACTAAGGGATGTGGCATTCCCTTGTAAACCAATATTTTCTTCTCAAACATGAAGTCAGGTCACGCTCCATCAAATAGACTTGCCATCATCTCAGAAGCAAAATATCTATCTCGTGACCAGATTCAAAGGTGGTCGGACTTAAGAAGATCCCCTCACATCCAGATTCAGAAGAGCAAGCAAAGAGAGAAAGAAGGGGGTCACATGAAGTTACCAGACAGGGCAAGGTTGCAAACTCGGAAGAAGAAATCCTCTAGTCTAAGATACATAAATCTTCTAGAGGGGTTGTCTGAGGATGCCAGCAGAATGACTACACACCATTTTTTTATGATAGTTCTCGGCGTCAACTCACAAGCTCGTTGATACCAAGAACTAGGGGATAGATGTTGGTGGTGGAAATTAGCATATAGACCAAGCAGTATGGGCCCGGGGCAGGGGTGGAATCTTCCCTTAGTTGGTATTCAGGAAGTGTTAAAAGCTTCTCGGCTCGGCGGAAGTCTAGACGCAGTCCTCAGTATTAGACCAACTGTATCATGTGCTTCAAGCACGGCTTCCATAAACCGACCACATCAATTCTGTGGTTCGGTTCGGGCATATTCGGTTCCTTTGTTAGTACTTCGAAGGGCTCGGACAGCACAAGACGGGACAAAAGAGGTTCGGTAGGTTCGGCAGACGATTCGACCGACCACTTAGTCACCGACAGAAGCCTCGAGAAGGTAATTTTCCTTTACACGTGTCATCCCCCGGAAACACCCACCAGACGGTCATCATCGCTAAATGCATGTGGTAGTGGAAAGTCAAACTGATGCGATGGGATGTCAGAGAGCAGGTTCACTTTCGGCAAGAGCAGGCCTAGGGCAGAGAGCTTAGTAAATGAAGCAGATTCACGTGGAAGGCTCTGCAGAATAGGGAACAGTAGCCGCCTCAGTTTTGCCGCTTCAGACTTAGTATATATATAAAGAGAGGTCTTTTTGTAAACACACACACACGCAAAAAAGGGGGGCTAGAAACACACATTCACGAAAAGGGGAAAGAGATTGGGAAGGCTTTGTAATTCCCTTTGTAAAACAGCTCGGCTCCCACATTGACCGACCACAAACAGGTCGGCCTGAGCGTATTTCATTAGTAAAACACCATCCATTTTGTGCCCGTGGAAGTAGGCTGGATTTTATCCGCCGAACCACGTTAACTTCTTGTGTCAATCCACGTGCTTTTCTCCCTCTACCAAAGTTTGCTTTTGGTTGTCCTCATAACCAAACAAATTCACTGCTGAAGGAAGGTTGAATCCCGGGAACAATACATTTCCGTTATTGTCCCTGAGACGAAAACCAGCCATCAACACCTACCATGGCCGAAACCAACACTCTAAGTATCTCTCAACAAAGTCTTTTAGCTTAACCAAACACAACCTCACAACCCTTTACTCCTAGCTCTAATCACAGATTAACATTAAACTATTAAAAAGGAAATTTACCCTAAAGTCACCCTATAGCTTGGCCGAACACCCCCTCTCATTCCCAACCAATTCTTTTCATTACATGCACAAATAAGTATACATATAACATAACATCTTTTTCTAGCATCAAAGTACCAACAAAATATAGCACCATTTTCCTTAATCCAACGCTACTTCCAAAATCCTCATTGGCTGCATTCAACATTTATTTATTTTTTTCAGTTCAAAAATTTGCTCCTATCTATCACCAATACTTACCAACACAAACTCACAACCACCAACAATTTACCACTCCTCCAAGAAACACACCTAGGACGAAATTTTCACTTCCTCTATACTTCAAAATTTCCACATCTAACAACATAATCCACAACCAACACCTTCAAGAATCACATATCATCACAATAACCTCAAAATCATTTGACAACCACCTCACAACATATTAAGAAACAAAAATTTCTAAATACCCATGTAATTTCAAAGAAACTTTGCAAACCCATTATCTATATATTTAGAGAATAAAACTTAAACAACTATTTCAATGAACTTCCTAAGCTAATTAATTCAAGAGGAGCAAGAAATTAAAAACCATACCTTAAAATTCAAAGTCTCAACAACCCCAAAATTGTCTATAGTGGCCGACCCTATGGCCCTTACCTAGTCTCAAAATCTTTTCCAATCAACACAATAACTACACACTACATTCCCAAAACAACCTTCTTCAACTTTCCAAAATTCACATTCCTCCAAGAATCCTCATAGCTGAATTCCTACACTCCTCCCTAGCTCCACAATTTCATCATTTCATTATAATAATCACAAGATACATTCAAGAATTACCCACTTCTTTGTAGGAAATATCCATATCTAAATATTCAAGCTATTCTATAAAACTAAGCAACCCAATTTTTTATACCTCTTGAGAATGCAACTTATCAAACACATTAAAGTATATTTCTAAGCTAAATAACTTAAGAGAAACATGAAATAAAAGGCTATTACCTTAAAGACTCAAAATCTTCACAAAGCCCCAATGTCTCCAAATTCGTTCAAGGTGAGGGAGTCTATGGCTTGCTTTACTTGTCATTGTTAGCACAAATAGAGATCCATGTTCTCCTAGGACAATGGACGCTCATGATTGACAAATGGGGAGAAGCAAAATTTTGATTTAGATAGATGTGGGGAAAGCTTAGAAGTTGGCGTGTAAGAGGGGAAGAGAAAAAGAGCAAACACGTTTTTGGTGAGCGAAACAAATATCAAATAAGTCTTCAAACTAATTAAAGAAAATTCTAGAAATAGGACATGGGATAAAAATGATTAAATAAATTTAATATCTCAAAAAAATTACCATCCACTTGTTTCTAATCTCCAAATAAATATACACCACATATTCCCTTTCACAAGTTGCTAAGACTAGGGGGATTCATGAGCAAAAAATTTAATTATGGATTTTTGCTTTATCACTTTTGCTTGAATCTGGAAAATTCCAGTCATCATCGAATCATTTTGGTAAATTCGAACTAAAGCCGGCAAACATTTTTAGGTTATTATAAAAGCACATTATCTATTTGTAGGTTTAAGGAAAAGGTTATCCATTTCCATAGGATTATGGGAATTCTTAAGCCTTCTCCAATAAGATTAATCTAATACCATAATATTTTTGAGCATGTTAAACCTGAAATAAGAGAAAGTAACCAAATAAGGGAAACAAAATCATAACAATGAAGAGGGAAACACAATCATAACAATAAAGTTACTCTCACTCTCTTCTTGGTAGTTACTCCCCCTAACTGTTGGGATACCGAAGAGCATTATGTAATATATAAATATAATTTATTTTAATTAATAAACGATGAAATTTTCATTGTGTTTGTTTTAAAATTCACATATTATAAATTGTCATATATTTCATTGGTTACTAATATATTTTCAGACTTAGTGTTTAAGAGTTATACACAAAAGGATTTAAGTGTGAAATCAGTAATCCAAAATAATCTTTAGAGAGAAAATACAGATGGATACTTTGTTCGTGGTTTATCTATATATGCGGTCCATTCTATAACTATATGAGGACCTTGATCTGAGATCGTTCATGTTGCGACATGGGAATGAAGACACATTTATATGATGCGATCATATAGGATTGGACCAAAACAAAAATGAATTTATTTCAATATCCATTAAATAAATAAAAAATCGTATTAGTCTAATAGATGATCATATATGGATTGATCAAAATCTTAACGAACTCCTGCATAGGGCATTCAAGCTATGTCCTTTGATTTACAAATGTGAGGTCGGTGTAGTAATCCTAACAAATAACTACGTACCTTGGGGACATGGCGTGGTGCGTAGCTGGGGATGTTTTACATAGACATAGAGTCCATTTCTTATAGTGAGAAGTAAAGAAGTATCCTCCTTAATGGTTGGATCGTGTAATCGTAAGTGTTCCTAGAATATGCCAAGATAGTCTAAGAGTGATTTGTGTGTGAATTATCAAGAGAGTCGCGGAATACTCACATTGATTGGTTGAGGAGATTTCAAAAATTCCTTCTTTGTTGGATGTGTTGGAAGCTTCGGAGCTTGAAATCGAGTTCCATACTCTCGGGTGAGTTTCCATATCACCTTGATTCACTCCTTTAAGTGCTAGCTTGGAACAAAATTGCAAGAAAAATTTCTCCTCCAAGGAGCTATGAAGTTCGGCATTTTTAGAGAGAGAAGAGGGAATAGTGTTTTTTGCATTTTTGATTTCTAAAATCAATTGCCAACAAACAAAACACAAAAGTGTATATACTTTCCAAAAGTCAAAGTGTGTTAAGCAAGTTTCCATAATTGTTCTCAACAACTTCCATCAATTAGATTGACTAGTGATATAAGTTGGTGGGTCCCACACTTTAATTCACAATTCAAGCTGAGTGAGACTACACACACTTCGGGCTCGAGTTCGCTTAATCCGATTAAACGAATTTTACGTCGCGACGTAATTAAATCCAATTAAATTAAATAATAATGCCTCGCAAAATTATTACGAAAGTCGCTTGCGAATTAATTCTAAAATAATTCGTTCGCTTGAATTAAAGTCCAATTTTAATTCCGCGTTGAAATCTAATTTCAATTAATATATCGAATATATTATTTTAGCCCAATTAAATAAATTAAATAGAAAAATCTAATTTAACTATTAAATTTATTTTACTGATTAATTCTAAATTAATAGTGTTCCCTCCTCTCGACGAATTTAATTCCAGATAAATTCTCGACGCAATTAATCCCAGATTAATTCTTTCTCTGTTAATTAATCCCAGATTAATTCTTGCCGTAATTAATCCCAGATTAATTTTCACCTTCATAATTAAGCCCATATTAATTTTTTGTTCGAGTCAAATCTCAACGGTGAATCTTCGGGAAGCGACCCAAGAGATCCCTGGATATGTTGGCAGTAAATACGGTCATCAGACTATCTGAATACGTGCGTAGCCGGTACCACGTTCTTACCGATTTATAAGATATGGTTGGCTTCTAGCAAAGCATCGTGCCTACCCAATTCTCCAGAAACATTCTTCTGCGGAATACAAGATCTTTTTCAGGCGTAGTGTACGTAGTATTGCGTATTATGATCCAGTATCGAAATGTCACATGCTAGGCCTGGGGCTGGAATTGTGTCTGCCCCATACGAAACATATATCGGATCTCTGGTAACTAGTCTCTATATTCGGATAATCATGACCTAGTCATATTATCCCGATGACTGCAGTACTTAAGAGTATCAGTTCCGTATCCTGTGTGATCATCATCTCCATATGACTGGAGTGATACTTCCATCTTGACATCACACCCAATACACTACGATTCTCAGTATAACCAGAAGAGGCATACACAAAACCTGTTAAAGCCCTGGATGACCAAAACCAAAGTATACTGATTGTCGCAAGTATTAGCGATGCAAGTCTCAGGTTAAGACCAAATACACCTACCCTGATTCGGATTCCCATAGACACATAGTCATACTACCAATGGGATTCCGAGGGGTCTATCCACAGCGAAACTGTTTCCGTACCATCAGTAAAAAGAACCTCATATTACACTTGCATAAGTATCCAATACCCAAATATATTAGAATTATGTCGTTACGCTTCCATAATACGCACAAGTGTAATACTAGTCTATTACGTATTATCGATGTCCAGTCTCGATAATACTACCACTAGAGATATTTAATGATTAAACCTTACGTGGATTAATACTGTCTCATATCTTATTAATCCGGTACTAATCATATGGACTTTTATCATTCATATATCCCGGTAATCCAATTACAAATGATAAAAGAGCAATTTCCTTTGTCACATAGTTAATTTGTACAACAACACCATGTTCTGTACAAATAGTGATGCTATGGGTCATAATTGTCCAACAATCTACCACTTGGCCTATAACCAATCACTCAAATGTCCTACACCTGAACTATATACGGGTCGCTCAAAATTCTGCTGAGAAACAGCTTTCGTCAGCGGATTTGCAATGTTATCGTCTGATGCGTTTTCTTCGGTCATCACATCGCCACGATGTATGATCGAACGAATCAGATGAATTAGTCGAAGTATATACTTGGATCATTGTTGAGACCGTGGTTCCTTAGCCTGTGTTGTAGCCTAGCTCACCTCCTAACAGAACTACTCCTAATCCAATTAGGATTATATATATCCAAAATGTTTATATTGCTGCCTCAGCTGCAACAATGTTCTGCTTTTGTTATTTATTCGGTAACAGTATCTTGCTTAGAAGATTTCCAGCTCACTGTTCCGTTATTCAAACTAAATATGTACCCTTTTTGCGACTTAAAGTCGTCTTTGTCGGTTTGGAAACTTACAGTGGTGAACCTAGTCACCTCAAGTTCTCATTTCCCTATATTATCAGAAAGCATCCTTAGTTCGTCCAGGATACTCAAGGATGTCCTTAACATCAATCTAGTGACCATCACCTGGATTGGCCTGATTGTGACTCCATATGCTCAAAGCATATGAGACACCAGGTCACATACATATTTTTCAATGTACGAGTTCTCGGAGAGTGCCAACAACTTTTAGATCTAATCCAGTAGATCCTTATTCCTAGAATAAAGGTTGTCTCTCCCAAGTATTCCATGGAGAATTTTAATGAAATCCAAGCTTTCACCGATAATATTATGGGAATGTTATTTCTAAGAAGCCATACATCATCAACTTATAGGACATTCATTGTTAGTGCGCTCCCACTAACCTTCTTATACACCCAAGAATCATATTCGTTTTGAATTAAATCATATACCATTATGATTACATCAAAACGCTGGTTCCAAGAACGCAATACTTGCTTCAATCCATAAATGGATCGATTTAACTTACAAACCTTGTTTGCATGTTTCGGCACGACAAAACCGTCAGAATGTTGTAAACATCCTCCAAAAGGTTTCCGTGAAGGAAAGCGGATTTGGCGTCCATAAGCCATATTTCATAAATGAAATATGCAGCATTAGCAAGCATTATCCAAATGGATTTAATCATGACAACAGGTAAAAGGTTTCGTCGTAATCGACACCATGTCATTAACGATATCCTTTTTGTATAAGCCTAGCTGTATACATTTGTATGTTGCCATCCATGTATGTCTTCCTTGAAGACTCATATAGTACCAATAGGCACAATGCCTTCTGGTACATCAACCAGTGTCCAAACTTGGTCGTATACATGGAATCCATTTCGGATTCATGGCACTTTGCCATAAAAGGAGTCGATACCTAGTATCACTTCCTCATACGTAGCTGGTTCATCTTCCTCAATAAGATTGATATCTACATGAGGTGAGATCAGAAACTTATACCTCCCAGGTTATTTTCTGACTCTCTCCGACCTACGTGGTTCTTGTGTATTCGAAGATTATTGATATAGTTTCATCCCTGATGAACTGTTGGTGTTCCGTGAGAACTCGGTGCCTAGAACAGTATTACTCTGATTTTCATCGAGTTTTACTTTCCTCCCACTTACCACTGCATATAGGAATTCCTCTTAGGAAAACCGCATGGAGAGCAACAATTACATTGTTCTCTTGTGAGTTGTATAAGTACTATACTTTGGTTTCCCTAGGACAACCTACAAATAGGCACTTATCTGATTTGGGTTCTAGTTTGGTATCATCCAAACATTTAGTGTATGCCCAGCATTCCCAAATCTTCAGGAATGAGAAACCCAGTTTCTTTCCTATTCATATCTAATATGAAGTCTGTCTAACAGATTTTCATGGAACCTTATTCAAAATAAGTATTGCACAGTTTAATGCGTATTCTCAAAAGGAAATTGGTAGCTCAGAGCGACTCATCATTAACCTTACCATGTCCGACATAGTTCGGTTTCTCAGTTCGGACACATCACTCAATTGAGGTGTCACGGGAGGAGTCCACTGTGAAAGAATACCATACTCTTTCATGTAATCGAGAAACTTATTACTCAAGTATTTTCCACCACGGTCCAACCGTAATATTTTAATACTTTTACCGGTCTGTTTTCTCACTTCGTGTCGAAACTCTTTGAATTACTCAAAAGTTTATGACTTGTGTTTCATAAGATACACATAACCGTAATGCGATACCACATCCGTAAAGGTTACAAAGTATTTATATCCACCTCTTGTTGGTGTTTGCTAAGGTCCCAAGATCATAAATAAGCATGAAATAAGTGCGAATACAAATCAACGAAGTTGCGGAATACTCACATCGATCGGTTGAGCGACGCTATGATGAACAAAACTTCACATTCTGCTCGGCAGTGGACTATACAGCTCAGTGGTTTTTTCGACCATTGTTGGATCATCTTCGTCAAGCTCCAAGCTTCGTCAAATGATTCTCAGCTCATGGGTGGACTTCCCTATCACCTTCGCATGACTTCGTAGTGTGCTAGCACTCCCGATTTTGCCACAAAATCGCGACTCTAAGGTTCCCATTTTCTCCTTGTCACTCGGCAGTTCACTGCCAAAACAGAAGGAAAAATGAGCCCCAAGGGCGTGAGAGAAGAAAGAAATTTGGAGAGAAGAGTTGTGAGAGAGAGATGGAAAAAGTGTAATAAATAATTGATTTCTAAAATCCATTTACCATATACCACTTTTGATTTACAAAAAGTCAAGCAATTAAATGCTTTCCATCAACTCCCATCAATCCATCAATCCATTAATCTATCAAATCAAGTGACATGTTGTCACATCACTCAAAGTGACTAATGATTTGATGCTTGATGCGACTAGCGATTTGACGCTTGATTTAACTTGCGTGCCGCACTCGAATTCGAAATGCGAATGCGTTCGCAAACAATCTCGGGCTCGGGTTCACTAATTCTAAATTAACGAATTTTCTGTTGCGACGTAATTAAATGATTACGCCTAGCGAAATCACTATTCACATCGCTAACGAATTAATTCTAAATTAATTCGTTCGCCCGAATTAAAATCTAATTTTAATTCCGCGTCAAAATCTAATTTCGTTTAATATATCAAATATATTAATTTATCGATTAATTCCAAATTAATCGTTATCTCTCTTTATTGATATTTTATCCCAGATAAAATATCTCCGCAATTAATCCCAGATTAATTTTCTCTCTAATCTAATTAATCCCAGATTAATTTAGAGTGCGAGTCATACATCATCGGTGAATCTTCAGGAAGCGACCCATGAGATCCCCGGATATGTTGGCAGTAAATTTGGTCGTCGGACTATCCGAACACGTAAGTACCTCGTACTACGTTTTACCGATTTACAAGACAATGGTGGCTTCTAGCAAAGCGCCATGCCTACCCAATTCTCCAGAAATATCCTTACAGGAATAAAGGATCTATATCAGGCGTAATATACATAGTATTGTGTATGTCGATCCAGTATCGGATGATCACGTGCTAGGCCTGGGGCTGGAATTGTGTCTGCCCCGTACGAAGCACATGTCGGATGTCTGGTAACTAGTCTCTATAATCGGATAAACATGACCTTGTCATTTTATCCCGATGACTGCAGTATTTAAGAGTACTAGTACCGTATCCTACGTGACCATCATCTCCATATAACTAGAGTGATACTTCCGTCTTGACATCACACCCAACACACTACGATTCTCAATATACCCAGCATAGGCGTACACAGAACCTGTTAAAGCCCTGGACGACCGCAACCAAAGTATAATTATTGTCGTAAGTATTAGCGGTGCAAGTATCAGGTTAAGACCAAATACACCTACCCTGATTTTGGACTTCCATAGACACATAATCATACTACCAATGGAATTCCGAGGGGGGTCTATCCAGAGCGAAGCTGTTTCCCGTACCATCGGTAAAACACAACCTCCTATTACACTTGCATGAGTATCATATACCCAAATATATGAGAACTATGCCGTTGTGCCCTCACAAACGCGCACAAGTGTAATACTAGTCATTTACGTATTTATCGATGTCCAATCTCGATAATACTCTGACTATGGATATTTAATGATTTATCCTTCGTGGACTGATACTGTCTCATATCATTCTCAATCCAGGAACAAATCATAAGGACCTCCTATCGTTCATACATCTAGGTGATCTAATCACAAATGATAAGAGTGCAATCTCCTTTGTCACATAGTTAAATTGTACAACAACACCATGATCTGTACAAATAGTGATGTTATGGGTCATAATTGTCCAACACCTCTAGCCTAGCTAGACATGGGCCCACTTACGTCACTATGTACGAGGGCTAACAGATCGGTGGCACTTGCACTTTTACCAAGTAAAAAGTGTTTTTAGGCACTTTGCCTAATAAACTAGATTCGTAGACATTATTTGAATTAGAATAAAATCCATCCTAGTACCCACTCTTCGAAAGTGTGGATATACGAGTCTTGTTAATGTGTCACATGTTGGAGTTTATTTACGGTCCCGAGGATCAATTATCAAGTAAGAAACATAAGTGCGAATACACGAAGAAGTTGCGGAATACTTACATCGATCGGTTGAGGCGATGCGGTGAAGAACAAAACTTTTTAAGCCCTTTGAACTCCTTTGAAGCTCTCGGCAGTCCACTGCTTTTGTCCTCCAATTTTCAGTCCAAGCTCCAAGCTTTTGGGTGGTGATTCCAAGCTCACGGGTTGGTTTCCCTATCACCTTCGCGTGACTCCGGAAGTGTGCTAGCACTTGTGAAAAATTGCAACAATTCATCACTTTTCTTCTCCTTGGTTCACGGTGAAACCAGTGAAGAAAATCAGCCCATGGCCGAGTGAGAGAGATGAAGAGAAAGAAAGGAGAGTTGTGTTGGTTGGTTGAAGATTTGTGTATCAAATACACATTAATTGATTTTCCAAACTCAATTAATTGATTTACCAAAATTTTGGCTTTCCAAAAGTCAAAACATAAATGTCATCAACCACTTCCATCAACTATTCACTCAATCAAGTGACAAGTTATCACATCCATTGATTGACTAGCGATTTGACGCTTGATGTGACTTGTGGGCCGCACTTGAATTCTAAATGCGAGTGTGCTCGCAAACACTCCCGGGCTCGAGTTCGCTAATTCCAAATTAACGAATTTTCCGTTGTGACGTAATTAAATAATTATGCCTAGCAAAATCACTATTCACGTCGCTAACGAATTAATTCTAAATTAACTCGTTCGCCCGAATTAAAATCCAATTTCAATTCCACGTCGAAATCCAATTTCGTATAATATATCGAATATATTAATTAATCGATTAATTCCAAATTAATCGTTCTCTCTCTTTAAATGATATTTTATCCCAGATAAAATATCTCCTCAATTAATCCCAAATCAATTTTCTCTCTCATTTAATTAATCCCAGATTAATAAAGTGCGAGTCATACGTCATCGGTGAATCTTCGGGAAGCGACCCATGAGATCCCTGGATATGTTGGCAGTAAATCGGATCATCGGACTATTCGAACACGTAAGTACCTAGTACTACGTTTGTACCAATTTACAGGACAAGGTTGGCTTCTAGCAAAGCCCCATGCCTACCCAATTCTCCAGAAATATCCTTACAGGAATATGTGATCTATATCAGGTGTAGTATATGTAGTATTGCATGTCACATGCAAGGCCTGAGGCTGAAATTGTGTCTGCCCCGTACGAAGCACATATTGGATCTCTGGTAACTAGTCTCTATAATCGGATAAACATGACCTAGTCATTTTATCCCGATGACTGCAGTACATAAGAGAACCAGTTCCGTATCCTACGTGACCATTATCTCCACTATGACTGGAGTGATACTTCCGTCTTGACATCACACCCAACACACTACGATTCTCAATATACCCAGCAGAGGCGTACACAGAACCTGTTAAAGCCCTGGACGACCTAAAACCAAAGTATATTGATTTTCGCAAGTATTAGCGGTGCAAGTCTCAGGTTAAGACCAAATACACCAACCCTGATTCAGACTTCCATAGACACAAAGTCATACTACCACTAGAATTCCGAGGGGTCTATCCAGAGCGAAGCTATTTTCTGTACCATCGGTAAAACACAACCTCCTACTACACTTGCATGAGTATCTTATACCCAAATATATGAGAACTATGTCATTATGCCCTCACAACGCGCACAAGTGTAATACTAGTCTTTTACGCATTATCGATGTCCAATCTCGATAATACTCTGACTAGAGATATTTAATGCTTAAACCTTCGTGGATTGATACTGTCTCATATTATCTCAATCCAGATACTAATCATAAGGACCTCTTATCATTTATACATCTTGGTGATCTAATCACAAATGATAAGAGAGCAATTTCCTTTGTCACATAGTTAATTTGTACAACAACACCATGATCTATACAAATAGTGAAGCTATAGGTCATAACTGTCCAACAATCTCCCACTTGGCCTATAGCTAGTCACTCGAGTGTCCTACACCCGAACTATGTACGGTTCGCTCAAACTGCTGAGGAAAGGCTTTCGTCAGCGGATTTGCATGATTATCATCTGATGCGATTTATACGATCATCACATCGCCACGATGTATGATCCGAACGAATCAGATGAATAGTCGAAGTATATATCTGGATCGTTGATGAGACCATTAATTCTTTAGCCTGCGATGTAGCCTAGCTCAGCTGCTAACAGAACTACATCTAATCTTATTAGATTTATTATCGACCCAAATGGATTCTATTGCTGCCTCAGCTGCAGCAATAACCCGCTTGTGTTGTTTATTCGGTAACAATATCTTGCTTGGAAGATTTCCAGCTCACTATTCCGTTATTCAAACTTTATAGTACCGTTGTTACGACTTATAGTCGTTATTATCGGTTTGGAAACTTGCAGCAGTGATCCCAGTCACTTCAAGTTCTCCTTCTCCATAGTATAAGACAGCATCCTCAGTTCCTCTAAGATATTAACGGATGTTCTTAACATCAATCCAATGACTATCACTTGGATTGGCCCAATTATGACTCCATATGCTCAAAGCATATGAGACACCAGGTCGCGTACATTTATTTCAATGTACGGTTTCTCGGAGAGTTTTCAAAAACTTTAAATCTATCCCAGTAGATCTTTATTCCTAGAATAAAGGTTGTTTTCTCCCAAGAATTCTACGGAGAATTTTTATGAAAGCCAAGCTTTCACCGATTGTATTATGGGAATATCATTTCCAAGAAATGACATATTTTCATTATTGTCAGTGCGCTCCCACTAACCCTTTTATGCACACAAGAATCATTTTCGTTTTGAATTAAATCATATACCATTATGATTACATCAAAATGATAATTCCAAGAATGCAATGCTTGTTTCAATCCAGCCATGGATCGAATAACCCGTAAACCTTGTTTGCTAGTTATGATACGATAAAACCGTCAGGATGTTGTAAACATCCTCCGAAAGGTTTCCGTTAAGGAAAGCGGTTTTGGCGTTCAGCTGCTATATTTCATGAATGAAATATGCAGCATTAGCAAGCATTATCCAAATGGATTTAACATGGCAACAGGTAAAAGGTTTCGTCGTAATCGACATAATGTTGATAACGATACCTTTTCGCTACAAGCCTAGCTTAGTACCTTGGTATGTTGCCTTCCATGTATGTCTTCCTTGAAGACTTATATAGTACCTATAGGCACAATGCCTTGCGGTACAACAACTAGTATCCAAACTTGGTTGTTATACATGGAATCCATTTCGGATTATATAAAACTTTGCCATAATAGGGAGTCGATACCTTGTATCACTTCCTCATACGTAGTCAGTTCATATTCCTCAATAAGATTGACATCTTTATGAGGTGAGATCAGAAACCCATACCTCCCAGGTTGTTTTCTGACTCTCTCCGACTTATGTGGTTCTTGTGTATTCGAAGATTATTGGTATAGTATCATCCTTGATGAACTATCTGTGTTCCATTAAGATTCAGTGCCCGGAATAGTATTACTCTGATTTTCATCGAGTTTTACTTTCCTCCCACTTACCACTGCATATGGGTATTCCTCTTAGGAAAACCGCATGGCGAGCAACAATTACATTGCTCTCTTGTGAGTTGCATAAGTACTATACTTTGGTTTCCCTAGGAGAACCTACAACTTTGGTACTTATCCGATTTGGGTTCTAGTTTGGTATCATCCAAACATATGCCCAGCACCCCAAATCTTCATGAATGAGAAAACCCAGTTTCTTTCATGTTCATATCTAATATGTAGTCTGTCAAACAGATTTTGGAACCTTATTCAAAATATGTTTTGCACTGTTTTTGCGTATCCGTTGAAGGAAATGGTAGCTCAGAGCAACTCATGATTAACCTTATCATGTCCAACAAAATTCGGTTTCTCCGTTAAGACACACCGTCAAAATGACGTGTTTCAGGAGGAGTCCTAATTGAAAGAATACTATACTCTTTCAGGTTTATGAGAAACTTATTGCTTAAGTATTTTCATCATGGTCTGACCGTGATGGTTTTATACTTTAGCCGATCTGTTTGTCTACTTCGTGTCGAAACTATAAAAGTTTCCGATTTGTGTTTCAAAGGAAACATATAACCATAACGTGATGCCACATCCGTAAAGGTCACGAAATATTCATATCCACATCTAGCCTAGCTAGACATGGGCCCACTTGCTTCACTATGAACTAGGGCTAACAGATCGGTGGCATTTTGCACTTTTACCAAGTAAAAAGTGTTTTAGGCACTTTGCCCAATAAACTAGATTCGTAGACTTTATTTGATTGATATCAAATCTGTCCTAGTACCCACTCTTCGAAAGTGTGGATATACGATTCTTGTCTAATGTGTCCCAGACAACAATGCCACAATTAAGTTTCAACTAATTGAGCTATTTGTTTGTCATGTTATAGGTTTGAGATTTATTTATATTCAAAATATAAATACTGTTGTTCACATCTAATGTGTTTATCTCAATATCATATTTATAAAATAAAACACTTTAGTGTTATAGGATATAAAGGTATACCCACAACGGGTTAAACCTTGATATAGAGATAATGTTTCTAGTCAAACTAGTTACATTTTAACAGTTTCCTAATTTAAGTACACACCCGAAGGGTAGTTCCTAAAGTTAGGTTTCTACGTTTAAAACAGCGACTTTCGTCCGGTTTTCAATTCGCAGATAAATCTCAACTGAAGTCTGTATCCTGCTCTCAGCAGATTCTGCACATCAGTACATATTTATGTATCACACTAAGTATCTAAAATCCAATTTTAATACTAGTAGTGAACATATTTATGACAAACATATTTGAAGTCAGAGCCTTGCTCGTCTTCAATTCCTTCATGTCTACTTTGTTCAAATGGCAGTCACGCTTCCGTGTCCCCGTTTTCCACAGTTTAGGCAGACATTTTGGGATATGTCATTTATCTTCCTAGAAGATTATAATGATTTTGCCTTTGCCCTTTTCACATACTCCAGAAGCCTTTGGCCAAGCCTTGGCCTTCTGGAATGTCGAAGTGAGGTACGCTTTGCGCTTCTTGCCATATTGCAAAGTTTGGCTTTGTCTCATTGAGAATAGCCATTAACTCTCCAAGAGTTTACTATTGCAATTTAGTACTTTAAAGATCTAAAAATAGATCTATGAAGATCCTTCAATTTCATTATCTTATTTTAAGGATTTAATCCTTAGTTCTGATTAAGAAATTAAGGAGTCTATTTGGCAAGCTTATGGATTAAGCACTAAAGTTATCATAACATAAATCTTCCAAAGATTATGTTCTACTATTTGCTTAACTCCGAGCTTAGGCCTAAGATGTTATTTTATCAAATAAAGTAACTTCTTAGTTTTTAGGACCATCCTAAAATTTATTCCCAATTTTAAAATTAAAGTCTTTTAAATACATTTTCACCCAGGATTATGTTTTAAACACTAATCTTTCAATTTATCTTGATTGCTATAGTCCAACTATCCAATCAACGATTTTAGGTACTATTGTTTATAATGATTACTATAGTCTAACTATATAATCAACTATAATTTAATTTGTTAATTCAAATATATTGATTACTATAATCCAATTATATAATCAACTATAAATGAAATAGTTTGAATACAGTCCAACTGTTTATTAAAACAACATTAATTATTAGTCAAACTAATAAATTAATTTAACGACGAAATGATGTGATATGAGCGTGTATGGTAAGTTACTAAACGAATATTGCAAATTTAATACTTGCCTCCCACTATTTTTCGGCGAGCCTCTAACCCTCTATTGAGTACTCGGGAAACCTTGTTTCCTAGTGGGCTAGGATCCCGTTAAATGTCACACAATCTTGACTTTGGCCAACAAATTGTATGATAATTAACTAGGTAGATCTCTAAGATCAATTGGATCCCATCCAATTCCTAGATCCAGTAGGTGGACGTGCAAGTCCGAAACATATATCTTATAAATGCCAATATATCCAATATATTGCTTAACATTTTTCCTCTAAATCAACTAAGCCTTGGCTTTGGCACAACAAACTTAGTGATCCCAGTTAAACGTGACCTATTGACCTTGGAAAGCTTCGTAATCAATGTCGATGGACAAGAAGTGATCTTGACTTTGGCCAACAAATCACAACTTGGACAAGACACCAATATGGAACAAAGCCTTCGTGATTCAAACACATCCTCGACGGACAAAGGCCTTGACTTTGGCCAACAAACCAATGCCAGTCTTAGATCTTGAGTAAGAATCACTCAATGGAAGGAAAAACGCTTAATATTATTTGAGGGTTTTTCTCGTGCAAATTGGCAACCAATTTATTATCTTTGTTAAGGTCTCATCATCATACACCCTTAAACATGCATTCTAAACACATAATAAGGCGCGTAATTAAAATAATAATGATATGCGGATGGATACTTAACACATTGTTCCTAGAACAAATCTCTCCATTTCCTCTCTCCCGCTAGCACAAGTATTGCTTCTACCTGTTGCATAACACTTCTAAAGAAACCTCATTTACATTGAGGGGAATAGGTGAGAAGAGAAATACATAGAGTAAAAGAGGTAATAGGCTGGACACGCAGGTTCAATTTAATAAATTCTAAATTTATTACAACAATTTCCAAAATTGCCCCACCCATCTAATATCCATCCGATATACATTATTCATACATCGCAACCATGTATTCACACAAGCATGTTATCAATCAATCTAATCCATTAATTAATCTGATAATTAATGACCATCCAATGTTCAAACAACGATTTGATTTTGCGCGAGTCAAACTCGTTTTGCGAATAAGTACTCAAAGTACGAATTCTTGAATTAATTAAACTACAAAATTAAATCCAATTCAATTTGTATTTAATATTAATTCGTTATTTAATTCCAAATTAAATATTACACTTTATTAACGAACCTTTACGACTTAAATTCCAAATTTAATCGTTACGGGTCTCAAAGCCCGATTAACATCCAATGTTAATTTAATTAAAGTCCAATGGGCTTTTAATTAATTTCTTTAAGGCGTGGACTTTTGGTCAACTTGGGTCAAACCCAATAACCAAAGCCCAATCAAGGAATAACCTCATAAGCCTAGAAACCAATTTAGGCCCATTAGGCCCAATTAAAGTTAAAGGTCCATTAAATCATAATTGGACTTTATGGAAACGGTTTTGGGCCCAATTGGATCCAACCAATTTAGCCTAAACCCATCTTGGTACAACCAAGCCCATTAAAGCCCAATAACAACTTTTCAAGCCTAATTTCCAAAATTAGCCCAATTAATTAAATCACAAAAATTCTAATTTCACAATTTAATTAACCAAAGTGTATAGCATAATTAATTACCCAAATCAATATTTCCAAAACACCAATTAACCTAATTAATCATGCTCATTAACAACAATTAGCGTCCAACACAATTGATCAAAAATCAAACCCATTTCATGCATTAAAGTCTCGGCAATTAGGGTTTTTACAAATCGATTCGGTTTTAATCCAATTAAATCCACAATCAACTTTCCCAACATGATTCCAACTCATCCAATGAATCAAAAATCAAAAATTACCAAGACATTAGGGTAGCATATGATTCGGCCGAGCAAACCATTTTGGGGAAAATTTGTCCAATTCAAAATTCATCAAATTGACAATGCATAACACCATGTTATCAATATTTAAGCATACTCAAACATCCAATTTCATCAAATCATGCTCAAATACATTTTACCCAATTTTAACCCTAAATTCAAGTTTCATGCTTTAACTCACTCTGATACCATTGTTGGAGTTTATCTACGGTCCCGAGGATCGATTATCAAGCAAGAAACATAAGTGCGAATACACGAAGAAGTTGCGGAATACTTACATCGATCGGTTGAGGCGATGCGGTGAAGAACAAAACTTTTTAAGCCCTTTGAACTCCTTTGAAGCTCTCGGCAGTCCACTGCTTTTGTCCTCCAATTTTCAGTCTAAGCTCCAAGCTTTTGGGTGGTGATTCCAAGCCCACGGGTTCGTTTCCCTATCACCTTCGCGTGACTCCGGAAGTGTGCTAGCACTTGTGAAAAATTGCAACAATTCATCACTTTTCTTCTCCTTGGTTCACGGTGAAACCAGTGAAGAAAATCAGCCCATGGCCGAGTGAGAGAGATGAAGAGAAAGAGAGAAGAGTTGTGTTGGTTGGTTGAAGATTTCTGTATCAAATACACTTTAATTGATTTACCAAAATTTTGGCTTTCCAAACGTCAAAACATAAATGTCATCAACCACTTCCATAAACTATTCACTCAATCAAGTGACAAGTTGTCACATCAATTGATTGACTAGCGATTTGACGCTTGATGTGACTTGCGGGCTGTACTTGAATTCAAAATGCGAGTGCGCTCGCAAACACTCCTGGGCTCGGGTTCGCTAATTCCAAATTAATGAATTTTCCGTTGCGACGTAATTAAATAATTATGCCTAACAAAATCAATATTCACGTCGCTAACGAATTAATTCTAAATTAACTCGTTCGCCCGAATTAAAATCCAATTTCAATTCCGCGTCGAAATCCAATTTCATCTAATATATCGAATATATTAATTAATCGATTAATTCCAAATTAATCGTTCTCTCTCTTTAAATGATATTTTATCCCAGATAAAATATCTCCGCAATTAATCCCAGATTAATTTTCTCTCTCATTTAATTAATAACAGATTAATAAAGTGCGAGTCATACGTCATCGGTGAATCTTCGGGAAGCGACCCATGAGATCCCCTGATATGTTGGCAATAAATCCGGTCGTCAGACTATCCGAACACATAAGTACCTAGTACTACGTTTGTACCGATTTACAAGACAAGGTTGGCTTCTAGCAAAGCGCCATGCCTACCCAATTCTCCAGAAATATCCTTACAAGAATATGTGATCTATATTAGGCGTAGTATACATAGTATTGCGTATTTCGATCCAGCATCGGATGTCACATGCAAGGCCTGGGGCTGGAATTGTGTCTGCCCCGTACGAAACACATATCGGATCTCTGGTAACTAGTCTCTATAATCGGATAAACATGACCTAGTCATTTTATCCCGATGACTGCAGTACATAAGAGAACCAGTTCCGTATCCTACGTGACCATCATCTCCACTATGACTGGAGTGATACTTCCGTCTTGACATCACACCCAACACACTACGATTCTCAATATACCCAGCAGAGGCGTACACATAACCTGTTAAAGCCCTGGACGACCTAAAACCAAAGTATATTGATTGTCACAAGTATTAGCGTTGCAAGTCTCAGGTTAAGACCAAATACACCTACCCTGATTCGGACTTCCATAGACACAAAGTCATACTACCAATGGAATTCCGAGAGGTCTATCCAGATCGAAGCTGTTTTCCGTACCATCGGTAAAACACAACCTCCTACTACACTTGCAAGAGTATCATATACCCAAATATATGAGAACTATGATGTTATGCCCTCACAACGCGCACAAGTGTAATACTAGTCTTTTACGCATTATCGATGTCCAATCTCGATAATACTCTGACTAGGGATATTTAATGTTTAAACCTTCGTGGATTGATACTGTCTCATATCATCTCAATCCAGGTACTAATCATAAGGACCTCCTATCATTTATACATCTTGGTGATCTAATCACAAATGATAAGAGAGCAATTTCTTTTATCACATAGTTAATTTCTACAACAACACCATAATCTGTACAAATAGTGACGCTATGGGTCATAACTGTCCAATATCCCAGACAACAATGCCATAAATAAGTCTCATCTGATTAATTCAGTTTGAGCTATTTGTTTGTCATGCTATATGTATGAGATTAGTTTATATTCTAAATATAAATATTGTTATTCACATCTAATGTGTATATCTCAATATCTTCTTTATAAACAAAAAACTTAGTGTTCTAGAATATAAAGGTATACCTGCAACGAGTTAAACTAGATACAAAGATAATGTTCCTAGTCAAACTAGATACATTATAACAGTTTCCTAATTTAAGTACATGCCCAAAGGGCAGTTCCAAAACTTAGGTTTCTATGGTTAAAACAGCGATTTTCGTCCCGTTTCCGACTCACAAGTCGATCTCATATAAAGTCAGTCTCCTGCTTATCAGCAGATTCTGCACATCAGTACATATTTATGTACCACATCTAGTATCAAAACTCCAATTTTGAAACCAGTAGTGAACATGTTTATGACAAACATACTTGAAGGCGGAGCCTTGCCCGTCTTCACTTCCTTCATGTCTGCCTTGTCCATACGGCAGTCACGCTTCCAGTGACCCTGTTTGCCACAGTTTAGGCAGACATCTTGGGATATGTCATTTGTCTTCCCAGAAGACAGTGACGATTTAGCCTTGCCCTTTTCTTCACAGCCCTAGAAGCCTTCGGCCAAGCCTTGGCCTTCTGGGATGTCGAAGTAAGATGCGCCTTGGGCTTCTTGCCCATTCGCAAGCTCTGGCTTTGTCTCCTTGAGCATAGCCATTAACTCTCCAAGAGTTTTCTTTTGCAATTATTACTACTAAGATCTAAGAATAGATCTATGAAGATCCTTCAATTTCAATATCATACTATAAGGATCTAATCCTTAGTTCTGACGAAGAAATTAAGGAGTCTATGCGGCAAGCATAAAGAATTTAGCATTAAATTTATCATCACCATAAGTATTCCTAAGCTCATGCTCCACTATTTTCTCAACTCCGGGATTAGGCCCGAGATGTCACTCTATCAAATAAAGTAACTTCTTGGCTCCTAGGACTATCCTGAGGTTCTATTCCCAATTTGAAAATTGAATCCGCTTAAAGACATTTTCACCTAGGATTATGTTTTAAACGCTAATCTTTCAGTTATCTTGATTCTAATAGTCCAACTATCCAATCAACGATTTCGGGTACAATCGAATATAATGATTTCTATAGTCTAACTATATAATCAACTACTATTTGATTGGTTAAATTCAAATATATTGATTACTATAATCCAATTATATAATCAACTATAAATGAAGTAGTTTGAATACAGTCCAACTGTTTAATTAAAACAACAATTGAATATTAGTCCAACTAATATATTTAAATTTTTAATGACGAAAAATTGAAATGAGCGCGTATTGGCATGTATCTAAACGAAATTGAAAATTTAATACTTGCCTCCCACTATTTTTTAGCGACCCTCAGACCCTCTGTGGAGTACTCGGGAAACCTAGTTTCCTAGTGGGCTAGGATCCCGTTAAATAACACACAACCTTGACTTTGGCCAACAAATTGTATGAAACTTAACTAGGTAGATCTCTAAGATCAATTGGATCTCATCCAATTCCTAGATCCAGTAGGTGGACATCCAAGTCCGAATATTTATCCAATATATGCAAATATATCCGATATATTCCCTAACTTTTTTCCTCTGAATCAACTAAGCATTGCCTTTGGCTCAACAAGCTTAATAAAACTAGTTAAATGTGACCCATTGACAATGGGAAAGCTTCATAATCGAGGCCGATGAACAAGAAGTGACATTGACTTTGGCCAACAAATCACAACTTGGCCAAGATGTACGATATGGAACAAAGCCTTTATGATTCAAATACATCCGCGATGGACAAAAGTCTTGACTTTGGCCAACAAACCAATGCCAATCTTGGATCTTGAGAGAGAATCACTCAATGGAAGGAAAAACGCTTAATATAAAATGAGGGTTTTTCTGGTAAATTGGCAACCAATTTTTTATCTTTGATTTGGTCTCATCATACACCCTTAAGCATGCATTCTAAAAGCATAATAAGGCGCGAATAAAATAATAATGATATTCGGATGGATATATAACAAACTTTATTCCTAGAACAAATCTCTCATTTTCCTCTCTCCTGCTAGCACTATTCATACTCCTACCCAATTACATAATACTTCTAAAGAAACCTCATTAACATTGATGAGAATTGGTGAGAAGAGAAATACAATGAGATAAGGAGATAATAGGCTGGACACGCAGGTCCAATTTAATAAATTCTAAATTTATTACAACAATTTCCAAAATTGCCCTCACCCATCTAATATCCATCCGATATACATTATTCATACATACATCCAAGTATTCACACAAAACATGTTATCAATCAATCTAATCCAATTAATTAATCTTTGATTAGTGACCATCCAATGTTCAAACAACGATTTGATTTGCGCGAGTCTAACTCGTTTAAGAATAAATACTCAAAGTACGTATTCTTGAATTATATCGAACTATAATTTTAAATCCAATTTAAATTATATTCAATACTAATTCATATTTAATTCCAAATTAAATAATTACACTTTCAATAGTGCCTTTTAGACTTGGATTCCAAATCCAATCTTAACGGGTCTCAAAGGCCCAATTAGTATCCGATATTATTCAATTAAAGTCCAATGGGCTTTTAATTAATTCTTTAGGCATGTGCTTTGGCAATTATGGGTCAAACCCAAGATTCCAAGGCCCAATTAGGAATCACCCTATGCCAAAAATCAATTTAGGCCCAATTAAAATATTAAAGGCCCAATTATCATATTTGGTCTTTATGGAAATGGTTTTAGGCCCAATTAGATCGAACCAATTATCCTAAACCAAACTTGGCCCAACCAAGCCCATTAAGCCCAAATACAATAAATTAAATTAACTCATTATTCCAAATTACAAATTAATTCAATTCAAGTGTAATTACCATAATTAATTAATTAAACTAATGCTTCCAAAACACTTAATTAATTCAATTAATCATGCTCTACATTTTTAATTCATGTCCAACACAAATTGAAGCAAAATAAATCTAATAACATGCATCAAGGCTCACAGCAAAGGCAACAAAAATCATTCAATTTGATTTCAATCCAATTTAAATCAACATTCAATATTTTTATCATGCCATCAACACATCCAATATGTCAAATTTCAAAATTAACCATGAGCATTCATAGGTCATGTATTCGGCCAACATAAGGATTTTAGAAAAATTATTCTAATCAATTTTACACAAATCCAATGATGCAAAACTCTAAGTAATCATCATCTAACATCAACCAAACATCCAATTTCGTATTTTCATGCTCCAAGCAAAAATACCTAAATTTAAATTCATGAACCCTAGAAATACAAATCAAACTTAGATCGCTCTGATACCAATTGTAAGTGTTCCTAGAACATGCCAAGATCGTCTAAGAGTGATTTATGTGTGAATTATCAAGAGAGTTGCGGAATACTCACATTGATTGGTTGATGAGATTTCAAAAATTCCTTCTATGTTAGATGTGTTGGAAGCCTCGGAGTTTGAAATCGAGTTCCATACTCTCGGGTGAGTTTCCCTATCACCTTGATTCACTCCTTTAAGTGCTAGCTTGGAACAAAATTGAAAGAAAAATTTCTCCTCCAATGAGCTATGGAGTTCGACATTTTGAGAGAGAGAAGATGGACTAGTGTTTTTTGCATTTTTGATTTCTAAAATCAATTGCCAAAAAACAAAACACAAAAGTGTATATACATTCCAAAAGTCAAAGTGTGTTAAGCAAGTTTCCATAATTGCTCTCAACAACTTCCATCAATTAGATTGACTAGTGCTGTAAGTTGGTGGGTCTCACACTTTAATTCAAAATTTATGTTGAGTGATGATACACACACTTCGGGCTCGGGTTCGCTTAATCTGATTAAACGAATTTTCCATCGCGACGTAATTAAATCCAATTTAATTAAATAATAATGCCTCGTAAAATTATTACGAAAGTCGCATGCGAATTAATTCTAAAATAATTCGTTCGCTTGAATGAAAGTCCAATTTTAATTCCGCGTTGAAATCTAATTTCAATTAATATATCTAATATATTATTTTAGCCCAATTGAATAAATTAAATAGAAAAATCTAATTTAACTATTAAATTTTCTCTCCTCTCGATGAATTTAATTCCATATAAATTCTCGACGCAATTAATCCCAGATTAATTCTTTCTCTGTTAATTAATCCCATATTAATTCTTGCCGTAATTATTCCCAGATTAATTTTCTCTTTCATAATTAATCCCATATTAATTTTCTGTTCGAGTCAAATCTCAACGGTGAATCTTCAGGAAGCGACCCAAGAGATCCCTGGATATGTTGGCAGTAAATACGGTCATCGGACTATCCGAATACGTGCGTACCCGGTACCACGTTCTTACTGATATACAAGACATGGTTGGCTTCTAGCAAAACACCGTGCCTACCCAATTCTCCAGAAATATTCTTCTGCGGAATACAAGATATTTGTCAGGCGTAGTGTACGTAGTATTGCGTATTATGATCCAGTATCGAAATGTCACATGCTAGGCCTAGGGCTGGAATTGTGTCTGCCCTATACGAAGCATATATCGAATCTCTGGTAACTAGTCTCTATATTCGGATAATCATGACCTAGTCATATTATCCCGATGACTGCAATACTTAAGAGTACTAGTTCCGTATCCTTTGTGATCATCATCTCAATATGATTGGAGTGATACTTCCATCTTGACATCACACCCAATACACTACGATTCTCACCATACCCAGAAGAGGCGTACACAGAGCCTCTTAAAGCCCTAGATGACCAAAACCAAAGTATAATGATTGTCGCAAGTATTAGCGATGCAAGTCTCATGTTAAGACCAAATACACCTACCCTGATTCGGATTCCCATAGACATATAGTCATACTACAAATGGGATTCCGGGGGGTCTATCTAGAGCGAAGCTATTTCCGTACCATCGGTAAACAGAACCTTCTATTACACTTGCATAAGTATCCAATACCCAAATATATGAGAATTATGCCGTTACGCTTCCATAACACGCACAAGTGTAATACCAGTCTATTCCGTATTATCGATGTCCAGTCTCGATAATACTACCACTAGGGATATTTAATGATTAAACCTTACGTGGATTAATACTATCTCATATTTTATTAATCCGGTACTAATCATATGGACTTTTATCATTCATATATCCCGGTAATCTAATTACAATTGATAAAAGAGTAATTTCCTTTGTCACATAGTTAATTTGTACAACAACACCATGTTCTGTACAAATAGTGATGCTATGGGTCATAATTGTCCAACAGTAATATCCCAAATATTTTCGGAACGGTTCTAGAAACTTTTCGAATTGAAGTTTGGAATTTGGAACTGATTGATATTCAAAAATAAAGCTCTATGTGTTAGAAAATAGATTGGAATATTTTTAAGTGAAGTTTCATCGCATTGGAATACGCATGATTTCGAGAACCGGTTACGCGATTTCTGATTTTATTATAATACACGTAAAGGTTTCTTATTTCGGCTCTAAAGATAGCAAATGAATTTTGATTGAGATGATCTCTAAACCATCAGACTCGTGTTTCCGAAACGAACAACTTTCGTGTTGAACACTTTTTGAAATTTGCAGCAGAAGGGCTTCAAAAATACAAATTTTCATGAAAGCCCATCACATGGGCCTGACTGTAATTTTCAGGGGTTAAATTGTAAATTTTAGAAAGTTTTCTATAAATACCCCAAATTTTCCAGAAATCACAAAATGGGCAAAAGAAACAAAACCTCTCAATTCTACCCCCCACCCCCAAAATGCGTACTTGGAAAAGCTAGTCACATGTGATTAGTACCAGATT
Source organism: Zanthoxylum bungeanum (assembly GCA_019454045.1). Lineage (NCBI taxonomy): Eukaryota > Viridiplantae > Streptophyta > Magnoliopsida > Sapindales > Rutaceae > Zanthoxylum > Zanthoxylum bungeanum. The sequence goes on from SKCR01026306.1 coordinate 313,772, forward strand.
AATAAGATATGAGACAGTATTAATCCACAAAGGTTTAATCATTAAATATCCATAGTCGTAGTATTATCGAGTGCTATAGCCATCGGGGAAGTATGACTAGGTCATGACTTTCCGATCATAAAGAGACTAGTTACTAGTGATCCGATTTATGCTTCGTACGGGGCAGACACAACTCCAGCCTCAAGCCTAGCATGTGACATCTGATACTGGATCGTAATGCGCAATACTACATATACTACTCCTGACAAAGATCTTGTATTCCGTAGAAGAATATTTCTGGAGAATTGGGTAGGCACGGTGCTTTGCTAGAAGCCAACCATGTCTTGTAAATCAATAGGAAGGTGGTACCGGGTACGCACGTATTCAGATAGTCCAATAACCGTATTTACTGCCAACATATCCAAGGATCTCTTGGGTCGCCTCCCAAAGATTCACCGATGATATTTGACTCGAACAATATTAATCTGAATTAATTAAGACAGAGGAAATTAATCTGGGATTAATTATCAGAGAAATAATTAATCTGGGAATAATTGTGTCGAGAATTTATCTGGGATCAAATTCGCCGAGAGGAGAGAACGCGATTAATTTGGAATTAATCGGTAAAGTAAATTTAATGGTGAAATTGGATTTTACTATTTAATTGATTTAATTGGGCTAAAATAATATATTAGATATATTAAATGAAATCGGATTTCAACGGGGAATTAAATTGGATTTTAATTCTAGCGAACGAATTAATTTGGAATTAATTCGTGATCGACTTCCATAATAATTTTACTCGGTATTATTATTTAATTAAATTAGATTTAATTTCATCGCGACGGAAAATTCTTTTTATCGGATTAAACGAACCCGGGCCTAAAAGTGTGTAGTGTAAGCCAACTAGATTTGGAATTAAACGGGTGGGACCCATGACTTATATGAATTGTCAACAATTGATATAAGTAGTTGACAATAAATTAAATTGGATTTGATACACATCATACCTACCAAGTTAAAATCAATTAAAAACGAATTTTGGAAATTCTTTATTTTCTCTCTCTCGGTTTGGCCGAATGGCCATTAATCTTCTCCTTTTCATTTTTGGCGCCGTGTGGCCACTGACTTCCCTTTTGGAAAGGCCGAAAGAAAGCAATATTGGTTTTCCTCTGAAAAGTGGCCACTGACTTCCTTTTTTAAAAAGGGCCAAAGACAAAAGCAAATTGGCTTCTTCTCTTTGATTTTTGGCGAAGAGCAATTGGCCTCTGAATGAACAAAAGGGCAATTGGCTTTCTTTTTTAAGGAAGGCCGAGTGGCCTCTGTTTTTGATTTGGCCGAATTGGCTTTGATTTGTGAAGGTCGATTGCTTCCTCTCTCCAGGCCGATTTGTTGCTTCTCTTGGAGAGCAAAATTATGCCACTTTAGTTCTTGCTAGCACATTTGGGTGTCAAATGAAGGTGATAGGGATACTCACCATGAGCTTGGAAGCTTCAACATCCATGGAATTTTTGAAAGTCAAAGCCGATCAATGTAAGTTAATTCCGCAAACTTCTTGATTTATTCACACACTAATCACGCTTAGAGATCCTGTGGCATGTCTAGGACACTTACAATTGGTATCAGAGCGAGATCTAAGCTTGATTTGATTCTAGGGTTTGTAAACTTTAATTTGGGATTTTATGATTGGAGTATGTATTTTCTTAAATTGATGGTTTCGTTGAGCTTGTATGATGTTTAATTGGATTTGTGCATCATTGATTTTGTGATAAATTGATTAGATCAAAAATCCCCAAAATCCTTGCTTGGCCGATTACTACCCTAGAAGAGCTCATGGTTAATTTTTTGAATTAGACAATTGGATATGTTGATTCACATGAAATTGAATGTTAATTGTTGATTTAATAAGATTGAAATCAAAATTGGATGTTAATTTCATGTATTGCCGTGAGTATGAAGTATGTTGGAATGGATTGATTGTGCTTTAATTTGTGTTGGACATAAATTAAAATGTTAAGCATGTTTAATTAGATTAATTAGTATTTTGGAAATACTAGATTAATTAATTAATTGTGTTAATTACACTTTAATTGAATTAATGTGTAATTTGGAATGATATATTAATTTAATTTGTTGTAATTGGGCTAATGGGCTTGGTTGGGCCAAAATTTTAGTCTTGGATCATATTTGGGCCTAAACCATTTCCATAAAGTCCAAAATATGACAATTAGGCCTTTAATAATTTAATTGGGCCTAATGGACCAAAATTGATTCTATGGCATATGGTGATTCCTATTGGGCCTAGACATTATGGGTTAGATCCATTTTGGCCAAAAGCCAAAGCCTAAAGAATTAATTAAAAGCCAATTGGACTTTAATTGAATAGTATTGGATACTAATTGGGCCTTTGACACCCATTAAGATTGGATTTGGTACCCAAATCTTTAAGGCACATAAGAAGGTGTAATTATTTAATTTGGAATTAAATATGAATTAATATTGGATACAATTTAAATTGGATTTAAAATTGTAGTTCAATATAATTCAAGAATACTTACTTTGAGTATTTATTCTTAAACGAGTTGGACTCGCGCAAATCAAATCGTTGTTTGAACATTGTATGGTCATTAATTCAAAGATTAATTAATTGGATTAGATTGATTGAATAACATGTTTTGTGTGAATACTTGGGTGTATGAATGAATAATGTATATCGTATGGATATTAGAAGGGTGAAGGCAATTTTGGAAATTATTGTAATAAATTTAGAATTTATTAAATTGGACCTGCGTGTCCAGCCTATTATCTCCTTATCTCATTGTATTTCTATTCTCACCAATTCCCCTCAATGTAAATGAGGTTTCTTTAGAAGTATTATGTAATTGGGTAGAAGTAAGAATAGTGCTAGCAGGAGAGAGGAAATAGAGAGATTTATTTTAGGAATAATTTGTTGTATATCCATCCGTATAACAATATTAATTTATTTCGCGCTTTATTATGATTTTAGAATGCATGCTTAAGGGTGTATGATGAGACCTAATTAAAGATAATAAAATGGTTGCCAAATCGCGACAAAAACCCTCATATTATATTAAGGATTTTTCCTTCCATTGAGTGATTCTCTCTCAAGATCCAAGATTGGCTTTGGTTTGTTGGCCAAAGTCAAGACCTTTGTCCATCACAGATGTGTTTGAATCACGAAAGCTTTGTTCCATATCGTACGACTTGGGCAAGTTGTGATTTTTTGGCCAAAGTCAAGGTCACTTCTTGTTCATCGACCTCGATTACGAAGCTTTCCCACTGTCAATGGGTCGCGCTTAACTGGTTTCATTAAGCTTGTTGAGCTAAAGCCAAGTCTTAGTTGATTCAGATGAAAAAGGTTAGGAAATATATTTGATATATTGGCATATATTGGATATATATTTCAGACTTGGAGGTCCACCTACTGGATTTAGGAATTGGATGGGATCCAATTGATCTTAGAGATCTACCTAGTTAAGTTTCATACAACTTATTGGCCAAAGTCAAGGTTGTGTGTTATTTAACGGGATCCTAGCCCACTAGGAAACTAGGTTTCCCGAGTACTCCACAGAGGGTTAGAGGCTCGCCGAAAAATAGCGGGAGACAAGTATTAAATTTGCAATTTCGTTTAGATACTTGCCATTACGCGCTCATTTCATTTTTCGTCATTAATTATTTATATATATTAGTTGGACTAATATTCAATTGTTGTTTTAATTTAACAGTTAGACTGTATTAAAACTACTTCATTTGTAGTTGGTTATATAATTGGATTATAGTAATCAATACATTTGAATGTAACCAATCAATTGTAGTTGATTATATAGTTAGACTATAGTAATCATTATATTTAATTGTACCCAAAATCGTTGATTGAATAGTTGGACTATAGCAATCAAGATGACTGAAAGATTAGCGTCAAGTGACATAATCCTGGGGAAAATATCTTTAACAGCTTTAATTTTCAGATTGGGAATAGAACCTCACGATAGTCCTGGGAGCTGAGATGTTATTCTATTTGATAGAGATACATTTTGGTCCTGAGCCCGGATTTGAGCGAATAGTAGAGCATGAGCTTAGGAAGACTTATTATGATGATAACTTTAGTGCTTAATCCGTTATGCACAGCCAGAGCTTCTTAAAAGAACATATCCTAGGTTGTCTGCCTAAAATATGGCAAACAGGGTCACTAAAAGTGTGGCTGCCGTATGAACAGGTAGACATGGAGGAAGTGAAGGCGGGACAAGGTTCCGGCTTCAAGTATATTTGTTATAAAAATGTTCACTACTGGTTTTAAAATTGGATTTTTGATACTAGATGTGGTACATAAACATATCTACTGATGTGCGGGATCTGCTGATTAGCAGGAAACTGGCTTCAGATGAGATCGACCTATGAGTCGGAAACATGACATGAGTCGTTGTTTTGGCCATAGAAACCTAAGTTTTGGAAATTCCCTTTGGGCATATACTTAAATTAGGAGACTGTTATAATGTATCTAGTTTGACTAGGAACATTATCTCTATATCTAGTTTAACCCGTTGCGGGTATACCTTTATATTCTAGAACACTAAGTGTTTTGTTTATAAAGATGATATTGAGATAATCACATTAGATGTGAATAACAGTATTTATATTTAGAATATAAATGAATATCAAACATATAATATGACAAAAAAAATCTCAAACATAATAAATCTGTTGAGACTTAAAAGTGGCATTGTTGACTGGAACACATTAATAAGACTCGTATATCCACACTTTCAAATAGTGGATACTAGGACGGATTTGATTCTAATTCAAATGATGTCTACGAATCTAGTTTATTAGGCAAAATGCCTAAAACACCTTTTACTTGGTAAAAGTGCAAGTGCCACCGATCTGTTAGCCCTCGTTCATAGTGACGTTAGTGGGCCCATGTCTAGCTAGGCTAGAGGTGGATATGAATACTTCGTAACCTTTGCGGATGTGACATCGCGTTACGGTTATGTGTATCTTATGAAACACAAGTCAGAAACTTTTGAGTAATTCAAAGAGTTTCGACACGAAGTAAGAAAACAGACTAGTAAAAGTATTTAAAACATTACAGTTGGACCATAGTCTAAAATACTTAAACATATGAGTTTCAAGATTACTCGAAAGAGTATAATATTCTTTCACACTGTACTCCTCCCGGGACACCTCAATTTGACGGTGTGTCCGAACAGAGAAATTGAACTTTGTTGGACATGGTAAGGTTAATGATGAGTCGCTCCGAGCTACCAATTTCCTTCTGAGGATACACACGAAACAATGTAATACTTATTTTGAATAAGGTTCCATGAAAACCTGTTAGACAAACTTCATATTAGATATGAACAGGAAATAAACTGAGTTTCTCATTCCTGAAGATTTGGGAATGCTGGGCATATGTTTGGATGGTACCAAACTAGAACCCAAATCGGATAAGTGCCTATTTGTAGGTTGTCCTAGGGAAACCAAAGTATAATATTTATACAACTAACAAGAGAACAATGTAATTGTTGCTCTCCATGCGATTTTCCTAAGAGGAATTCCTATATGCAGTGGTAAGTGGGAGGAAAGTAAAACTCGATGAAAATCGAAGTAATACTGTTCCTGGCACCGACTCCTTTACGGGACATGAATAGTTCATCAAGGATGAAACTGTACCACAATCTTCGAATACACAAGAACCGCGTAAGTCGAAGAGAGTCTGAAAACAACCTGGGAGGTATGAGTTTCCGATCTCACCTCATGTAGATGTTAATCTTATTGAGGATAATTAACCGGCTACGTATGAGGAAGTCATACAAGGTATTGACTCCTTTTATGGCAAAGTGTCATGAAGTCCGAAATGGATTCCATGTATACCAACTAAGTTTGGACACTGGTTGATGTACCAGAAGGCATTGTGCCTATTGGTACTATATAAGTCTTCAAGGAAGACATACATGGATGGCAACATACAAATGTACACATCTATGCTTGTACAGAAAGGGTATCGTCAAAGACATAGTGTCGACTACGACGAAACTTTTTCACCTGTTGCCATGATTAAATCCATTCGGATAATGCTTGCTAATGCTGCATATTTCATTTATGAAATATGACAGCTGAACGCCAAATCCGCTTTCCTTAACGGAAACCTTTTGGAGGATGTTTGTATGTAACATCCTGACGGTTTTGTCGGGCCAAAATTTACAAACAAGGTTTGCAAGATAAATCGATCCATTTATGGATTGAAGCAAACATAGCATTCTTGGAACCAGCGTTTTGATGTAATCATAAAGGTATATGATTTAATACAAAACGAAGATGATTCTTGTGTATATAAGAAGGTTAGTGGGAGCGCATTGACAATGATTGTCCTATACATTGATGATGTATTGCTTCTCGGTAATAATATTCCTATACTAAAATCAGTGAAAGCTTGGCTTTCATTAAAATTCTCCATGGAATACCTGGGAGAAGCAGGCTTTATTATAGGAATAAAGATCTACTGGGATAGATCTAGAAAACTGCTGAAACTTTCTCAATGTTCGTACATTTTGATAATGTACATGACCTGATGTCTCATATACTTTGAGCATATGTAGACGCTATAAGGCCAATCCAGGTGATGATCACTGGATTGATGTAAGGAACATCCTTGAGTATCTTAAATGAACCATTGATGCTTTCTGAGAATATAGGGAAATGAGAACTTGAGGTGATTGGGTTCACCACTGCAAGTTTCCAAACCGATAAAAATGACTGTAAGTCGCAATAAGGGTACGTATATAGTTTGAATAACGGAACAGTGAGCTGGAAATCTTCCAAGCAAAATATTGTTGTCGAATAAACAACAAGAGCGGAACATTGCTGCAGCTGAGGCAACAAAAGAATCATTTTAGATCTATATAATCCTAATTGGATTAGGAGTAGTTCTGTTAGCAGCTGAGCTAGGCTATAGCGCAGGCTAAGGAACCGCAATCTCATCAATGATCCAAATATGTACTTCGACTAATTCATCTGATTTGTTCGATCATACATCGTGGCGATGTGATGACCGAATAAAACACATCAGACGATAACATTGCAAATCCACTGACGAAAGCTGTTTCTCAGTAGAAGTTTGAGCGACCCGTACATAGTTCAGGTGTAGGACATTTGAGTGATTGGTTATAGGCCAAGTGGGACATTGTTGGACAATTATGACCCATAGCATCACTATTTGTACATAACATGGTGTTGTTGTACAAATTAACTATGTGACAAAGGAAATTGCTCTTTTATCCTTTGTAATTGGATTACCTGGATATATTAATGATAAAAGTCCATATGATTAGTACCGGATTAATAAGATATGAGACAGTATTAATCCACGTAAGGTTTAATCATTAAATATCCCTAGTGGTAGTATTATCGAGACTGGACATTGATAATACAGAATATGCTGATATTACACTTGTGCGCGTTATGGAAGCTTAACGACATAGTTCTCATATATTTGGGTATTGGATACTCATGCAAGTGTAATAGGAGGTTCTGTTTACCGATGGTACGGAAACAGTTCGCTCTGGATATACCTCTCGGAATCCCAGTGGTAGTATGACTATGTGTCTATGGGAATCTGAATCAGGGTAGGTGTATTTGGTCTTAACTTGAGACTTGCATTGCTAATACTTGCGACAATCAGTATACTTTGGTTTTCGTCGTCCGGGGCTTTAACAGGTTCTGTGTACGCCTCTTCTAGGTATACTGAGAATCGTAGTGTAATGGGTGTGATGTCAAGATGGAAGTATCACTTCAGTCATATGGAGATGATGATCACGCATGGATACAGAACTGGTACTATAAGTGCTATAGCCATCGGGGAAGTATGACTAGGTCATGACTTTCCAATCATAAAGAGACTAGTTGCTAGTGATCCGATATATGCTTCGTACTGGACAGACACAACTCCAACCCCAGGCCTAGCATGTGACATCCGATACTCGATCGTAATTTTCAATACTATGTATACTACTCCTGACAAAGATCTTGTATTCCGTAGAAGAATATTTCTGGAGAATTGGGTAGGCACGGTGCTTTGCTAGAAGCCAACCATGTCTTATAAATCGGTAGGAACGTGGTACCGGGTACGCTCGTATTCAGATAGTCCGATAATCGTATTTACTGCCAACATATCCAGGGATCTCTTGGGTCGCCTCCCAAAGATTCACCGATGATATTTGACTCGAACAATATTAATCTGTGATTAATTAAGAGAGAGGAAATTAATATGGGATTAATTATCAGAGAAAGAATTAATCTGGGATTAAATTCGTCGAGATGAGAGAACGCGATTAATTTATAATTAATCGGCAAAGTAAATTTAATGGTGAAATTGTATTTTACTATTTAATTTATTTAATTGGGCTAAAATAGTATATTAGATATATTAAATGAAATCAGATTTCAACGGGGAATTAAATTTGATTTTAATTCTAGCAAACGAATTAATTTGGAATTAATTCGCGAGCGACTTACGTAATAATTTTACTGGGTATTATTATTTAATTAAATTAGATTTAATTACGTCGCGACGGAAAATTCTTTTAACCGGATTAAACGAACCCGGGCCCAAAAGTGTGTAGTTAATCCAACTAGATTTGGAATGAAACGGGTGGGACCCATGACTTATATGAATTGTCAACAATTGATATAAGTGGTTGGAAATAAATTAAATTGGATTTGATACACATCATACCTACCAAGTTAAAATCAATTAAAAATGAATTTTAGAAATTCTTTATTTTCTCTCACTCGGTTTGGTCAAATGGCCATTAATCTTCTCTTTTTCATTTTTGGCACCGTGTGGCCACTGACTTCCCTTTTGGAAAGGCCGAAAGAAAGCAATATTGGTTTTCCTCTGAAAAGTGGCCACTGATTTTTAAAAAGGGCCAAAGACAAAAGCAAATTGGCTTCTTCTCTTTGATTTTTGGCGAAGAGCAATTGGCCTCTGAATGAACAAAAGGGCAATTGGCTTTCTTTTTAAAGGAAGGCCGAGTGGCCTCTGTTTTTGATTTGGCCGAATTGACCTTTGATTTGTGAAGGCCGATTGCTTCCTCTCTCCAGGCCGATTTGTTGTTTCTCTTGGAGAGAAAAATTCTACCACTTTAGTTCTTGCTAGCACATATGTGAGTCAAATGAAGGTGATATGGATACTCACCAATGAACTTGGAAGCTTCAACATCCATGAAAATTTTGAAAGTCAAAGTCGATCAATGTAAGTTAATTCCGCACACTTCTTGATTTATTCACACACTAATCACGCTTAGAGATCACGTGGCATGTATAGGACACTTACATATATATATATATATATATATATATAAAGCACAATAGTGTGAGGGGAAAGAGAATGTAATCAATGGTTAGGATTAAGAGAGATAATGTATCAAAAGACCTATGTTTATATGAATTAATTGGCAGCTTAGATCCTTTCATTATTATCTAATGGCAGATACATAATCATTTCATTATATAATCTCTCTTAAAATGGAAATTATAGATTACCAAATAAATCGAAGAATAAAATCCTTTCATTATAGAATCTCTCTAAAAATTACCTAACAAATCAAAGAATAGAATTATTTCATTATAAAATCTCTCTAAAAATGGCAATGACATATCATGTGATAAATTCTTTAACACCGGACAATATCTAGTGTGTGTGTGAGTGTGTATATATATATATAAAGATATTTAAATATGACTTTTATAAATAAAAGAGAAAATGACATCTAACTACACTGTAAAATGTCATAATGACACTTTAGTCTATATAATTCTAAAAATATAAGTTTTAGTCTTTACCGGAAATGAATTGAAGGAATTCACATTATCTAACTTTTTTTTTTTTTTTTTTGTAAAAAACCTCTAATATATTTAATATCTTCTCACGAGTATTAAAAATACTTTCACATGTTAACCCCTAATTAAAAAAAAAACTCATATCCATGAGTCCTCATAGGAACTTGAACTAACACTCTCAAATTTCACGTATAATTGACTTCTTATAGGCACTGCATTTTTGAATGTAAGTCCCGATGATGAGTCTCATTTAGAGGCACTACCTTTTAAGTCGCGAAAGTCGCAGGAAACGGACGTAGGAAGGGAAAAGTCAGAAATTGGCATTTTTTTTGGATTTAGTTCGCTTGTTTAGCTTCGGATTCGCTTGTTGGACTTCCGTTTTAAAACATCCTTGACCCAAAACCCCCGCAAACCACTTAGCCTTGATCCAAAACCCCTCGCAAGCCCACACACCACCAAGCCCACCACAAAAGCCAACTGCACGCCCACACTAAGCCCACACACGCCCAAGCCCAATAAAACACATCCAAAAATAACAAATCACATATTTAACACATGGTGAAATCTAAAAAAATCACATACCTAATTAAAACAAATCAAATAAATTCAAATATATTATCTTCCTAAACAAGCCAAATCACCTCCCTAATTTAAGAAGATTTTTCCTTGTGAAATACTAATTAAAAGATATCCCCTTAATTACACAAATCACTTTCCTATTCAAACAAGGGTAGCCCCATCCCTTTGCCTATAAAAAGAAGCCTTCACCAACACATAAAAGCCCTAGCTCATTCTTACAAAAAAAATACAAAGAAAATAAACCTAGTTGAGACTCACAAAAAATAAAACAAACGAAAAGAATACACCATAAAGCTTCACGCTTGCTTGCCCTCACATACACTGCCCTCACGCCCTCGGCTTCACACCTCACAAGCCTGACCTTCAACACGTCACTTCCACTCACACATAACCCAGCAAACCATCACGCCACCTGCACAAGCCAACTCTCTCGCCACATACCCCTCAGTCAACATTCACGCCACACCTGCAACCTTCACCTACAACAACCTCTTTTAACTCAGCCTTCAACCATACGCATAAATTCCCTTCAATGCCATCACCCCCTAACCACGTAACAAGCTCCCCTGACCACGTAACAAGCTCCATTCAAACATCCAGAAAACTGCTGCCAGAATAACCCCACAAACTGTCGCAAAACAACACTGAAAACAGTCCAGAAATTCACCCAAAACAGTACCAAAACAGCAGCCCTAATCTCCTTAGAAACCGTAAAAATAGTCCCTTAATACAGCAAAAACAGTGACTAAAAAACAACAGCAAAACAGTAGCAACATAGTAAAAACAGAAGCCCAAACAGTGAAATAGCGAGGAAAGAACGTGAAGCAGTGAACCAGAAGAGTTGCGGAGTGTTAGCCCTTCCGACGGCCTTGTGACGCGCTTCCAAGAGGCGACATAAAATGTTAGACCTGATGGCACCTTTCTTATTTATTCTCATTCATCTTTTGATTATTTATTGAATTTCCTTCGCATTAGAGTCGTTAGTTAATGTGTGTTGTGGCCATTGGATGAATGGAAAATGTGTCGTCTCTTATGGTATATCGGATGGAAACCCAGACGTAAATTCCATAGCCGACTCCGAATGGACGGTAGTGCGGTCTGTACTTGGGAAACAACTCCACATACCACTTGAGCAAACGACGCATCTTTCACTTTATTTTATCTTGTTTGTTTATTATTCGCATTTTATATTCTGCCTTTTACTTTTCAAACATTACTTGCTTGTGTATTGATGATATGGTGCGCATGGGCTTAGTATGTTGGTATAAAGGTTCTCTATTTGAGGGAAGAAAAGTCTAAAAGGCTACCTTTACGATAATATTTTGTCGCGCCGGATGAAGTGTGTTTGATTGAATGTGAGATATGTTTAATCGAGTATATGAAGTCCTATATTGTTGTCTTTACTTTCTATGCATTGTGATGTAATGCGCATGGGCTTAGTATGTTGGTCTAAAGGTTCCATATTTGAGGGAAGAAAAGTCCAAAAGGCTACCTTTACGACAATATTTTGCCACACCTTTTATTATTCGGTTATTTGCTTTTTGTATGTCATCTCCTTGCATAATCATGCATCATATTACAATGCGCATGGGCAAATCAAGTTGGATTAAAGGTCCTTCACTCCGAAAGATGAAAAGCCTAAGGGCTACCTTTGCCACGATATTTTGCCGCGCCGGACAAATCACGTTCGATTGAATGTGAGATACGTTCAATCGGACATTTGAAGTCCTATATAGATGTGGGCATATATTGCATCTCTTTTCTTTCACCTTTATTGTCTATCTTCTTTTGCATCGCATCATGGCACGTTTACTTTAATGTATAATTGCCTCTTTAGTTATCTCTTTACATTATGCACTTAATTGCCTCTCTTTAATATGCATGCTTGTACAATTATTGTTTATTTGTGTCTCTGTGTTTATCAATATGATGTGTTTTTGAAATTATATGCCTGCCGTTATTCCAGTTTACTTTTATGCATGCGAACTTAGATATAGGTTATATACAGACCTAGATATGGGCTTTATTTTCATGCATGTGAACTTAAAAGTAGAATACTCTTAGAAATATATATTGCGTAGATCCGATTAAATTATTGCACAAATCATTTCATTACAAGTGGCATAAGTAAGGGACCATTCCGAACCCAACGGTTTGAGGTCTTCCCTTACGAGGGGTGAGTGCGGCCTTAAATCATTTTCCCGGTTCACACCGGATGGCGACTCCATTTTTATTTCTCCGGTGTAGTCCCCCGTGGGCCACTCCGTACTCCCAACCGGGCCGCGAGCCTGGAACAGCGTCTCCGATTTCTGTGTCCTACAGTCTGGCGACTCCATTGGGGATAGAGATCGGCCCCGAAATAATGTCTTGTAATGTTTGTGATTTATGCTTTAATTAACCATGTCTACAGTGGGTTGATGGGGTATCAAAGGCATTATTAAGGCTAGGTGATGGTTTGGTGTCTTCCTTCATTCACTACCTTTCTATAAGGAAACGATGTGAAGGAACCTAGATAATCATTCACCCGTAGCTCACTGTGATGTACTAATTTGGAGGACTTGTTGTTTATTCCTGTCTCCAAGGCGATAAGAGCCTAAGAGGCTTGGGTATTTAAGAGAGTTCGCTCCACCCTCCCTCTGGGGAATCTACAATAGGAAATCCATTTGACAGTTATTCACGCACCATAACTCGTTGGCACGTACCTTAAGGTATAAAAAAGGTGCGCTCACTTGGTCGCTTGAACCCTTGAGTGGGGATTCCTAGTTGTGGGCAATCCTTTGTCAGCGAGAGCCTTTGTCCGCGCTCCCATGAACCATAATTGCTTGACTAGTAGAAATTATTTCCTTATGTTTATGTTTCAGACTATTGTCATTTGGATCCAGTTGGACTTCTTGTCAAGAGACGTGAACTTGTTGGGCCATTTAAACAGGGACGAGTTCGTGTCCTTTGAAAATTGGGCCAAAAGATTCTAAAATGCCAATAGGCCATTTTATGTTTGGGCCTCTTATCATTTGAAGTTGTTTAGCCATGTTATCGCAAAAATGTGAACCTGTTGGGCCTTTTCAACTAGGACAAGTTTGCACCGTGCAATAGTGTGATTGAATACTTTAAAATGATAATGGGCCAACTAGTATAAAATTTTCAAGGGCTTATATATTACATGCATTGCACGCATACATGCTGACTGAGAATTTTAAAGAAACATCATAGATTCTCGTTGGGTTAGGGAAGAGGGGAGACTCATCAAAAGGCCGTAAGCAAATATGAGTGGATCAGAGAACGAGGTATCCCGTATGGATCAGTTGGAAACCAGCCTCACTAAGGTTACTGAGCAGTTGCAAGCCTTGACTACTGCTATGGCTAAAATGGTTGTGCCCCGTACTGGGGGAAACTCTGAAAATGTGAGGCGTGAGGAGCCTCCGAATAGGTTGGGGGATGACATCCCTGTTTTTGATGATAACATGGCGGAATATGCCGCGGGAAGGATAGCTGGGTCCCAGGCTGAATTGTAAAAACTCAGGGACCAGGTAGAGTCAGTTACTCGCAAGATGAAGGGTAAGGACGAAGACTTACTAGACTATGAGGCGATGACCTTTGAAGAATAGCTGTCGGCTCAGTTCAAGATGCTTGATATGGCCAAGTTCAACGGGAATGGGGATCCGAGGGTCCATCTCCGACATTATGTTTCAGTTATGAGTTCAGTGGGCCTGTCATAGCGCCAAGTTCATAAGATGTTTGGGATGTCGCTCGAGGGGGCACCCGTAGTGTGGTACCATAGCCTTGAAAGAAAGGTTAAGGAATATTGGAGGGAACTGACAGACGCTTTTCTGAAACAGTATATTACAGACTTAGAGATTGACTTGTCGCTTCGTGACTTGGAGAATACCAAGCAGAAACCGGAGGAAAGTTTCAAAGATTATATGGATCGCTGGAGGAGCCAGCTTCTGAAGATGCAGACTCGGCCTTCGGAGAATGACCAGATCAAAATGATCATCAATGGCACCAAGCCGTCTATTTATGGTAACCTGGGGAGGATGACTTCGATGATTGCTGATTTTTGACAGTTGAGAGACTATCATAGACATTGAAGAGGAAAAAGCTGAGAACAGAAAGTTTTATGGCAAGAATAGAAGGACTTTTGAGGGGCCTTCTGAGACCAAGCCCGCTACTGCCGAGGTCGCTACCGTCAGGAACAAGCGATTCTCTAATCTTGGTAGACCTTTGTCAAAGGTATTTGAAAAGCTGAAGATGCAAGGACTTCTAAAACCTTTGGAACCTATGCCATTTTCGAACCCTGTGCCACCATACCTCAACCTAAACCTGTACTATTACTTCCATCAAGAAAAAGGCCATGACACCGACAACTGTACCCGCCTTAGGCATGAGATCCAAAACCTCATTGACTTCCATAAAATACCTGATCCGGAAAAAGAACAACCCAACACATACAGAAACCCTCTACCTAACTACCACTCTGTTCCACCACCCACCTACATGATCAACTCCGGCCTACCCGAAACCTTTGTCCTCCAAACCCTCAACCACCCAGCTTCTTACACGGGGATAAGAGATGGCAGTAGTGAAGAACCATAGGCTGAGGAAGAAGACAATGCCGCAGACAATAAAGATGTTTTCCTGGTTTATTTGATTACAATCCTGCATTTTTTTATAATAAAGACATTGATTTTGCCTACTTGTTCGAGTTTTCTCTTCAATAGTTAAAGCATTAGTCTGATGATGAAAATGTTTGCTTTAGGGTGAAACCTTAGAAACGATAAGTGCGAGATGTGCTCTCATCTGATATTTTGAGTGGTTGATCTCGGCCAAGACTCCCGGGCACTCAATTACAGGATCTTAGCAGTAGAAGCCTGAGTAATCAACAAGATGACTAGTTGAAGAGATGACGGATCAGTGAATGACCGTTTACCTAGATGTCCATCTTGGTTTACTTATGTTACGATATGTTATATGGTTGGAAATAAAGAAGAAGTCTCTGCAATGAGAAGAAAAAGAAAAATAGACCGCCTATAACCGATAAGCGTGAAGCTACCCATGGGCGAGTATTAGGACCACCATGAGGAGAAATGCTACCTTAAAGGGTAGGTGTGTAAAAAAAAAAAGAGTTCAAAGTGGAAAGAAATAGACAAGAGAAAAAAGAAGAAGACCGTATCATGTTGAGTACGAGAAAGTAATTACAGAGCATGATCAAGACATCTAGGTTGGTTTGACCCGCTGATCCAATTCTCCGAGACAAAGTCATCGAGTTGACTTACTTAAGGATTAAGCTGCGAAAGAACCCCCACACACACACACTAGAAGTCTAGTTCAGATCACTCATTCAGATGATCGGGTCTGAGTGTATTAAGTACTTTTAAGGTTCTCTCGTTTCGACACGAAGCATTCGTTGAGGACAAAAATATGTTTAGCTATCAGGATTATCTCGTAAGAGGCAATACAACATGTTGATATCAGTATCAATATCAGTTTGGGGGGTGAGGCTCACATCAGTATCAGTTTGGGGGCGAGGCCCACATCAGTATCAGTTTAAGGGCGATGCCCAAATCAGTATCAGTTTGGGGGCGAGGCCCACATCAGTATTAGTTTGAGGGCGAGGCCCACATCAGTATCAGTTTGGGGGCGAGGCCCACATCAGCATCAGTGTGAGGGCGAGGCCCACATCAATATCAGTCTGGGGGCGAGGCCCACATCAGTATCAGTCTGAGGGCAAGACCCACATCAATATCAGTTTGGGGATGAGTCCCAGGGTTGAGGCCCACATCGGCACCAGTATCAGTTTTGGGATGAGTCCCAGGGTCGAGGCCCACATCACCAGTAGTTTTGGAACGTCACATCACATGATCTACTTCGACCTAGTGCAAGAAGCGAAGAACATAAAGCTAAGCGAAGACTGGGGGCGACCAGTCTACCACCTCGCGAATCAGGGACATAACAAGATATTGAGTCACGGAATCAAAAGAAGATTGAGTAATCACCAAAGAGAATTGACAGAAAGAAATTATAAGCAAGCCCAGGGGGCGACCAAAAACAGTTACATGCGAAGGACACCAAAGAGCACAAGGAAGACCTAACCCATTGGAATAGGAAACATATCCATGCATACATGCATACACGTCACATGCACGCAATTTCTGTCTTGTTGTTGTTTACAGGTTTTGAAGAAAAAGAAAAAGGCAGCAAAGACAAGCAGTTTCGGGAACAAAGCCCACAATCAACAGATCAGGGAACAAAGCCCACATTCAGTACAATTCGGGAACAAAGCCCACGTTCAAAATAGCTCGGGAATAAAGCCCAGGGGAATAAAGCCCTATCTTTACATAGTTCGGGAACAAAGCCTAGAGGAATAAAGCCCACTTTCAACACAGCTCGGGAATAAAGCCCTATCTTTGCACAGTTTGGGAACAAAGCCTAGAGGAATAAAGCCCAGGGGAATAAAGCCCTATCTTTGCACAGTTCGGGAACAAAGCCCAGAGGAATAAAGCCCTATCTTTACACAGTTCGGGAATAAAGCCCAGGGGAATAAAGCCCACTTTCAAAACAGTTCGGGAATAAAGCCTAGGGGAATAAAGCCCTATCTTTACACAGTTCGGGAACAAAGCCTAGAGGAATAAAGCCCACTTTCAACACAGCTCGGGAATAAAGCCCAGGGGAATAAAGCCCTATCTTTACACAGTTTGGGAACAAAGCCTAGAGGAATAAAGCCCACTTTCAACACAGCTCGGGAATAAAGCCCGGGGGAATAAAGCCCTATCGTTACACAGTTCGGGAACATAGCCTAGAGGAATAGAGCCCACTTTCAACACAGTTCGGGAACAAAGCCTAGAGGAATAAAGCCCACTTTCAAAACAGCTCAGGAATAAAGCCCAGGGGAATAAAGCCATCTCTCAACGCAGTTCGGGAACAAAGCCTATATTCAATATAATTTGGGAACAAAGCCCAAAGGTCAAAGCATCTCAGGATAACAAGTAAGTTAAGCAACAGCTGGCGAGCCAGGTAAGTAAAAATACATGCATAACTTTGATAGGATTGTCATTGTCACACACTACACAAGTCCCATCAAAGTGGGGGCGACTATAGGCACTGCATTTTTGCATGTAAGTCCCGATGATGAGTCTCATTTAGAGGCACTACCTTTTAAGTCACGAAAGTCACGAGAAACGGACGTCGGAAGGGAAAAGTCAGAAATTGGCATTTTTGTTGGATTTAGTTTGCTTGTTTAGCTTCGGGTTCGCTTGTTGGACTTCCGTTTTAAAACATCCTTGACCCAAAACCCCCGTAAACCACTTAGCCTTGACCCAAAACCCCTCGCAAGCCCACACACCACCAAGCCCACCACAAAAGCAAAAAGCACGCCCACACCAAGCCCACACACGCCCAAGCCCAATAAAACACATCCAAAAATAACAAATCACATATTTAACACATGGTGAAATCTAAAAAAATCACATACCTAATTAAAACAAATCAAATAAATTCAAATATATTATCTTCCTAAACAAGCCAAATCACCTCCATAATTTAAGAAGATTTTTCCTTGTGAAATACTAATTAAAAGATATCCCCTTAATTACACAAATCCATTTCCTATTCAAACAAGGGTAGCCCCCATCCCTTTGCCTATAAAAAGAAGCCTTCACCAACACATAAAAGCCATAGCTCATTCTTACAAAAAAATACAAAGAAAATAAACCTAGTTGAGACTCACAAAAAATAAAACAAACAAAAAGAATACACCCTAAAGCTTCACGCTTGCTTGCCCTCACGTACACTGCCCTCACTCCCTCGGCTTCACACCTCACAAGCCTGACCTTCAACACGTCACTTCCACTCACACATAACCCAGCAAACCATCACGCCACCTGCACAAGCCAACTTTCTCGCCACATACCCCTCAGCCAACCTTCACGCCACACCTGCAACCTTCACCTACATCAACCTCTTTTAACTCAGCCTTCAACCATACGCATAAAGTCCCTTCAACGCCATCACCCCCTGACCACGTAACAAGCTCACCTGACCACGTAACAAGCTCCCTTCAAACATCCAGAAAAATGCCGCCAAAATAACCCCACAAACTGCCACAAAACATCACTGAAAACAGTCCATAAATTCACCCAAAACTACACCAAAACAGCATCCATAATCCCCTTAGAAACCGAAAAAATAGTCCCTTAATACAGTAAAAACAGTGACTAAAAAACAGCAGCAAAACAGTAGAAACGGAGTAAAAACAGTAGCCCAAATAGCGAAACATCGAGGAAAGAATGTGAACCAGTGAACCGGAAGAGTTGCGGAGTGTTAGCCCTTCCGACGGCCTTGTGACGCACTTCCTAGAGTCGACATAAAAGGTTAGACCTGAGGGCACTTTTCTTATTTATTCTCATTTATCTTTTAATTATTTATTGAATTTCATTCGCATGAGAGTCGTTGGTTAATGTGTGTTGTGGCCATTAGATGAATGGAAAATATGTCGTCTCTTATGGTATATCGGATGGAAACCCAGACATAAATTCCGTAGCCGAATCCGAATGGACGGTAGTGCGGTCTGTACTTGGGAAACAACTCCACGTACCACTTGAGCAAACATCACATCTTTCACTTTATTTTATCTTGTTTGTTTATTATTCACATTTTATATTCCACCTTTTACTTTCCGCACGTTACTTGCTTGTGTATTGATTTTATGGTGCGCATGGGCTTAGTATGTTGGTCTAAAGGTTCTCTATTTGATTGAAGAAAAGTCTAAAAGGCTACCTTTACGACAATACTTTTCCGCGCCGGACGAAGTATGTTTGGTTGAATGTGAGATATGTTTAATCGAGTATACAACGTCCTATATTATTGTCTTTATTTTATATGCATTGTAATGTAATGCGCATGGGCTTAGTATGTTGGTCTAAAGGTTCTCTATTTGAGGGAAGAAAAGTCCAAAAGGCTACCTTTACGACAATACTTTGTCACGCCGGATGAAGTGTGTTTGATTGAATGTGAGATATGTTTAATCGAGTATACGAAGTCCTATATTGTTGTCTTTACTTTCTATGCATTGTGATGTAATGCGCATGGGCTTAGTATGTTGGTCTAAAGGTTCCCTATTTGAGGGAAGAAAAGTCTAAAAGGCTACCTTTAGGACAATATTTTGCCGCGCCTTTTATTATTCCGTTATTTGCTTTTTGTATGTCATCTCCTTGCATAATCATGCATCATATTGCAATGCGCATGGGCTAATCAAGTTGGATTAAAGGTCCTCCACTCTGAGAGATGAAAAGCCTAAAGGCTACCTTTGCCACGATGTTTTGCCGCGCCGGACAAAGCACGTTCGATTGAACGTGAGATACGTTCAATCGGACATTTGAAGTCCTATATAGACGTGGGCATATATTGCATCTCTTTTTTTTCACCTTTATTGTCTATCTTCTTTTGCATCACATCATGGCACGTTTACTTTAATGTATAATTGCCTCTTTAGTTATCTCTTTACATTATGCACTTAATTGCCTCTCTTTAATATGCATGCTTGTACAATTATTGTTTATTTGTGTCTCTGTGTTTATCAATATGATGTGTTTATGAAATTATATGCCTGCCGTTATTCCAGTTTACTTTTATGCATGCGAACTTAGATATAGGTTATATACAGACCTAGATATGGGCTTTATATTTATGCATGTGAACTTAAAAGTAGAATACTCTTGGAAATATATATTGCGTAGATCCGATTAAATTATTGCACAAATCATTTCATTACAAGTGGCATAAGTAAGGGACCATTCCGAACCCAACGGTTTGAGGTCTTCCTTTGCGAGGGGTGAGTGCGGCCTTAAATCATTTTCCCGGTTCACACCGGGTGGCGACTCCATTTTTATTTCTCCGGTGTAGTCCCCCGTGGGCTACTCCGTACTCCCAACCGGGCCGCGAGCCTGGAACAGCGTCGCCGATTTCCGTGTCCTACACTTCTCTTTAAGGGAAAAGGAGCGAAACCATTTGATGGTTGGTGAAATTAATGAAAACCATATCATATTTTAAAATTAAATCAAACATTTTTGTGCTTAAAAATCATGAAATTTAACCTAAAAGTTCTCGAATACCGATAAGAATTCGAGATCCTTAACCATTCTGTACGAGATTTTGGAAGAATTTTCATCCCGATTCAAAAAATCAATCAGGATTCGAGATAATTTTTCTTTTCAAATCATAACTAGGATGGGATGGGATAAGACCGGTTTGGGACAAGATGTCCTAATTTCATTCATATTGCATGTTTTATAATAAAAATCAAAATATTTATAACAAAATCTTATGAAATGATTATGTTTAATTTCATCAAATATTAAGAGAGTTATATTAATTTTTCATCTCTTTAATAATTGATTAATAGATATCCGTGACATAAATCCAACGACAATACCATTGATTATAGCATTCTCATCTTCTCCCTCAACTGATTGAGATTGGCAACTGAAATGTTAAATTCAGTAACCAAGTGAAATGCACATTTATGGTACATAATGATATCAAATACCATTGAGTATAAATATGCTACTTTAGTTATTGAACATGTAACTTAAATTATTAAATATGTAAATTCTACCAATAATCATAAAATCAGTTTCATGTTTGTAAAAATTTTATATTTATTGATATAATTTACATATTTAATAACTTAAATTACATATTTAATGATCATAATAATATGTTTGTATCCAAATGTATTTGATACTCTTACGTACTGGCCTAAATTCAATAACCAATATTAGGGGTGTTCATAAGGTCGGGTCGACCCGCGACCCGACCCCGACCCGGTCGGGTTTCTCCATTTTAAAATTTAATTTCGGGTCTGACCCGACCCGACCCGAAATTTCGGATCAGGTCACTGGTTTAGTTCAGCAAACTCGGGTCTGACCCGACCCGACCCGATGTAATGATATTATATTATAATATATATATTTTTAGCGGTACGAATTTAACAACAAGAAGGCGTAGCACAAATGGTAAGCTTATTTGGATACCTTGAAGAAGGTTGCATGTTCGAGTCTCACAGCTTGCGATTTGGGAAATTAATTTTTCAATAAAAAATCATAACCATTTCTACTGCATGCAATGTTGATGTTGAATGTCTTCTCTCAATGAAAAAAATATATATATTATATTTACTATATATTATATTGACCCGATCCGCAATTTTTTTTTACCCGACCCGAGGTGACCCGACCCTACCTCCTAAAATTTCGGGTTCGGGTCAGACGACCCTTTTGACCCGACCCGATCAGGTCAAAAAAAATTCCGAAAAACCATACCCGATCCGACCCGTGAACACCCCTAACCAATATTAATTCAGTATCGCCATTTAAGAAAACGTGTTGTACGAGAATTGGAAGATGTGAAAAGTGTTGCGTATTTTGTTGCATAAACCCATCATGAATTTGTCAACTTGAGACATATTCATGATGCAACTTTCTTTTCTTTGTATTTTGTTGATTGTAAAATTCACGGGCAGTCTACCTCGTCCAAAATTTTAAGAATTTTAAATGAATTTTTATTATATTTAAGATTATAATTTTATGTTAAATTTTGAAACTTCAACTAAACACATGTGTCGATAGTGGATTAATAATTTATTTTTATCACTTATGTCTTGATAAATTTTGTTTACCTTATTAAAAGAAAATATATCTTAATCTATTCATATGTAAAAATATCATATTTACCTTTAAGAAAAATTTTTAATAATTTATTTTTATTGTTTTAATATATGAAATGAAATGTTAAAAATTTGTCATTAACATAAATGGTAAAGCCAAATTACAAGGGAAATGAAAAGTGCAAAATTCTCTATTTACCATTTTCTTTAATCTCGCCGATATGCATATACAAATTCCTCTCAGAAGAATTAATATAAGAACGAATTAATTTTGGGGAAAAAAATCTTAATCAAAAGACAAAATGAAATGAATTTCCAAAAGTCTTAAATTGAGACCAGAATGCTAAAAATCTAAATTATGGAAAATACTAAATTATTTTTTAATAAAGAATTGAAAGAGTTTACCATAAATCTTTCAAAACAAACCATAAAAATTATGCTTTCAAAAATTATTATTCAACTTTTCTATAAAAACACCTAATATATTTAAGGTAAAAAGACAAATAGATCCCCAAGGTTTGCTCAATTGGTCATAAAGATCTCTTTCATTTGAAAAATGATTATAAAAATCCCTTCTGATAATTTTGCCAATTAACTATTTTCCTAAAGTATTTACTTTATAAATGAAATAAATGAAATAAATTTATAAATAATAATGCCATAAATTTATTTATATATAAAATTTGAAAAATGTTAAAGTACCATATTATCAAAAATACCTTCCCATATTATCCCCAATATATCTATTGAACCCTATATATCTATGTTTAAAATGTGAAAATGTTCATTAATTTATATGAAAATTTCTAATTAAACCGCATTAATCATGTTGGCTCATCTCTGTCTTCCATTCAATTTATAGTAATTTTCGGGTCGGTTTTTTAACATGATTCTGACCGGATCGAAGGCCGGTTCTCGATTTGACGGATTGAGTCGACCGATCAGATTACGAAAATTATGCTAAAAAACATAATTAATTTGTAGTCCATATAATTTATTTTTTCAAAATAAATTTATATATTATATATGTTTTATATGTTTATCATTGTTTTAAATTTGACACTTGACTAATATTTTAAATTATATAAAAACATCATGAATTCTTTATAAAATTATTCTCGGTAAAGAGTTTCTACTATTAGTTCTTGAAAGAAATATTTTGTATAAAAACTTTTATCATTATTTCTTCACAGATAATTATCTCACATATCTATCATTAATTCTTGACAATTAATTTATGTCATATAGGTGTCATAAATTGATAACATAATCAGTATCTATCATAAATCATCTGTCAAGATAGTCTATTTTTTATATTAGCGTGAGTATCGTGAGCAATTAGATAATATATATGTAATTAATAGTTCAAGATTTGAGATGATTTATCATATCGAATAAAAAAATCAATCATGATTCAATATATTTTTTCTTTCAAATCGATTCGGGATAAGATGTCTTAATTGGCATCTCTTAATTTTAAAACCCTAGAGGATTATGTCTACATTCTCCTAAATTTTTGTAATTTTAAACAAATTCTTAAAATGAAATATCATCAATAATGAATAATAAATATTGAAATCATATTTTATATTTAAAATTTGAAATTACTTTATTTGTACGATAGTAATTTTATGTTAAATTTTGAGACTTAAGGTAACCACATGTGTCAATTCTCCACTAATAATTTATTTTTATCACTTATTGTTGGATAATATGACCCATAGCGTCACTATTTATACAGATCATAGTGTTGTTGTACAAATTAACTATGTGACAAGGAAATTGCACTCTCATCATTTGTGATTAGATCACCTTAGATATATAAATGAAGAGAGGTCCCTATGATTAGTTCCTGGATTGAGAATGATATGAGACAGTATCAGTCCACGAAGGATTAATCATTAAATATCCCTAGCCGGAGTATTATCGAGACTGGACATCGATAATGCGGAATAGGCTAGTATTGCACTTGTGCGCGTTGTGAGGGCACAACGACATAGTTCTCATATATTTGGGTATTGGATACTCATGCAAGTGCGATAGGAGGTTGTGTTTCACCGATGGTACGGGAAACAGCTTCGCTCTGGATAGACCCCTCGGAATCCCATTGGTATTATGACTATGTGTCTATGGGAGTCCGACATCAGGGTAGGTGTGTATGGTCTAAACCTGAGACTTGCACCGCTAATGCTTACGACAATCAATATGCTTTAGTTGATGTCGTCCAGGACTCTAACCGGTTATGTGTACGCCAATGCTGGGTATATTGAGAATCGTAGAGTGTTGGGTGTGATGTCAAGACGGAAGTATCACTCCAGTCATAGTGGAGATGATGTCACGCAGGATACGGTATTAGTGCTCTTAAGTGCTGGCCGGCCATCGGGATATTATGACAAGGTCATGTATATCCGATTATAGAGAATAGTTACCAGACATCCGATATGTGCTTCGGACGGGGCAGACACTTGTCCAGCCCCAGCCCTAGCACGTGACTATCCGATACTGGGCCGATATACACGATACTTGGTATACTACGCCTGATATAGATCTTAAATATTCTTAGATGAATATGACCGGAGAATTGGATAGACTTCGTGCTTTGCTAGAAGCCGATCTTGTCTCGTAAATCGGTAGAACGTAATACTTGGTACGTACGTGATTCGGATATTCCGACGACCGTATTTACTGCCGAATTATCCGGGGATCTCATGGGTCGCTTCCCAATAATCCACCGATGACGCACAACTCGCACTCTTATATAATCTGGGATTATATAGAAGAGAGAGAAAATTAATCTAGGATTAATTACCGAGATATTTTATCTAGGATAAAATATCGTCTAGAGAGAGATAACGATTAATTGGAATTAATCGATAAATTAATATATTCGATATATTAAACAAATTGGATTTCGACGCGGAATTGAAATTGGATTTTAATTCGGGCGAACGAATTAATTTGGAATTAATTCGTTAGCGACGTGAATAGTGAATTCGCTAGGCGTAATCATTTAATTACGACGCAACGAAAAGTTCGTTAATTTGGAATTAGCGAACCCGAGCCCGAGTGTGATTGCGAGCGCATTCGTATTTCGAATTCGAGTGCGGCGTCGCAAGTCGCATCAAGCGTCAAATCATTCGTCACATCAAGCGTCAAATCAAATGTCACTTTGAGTGATGTGATTGATTGATGTGATTGATTGATTGATTGAAAAGACAACTAGTCACTTTGAGTGATGGTAGTTGTTGGAATAGTTGATGTAGTATGGTGGGAGACTTTATTACCTTTTTATTTTGATTTTTTGAAAAGAAAAATAAATGGTAATTGTTATATATTTTTGGAAAATATATATAAGCAAAAGTCTTTTACACATTTTACACACATATAACACAACTTCTTCTCTCTCAATTTTCTCTCTTCTCTCACGCCCAAAACACACAAAATGTTCACTGGTTTTCTAACCAGAAATGGCGTGACAAATGGGAAGCAAAGAGTGGGTTTTCATGGTGAAAATTCAAGTGCTAGCACACTTACGAGTCTTGCGAAGGTGGTAGGGAGGTTCACCCATGAGCCGGGATCCGTAGGACGAGGCTTGGAGCTCCGTTTTCTCAGCTCAAAATCTGAAATTGGAGGCAGTGGACTGCTGCAGTTCATGCGCCAAAACAGTGAGCATTTTGGCTTCAATCGTCTTCAAATCGACTCAACCGATCGATGTGAGTATTCCGCAACTTCGTCGATATGTATTCGCAATGTTTTTCATGCTTATAATCGATCCGGGACCTTAATAGAAACCAACAATGGTATCAGAGCCTAGGTTTGAGCATGAAAATTTTAGGGCTTAAAATTTGGGTAAACTTGTTTTGAGCATGATTTGAATGAATTGAATGTTTGAGTATGCTTATAACATGTTTAATTAGTGATTGATTGGATCAATTTAATGAAATAATGATTGGATCAATTTTTCCCCAAAAATTCATGTTGGCCGAATGTGTAATGTATTTTGGAATTCTTGGAATTTTTCATTTTGATTCATTGGATGAGTTGTAATGATGTTGGATGATGTTAATTTAAGATTGAATTGGATTTAATTTTGAATTGAACAAAATCCCCAAAATGCTTATGGTGGCCGAATGGTATAATGCCCTAATATCTTGGTAATTTTGATTTTGTGACATTGGATGTGTATGAAATCAAATTGGATGGTGATTTAATGTCGATTGTGGGTTCGATTGGATTGAAACCAAATCGGACACAAAATCCCTCCTTGGCCGAGACTTAAAAGCATGTAATGGGTTTGATTTTTCATTTATGTGTTGGACATGTGATGATGATAATGAGCATGATTAATTGGACTAATTTCATGTTTTGGAAATATTGATTTGGGTGATTAATCATATAATGCACTTTAGGTAATTAAATTGCGGAATTGGATTCATGTAATTTAGTTATTTAGGCCTTAAATTGGAGTTGGGCTTCTAATGTTGTAATTGGGCTAATTGGGCTTGATTTTATCAAGTTGGGTTTAGGCCAAATGGATTGGATCCAATTGGGCCCAAAACCATAACCGTTAAGCCCAAATGCGACTTATAAACCTTTAAAGTTTAATTGGGCCTAATGGGCCTAAATTAATTTCTAGGCTTATGGGGTTACTCCTTGATTGGGCTTTGGTTGCCGAAGCCCACGCCTTAAAGAAATTAATTAAAGCCCATTAGACTTGAATTGAATTGACGTTGGACGTTAATCGGGCTTTGAGACCCGAAGCGATTAAATTTGGAATTTAAGTCGTTAAAGGTTTATTAAATAAAGTGTAATATTTAATTTGGAATTGAATAGTGAATTAGTATTAAATACTTGTTGAATTGGATTTAATGATGTAGTTTAATTTAATTCAAGAATTCGTACTTTGAGTACTTATTCGCAAAACGAGTTTGACTCGAGCAAAATCAAATCGTTGTTTGAACATTGGATGATCACATAATTATCAGATTAATTAATTTGATTAGATTGATTGATAGCATGCTTTTGTGTGAATACGTGGTTGTGATGAATGAATAATGTATATCGGATGGATATTAGTCGGGTGGGGCAATTTGGGAAATTGTTGTAATAAATTCGATTTATTAAATTGGACCTGCGTGTCCAGCCTTATCACCTTTATTCTCTTTGTATTCTCTTCTCACCTATTCCCCTCAATGTAAATGAGGTTTCTTTAGAAGTGTAGTGTAACGGGTAGAAGTAATACAAGTGCTAGCTTGAGTGAGAAAGAGAGAGATTTGATCTAGGATCAATGTGTTAAGTATCCATCCGCATATCATTATTAGTTTTTTCATACTCGCTTTATTATGTATTTAGAATGCATGTTTAAGGGTGTATGATGATGAGACCTTAACAAAGATAATGAAATTGGTAGCCAATTTGCACGCAAAAAGCCCTCATCAAATATCATGCGTCTTTTCCTTCCATTGAGTGATTCTTGCTCAAGATCCTAGATTGGCATGGGTTGTTGGCCAAAGTCAAGCCCTTGTCCGTCGAAGATGTGTTTGAATCACGAAGCTTTGTTCCATATTGGTGTCTTGTCCAAGTTGTGGTTTGTTGGCCAAAGTCAAGACCACTTCTTGTCCATCGACATTGATTACGAAGCTTCCATGGTCAATGGGTCCGCGCTTGACTGGGATCATCAGGTTTGTTGTGCCAAAGCCAAGGCCTAGTTGATTCAGAGGAAAAAGGTTAGGCTATATATTAGATATATAGGCATATATAAGATATATGTTTCGGACTTGGATGTCCACCTACTGGATCTAGGAATTGGATTAGATCCAATTGATCTTAGAGATCTACCTAGTTAATTATCATACAATTTGTTGGCCAAAGTCAAGATTGTGTGATATTTAACGGGATCCTAGCCCACTAGGAAACACGGTTTCCCGAGTACTCGACAGAGGGTTAGAGGCTCGACGAAAAATAGTGGTAGGCAAGAATTGAATTTGCAATATTCGTTCAATTACTCGCCATACGCGCTCAAACGAATATCACTCGTCATATATTAAAAGTATTAGTTGGACTAATATTTATTGTTGTTTTAATATACAGTTGGACTGTATTATAGTTGATTATATATAATTGGATTATATTAATCAATATATTTGAATTAATTAATTTCAGTTTACAGTTGATTTTATAATTGGATTATAGTAATCAATGTAATTGAGGTTAATTAATTTGGATCATATTTGATTATATAGTTGGACTATTATAATCATTATAATATATATAGTACCACTAATCGTTGATTAAATAGTTGGACTATTGTAATCAAGATAAAATTGAAAAGTTGGATATTTAAAATATAATCTGGGATTAAAATATTTTAAATGATTTAATTTTCAAATTGGGGATTCATAATAGGTTACTTTATTGGATAAAATAACTTGTTATATCTAAGCCCATAATTAAGCAAATAGTAGAGCATAAAATCTTTGGAAGATTTATGTGATGATGACTTTAATGCTTAATTTAATATACTTGTCAAAAATCTATGTTTAGATTTAAGAAGTATTAAAATTGAAATAAATAATTCTTGGAGAATTAATTGACTATTCTAGAGGTGAAAAGTCAAAGTTTGCAATTGGGCGTGTTGCACAAGGTGCACATCGTTTCGATATTCTAAAAAAAAAAACCCAGGCTTGGCCTAAGGTTCTTGAAATATTGAAAATGATAATTGACATATCCCAAAGTGACTACCATTTGGATATGACAGACACGAAGGAATTAAAGAAAGGGCAAGGCTCTGACTTTAAAAATGTTTTCAAAGTTATGTTCACTACTAGTATTGAAATTAGATTTTAAATACTTAGTGTGGTACATAAAATATATGTATTGATGTTCAGAATCTGCTTTGAGCAAGATACTGACTTCAAGCTGAGATTGCTATGCGAATCGGAAACGGGACGAAAGTCACTGTTTCGACCGTAGATACCTAAGTTTAGGAACTACCCTTCGGGTGTGTACTTAAATTAGGAACTGTTATAATGTAACTAGTTTGACTAGAGACATTATCTCTATATCAATGTTTAATCCATTGTGGATACACCTTTATATTCTAGAACACTAAGTGTTTCATTATATAAAGATGATATTGAGATAAACACATTAGATGTGAATAACAGAATTTATATTTTGAATATAATTAAAATCTCAAAACATATATAATGACAAATAAATAGCTCAAATTGATTTGATCAATAGAGACTTATTTGTGGCATTGTTGTCTAGGACACAATTAAACAAGACTCGTATATCCGCACTTTTGAAGAGTGGGTACTAGGACTGATTTGACTATTCAAATAAAGTCTATGAATCTAGTTTGTTAGGTAAAGTACCTAAAACACTGTTTACTTGGTAATAGTGTAAATGCCACCGATCTATTAGCCATATTCATGGTGAAGTTAGTGGGCCCATATCTAGCTAGGCTAGATATGAACATGAATATTTCGTGACCTTAACGGATGTGGCATCACGTTATGGTTATGTGTTTCTTTTGAAGAACACAGATCGGAAACTATTAGAGTTTCGACACGAAGTAGATAAACAGATCGACTATAGTATTATGCCGTCACGGTAAGACCGTAATGGAAAATACTTAAGCAGTAAGTTTCAAACATACATGAAAGAGTATAGTATTCTTTCAGATGAGGACTCCTCCCGAGACACGTCAGTTAGACGGTGTGTCCGAACAAAAACCGAATTTTATTGGACATGATAAGGTTTATCACGAGTCGCTCTGAGCTACCATTTCCTTCACAGGATATGTATTAACAGTGCAAAATTTATTTAGAATAAGGTTCCATATAAATATGTTTGACAGATATCATATAGGATATGAACAGGAAAGAAACAGGGTTTCTCATTCCTAATAATTTGGGTATGCCAGTGACCGGCGTAAACACACACGTATAACGCAAGCGCACGTATCGTTCAAGTAGTATAAAAATATCGATCCCACGAGGACTTAATTCCTACTGTTGTTATTAATTATTGAATCTATTTATTTACAAATATCTAACTAAAGGGAGAAGAGAATGATTGTTTGATTGATTTGGTTGAAAAATAAAAAGATAAAAGAAAATACTAAAGAAAATAAAAGACACAAAGATCCAGGATTGTGAATCATTCTAATATCATTTAAAAGATGAAGTGATTATTTTAAAGTTGGTAATATATTGATTTATTAACCTGGAACACTAAATTATGTGTAAGCCTCTGTCGATGGTCAGACCACATACCTAGTATAATCCAATTGAACCATATGTCTATGTCAACCAAATTACCTAGATTCATTAAGTTTAAGTTCCAATTATGGCTACCCCCCGCCCCGCCCGACAGGTATATTCCTATCCTGTAAGGAAATCTATTAAAGGGTTATCTATCCTCAAGGAAGATCGTGGGCTATTAAGTCTAAGGCTGAAATCTAAAATCCCTATGTCTAGTTCATTTTAGATTTACCATATCAATCTTATTGGTGATCAGACAACAAGAAGCATTAAGCTTAAGATTTAATAAATAAACCTCTAAATTACCCAAATATAAAATAATCCCTTATAAACCGGTGATATTAAAAGTTATCACAACCCCTAATTAATTAACACATAACTAGGACTATAAAAAAAAATACATAAAATAAAAATACTGAAAAGTAAAATAAAATACTAAGGTAAAATGAATTACTTTTACTACTACTAATTTAGATATCTCCCATAAAACAATATATAAACTTGTGATAAATTTACCAACCGACCAGTCTGGCGGTATCCTGATTAAGTCAATTAAGTCCAACCAGCCATTAAGGTGGAACCAAAAATAAATTTACCAACCGACCAGTCTGGCGGTATCCTTGATTAGTCAGGTTTAAAACAGATTAAAATTAAATTACCAACCGACCAATATAGCGGTATTCCTTATTAAGTCAATATTTTAAATAGTGAATATATTATTTTTAGGGAGATTAATCTAAATAGCAATAATATAAGAATTATCTTTCACCCTAGCTGAGGAAATTATCTCAACATGGCGAATAGTAAAAACTGTAAAAAGTAAAAATTAAATTACTATTATTACAAAAAGTAATTAAATTATTTACAAAACTAAAAATAAAAAAAAAACTAAAAAAAATAAAAAAAAATTCTAGAGAGAGAAACTCTCTCTAGAGAGAGAAATTAAGAGAGAGAGAGGTGTACTAAAAACTGAAAATTCGCGGCCTATTTATAGCAAAATTTTTTACTGTTCAGGAACTGTTCGCGCGTCGCGACGCCAAGTCACTCAGCGTCGCGACGCGCAATTTGTCGACGTGGCACAATGATACGGCGACACGTAGCAAGGCGGATGACTGTACATGCCGACACGTGTCAAGGCGGCTAATTCTCAATTATTGTGATGACGTCATTGATGACGTCATGCTGACGTGGCGATGACGTGGCGCTGACGTGGCATGACGTGGCATGGCGGCTGACTGTTCACTTGTCGGCACAATATGATTGCGACACGTGGCGACACGTGTCAAGTTGTGATTGGCTGAGGCTGACGTGGCATAATTGACTCGGTTGACCTGCTGACGTGGCTGATGATGTGGCACGACACATGGCAAGGTTGACTTGTTGACCGCTGACATGGCTGATGACGAGGCGACACGTGTCAAGTCTGAGTGTCGGCAGCATATGATAATGACACGTGGCACGGCGCATTTTAGCAGATGTTATGTGATGGTGACACGTGGCACGGCGCATTTTAGCAAAGTCAAAACTTCTCAAATTGTTGACCGTTGACCAGGCGCATGTTAGCAGATTCGGCTCACGCTGGGCGTCGCGGCGCGCAGTGTTCCAGAGTCGCGACGCGCAAAAGACGAAAATATCCCGTTTGACGCATTTTTGTTCGGTTTTGCCCCAATTTGCCTCCAGTGTTGTCCAAACTTTATTTATCTGCAAGATAACAATAAAACACATCAAAACGTTCATAAAACTCAAGAAACTATACAAAATGTTAAGTTAAATGAGTGGGAAATAGTGATATAAATATCACTCATCACACCCCCAAACCTATCATTTTGCTAGTCCTCGAGCAAAATACAAAATAAATAACATAACAAAATTTAACTAAGCCATTTTCGTAGAGATCACGGTTGCATTTAGCATATGCAACAAGCCTTTTAAACCCCTAGGTGTCCCTAGTGGACGAGTTGTAGTCTCGTGAGGGTTTACAGCAATGATACCCGCAAACATTTTACAAAAGTAAAAAGTTAGTAAAACTAATGCACACAAAAGCAAAAAGACAAGCGAAAAGAGAATAAAGAAAGTTGACTAATCAGGTGAAAATTCTACTCCAAGTTACTAGTTGTTTTGTTTCTTTCTAAATTACTGAATAAGTAATTTCTCCGTTTATTTTTACCATTCTCCATATACACAGCCAACAAAATATTAATCACTCATTTTTTCCCACAACAGTCATAAGTGCAGTTGATAAGAGAGTAATATTTTGTCCTAAAATTAATCAGATTTCACACACACTTTTTGTAGCAATGGAATAATTTTCTGATTTTTCTGATTTTTTCTTTGATTTTTTTTTTTACTCCATCACTATTTAGAGATGCTTCCTCCAATTAAACTATAGCACGTAATATTACAAACTTTTCAATTTTAAGCTCATGTCCGTATGTTTCCATGTAAGTTCATAATACCTGTCAACTGAACATATGAAGATCCATTTTAGTCAGTTTTAAGGAGAATTCACAAATTAAATAATTAAAAAGGAAATAAACAAAAATTAACTTGTTTCGAAATAGGTTTGAGATACGTCTCAGGAGTGGAAATTCCTTACTCGGCTATCTCTTACCAATTCCCCTTTTAGTCAAAATAAAAATAAGAACACAAAAATGCAAAATATTTTGTAATTTTTGAAAATTTTTCAATTTTTTTTGTATTTTTCGAAAAATTTTGAGCTAAAAATAAAAACAACATACAAACTAAAAACAAGGTATTAATCAACTAATTCCCTCCCCCAACCTAAATGAGACATTGTCCCCAATGTCTTAAACAGTAGAAGAAGAGTTAGAAGGTTGTACCTGGTTAGCTGAAATTTTACAGGAAAAATTACCGATTAAGATTTATGTCCAAATTACGATTCTTACCACGATTGTTATTTGACCATTTTTCATTAAATTTTTTTTTTTGCAGAATCACCTCTAAAAACTCAAAATTTCCCCAAAATTCACCCTAAAAAATTATCACCGATCAAATCCCAACTTTGGTATTTTTCAAAAAAATCCGACAGAGTCTCCCCTGAATTTTTGATTATCCAACACAACCTAAATCTATCAAATGCCACAAACAAACTCCAAATATCAAACTCAATTTCTTCGCCCCCAATTACTACGAATCAAATTCAACCATCCAACACTTCGTAATCCAATCCACAATCAACCAATTCACAATCAATTTTTCAATTTACCCACAATACAAATCAATTTTTTTATCAAATCATTACCGTATTTTCAAATTCTGATTTTGGCAGTGGTGGGTTCTCTCTCGGCTCTGTTGGTTTTGGCTTGGATTTCTGGTCGTTGGTTGTTGGACGGCAGTGATGGTCACGGCTTCTCTTGGTTCTGGTTTGTGTGTCTCGGCTGTGGTGGGTTCGCGGCTTTGGGTTGAAGATCCGTAATGGTCGGTCTTGTGTGGTTCGGTTCAGGCGAGACAGTGGCGATGGTTGCGGCTGGGCTGATTTGTCTCAGTTTGGTTGCAGGTGATGGCTTCTGGTGTGGTTGATGATGGTGGCTCGGTGACGGCGGTTGAGTCACGGCTCTGGTTTGGTTTTGTTCGGTCGTGAGTGGTTGATGAAGATCGGTTTTGACTCGGCGAGGAAAGGGCTCGGTCACGGCGTCGGTGGCTGCTGAGTTTCGGTGGATTCGGCGAAGCTTGGTTCTTGGTGGCTGCTCACGGTGTGGATCTCGGCTGGCGAAGACTCGGTCACGGTGAAGAAGGTAGTGGCTCGCGGTGGTGATGGCTGGTTCGGTTCTGGTGGCTCGGTAAAAGCTTGGTGTTTGACATGGCGAAGGTTGCGGCTGTGGTGAAGATGGGTTTCTGGTAGGTGATTGGTTGAGGATGAAGAAGATGAAGAGTGAAAGGAGATGCTGCCAGCGCCCTGCTTATGTTCTGTGATTTTGAGGCAGCGTCGCGACGCTGAATTTTTTTTTTTTTTTTTTTTTTTTTTTTTTTGGCAAAATCATGTCTTGCGACGGATAATCCATAGGGACGCGTCTCAAAAGATGTCTCCTTACTTGGCCGTCTCCTGGATCAACTTTGTATCTTCGTGATTTTGTCAAATTTTTATTTTGAAAACCCGCTTGCACTGGCTTGCTTTGTCCTGAAAATTCCGTTTTTAATTTTTCCTGCAAAACTAACACACAAAATTAAAAAGTTCACACAAAATTATGAAAAATAAATTACAATAAATTGCATGGGTTGCCTCCCTGCTAGCGCTAAATTTTTCATCTTCAGCCAGACGTGACTGAAATCTATTTGTCAAGGAGGTTTCAATGTCGTTTTGGATGTCCGATTAAAGACATCCCGTGAGCGTTGCTCTTGAAGGGTCTCTTCCAACGGTAAAATGGCAAAAATAATTTTGTCTCATTCAGTGCTCGTGCCACCTTTTTAATCTTTATTGCTCTCTTGGTTCCTGCAAAGAAAGAAAGAAAATCAGGAGGTCTCGAATGGTGCTTGACTTGGAATGGAAGTTCCATTCTGTCAAGCTTCTGGGTGATATCTTTGATTTGTACTCCCCAATACAGCGATGTTTTTCCTGAATGCTCTGGATCTTTATTAAGTTCTGACATTTGCTCCTTTGCTTTGCTCTGTTTCTTGTTCTACATGAGGATGAAAAGATGTGTCTGACATTAGGTCTTCATCCTCTGATCTGAGTGAAATGATTGGTTCAGGTAGATCTTCTTCAAACATTTGTGCAATGGAATCTCCAAGATCTTCATTTTGAGGATATAGAATTCCATCCTCAATTTTGATGCAGTTGGTACAAATATTTCATTCAGCTTCATCCTCGTCAGAATCTGAATAATAAAAGTCAAATCGAGACTTTGCCGGTTCGGGTTCCTGAACTGATACCTCTGATTCTTCATACTGCTCAGCCTCATCCTCTGTTGAAGTGTCATTTTGAAATGATTGGTACTTGAAGGCTTCATCAATGTCATCTGAATCTGGTTCTTGAGGTATGTAGTTCTGGTTCTCTCTGTTAATTGTCTGATCTGATCTGTCATTCTCTGTATGGTTCTGTTTGACTCTGAAATTGTGCATCAAATCGAGCTGTCTGTTCTTTGAATATGTGAATCAATTGATCTTCCTCGGATAATTCTGGTTCTTTATAAGGATCAAAGGAAGATGGTGGATAAGATGAAAAATGTGGCTCTCTGAAATGTGATGGCTCGTCATACCATGAAGGATCTTGATAGTTCTGCCACCCTGGATGGTAGTTGTATTCGCAATAATTGCTTGGGTGGTCACCATTACTTATGTCACATCTCCACATTGAATTATGTTGAACAAATGTAGTATTGCTTAGTTCTGGCATCCAGTGATAATTTTGGGCTCGACAACAGGCCTCAGAAAACCGGACTGTTGCTCCCAGATTTGGGGTGTATCTTCTTGTAAAGCATGTAGTCTT
Source organism: Zanthoxylum bungeanum (assembly GCA_019454045.1). Lineage (NCBI taxonomy): Eukaryota > Viridiplantae > Streptophyta > Magnoliopsida > Sapindales > Rutaceae > Zanthoxylum > Zanthoxylum bungeanum. The sequence continues at coordinate 349,563 of SKCR01026306.1, forward strand.
TCAATCTCCCAGTAATGTTCCATTTTAAGTCACCTGAAATCAAAAGAAAGAAATAAAAATTACAGGTAAAAATAAAGAAAATTAGATACAAGTAAATTAGATAGCTTCAAAATTAACAACTCAAGAAATATAAGTCCCCGGCAACGGCGCCAAAAACTTGACCGGTTAAAACACACACGTATAACGCAAGCGCACGTATCGTTCAAGTAGTATAAAAATATCGATCCCACGAGACGACTTAATTCCTACTGTTGTTATTAATTATTGAATCTATTTATTTACAAATATCTAATTAAAGGGAGAAGAGAATGATTGTTTGATTGATTTGGTTGAAAAATAAAAAGATAAAAGAAAATACTAAAGAAAATAAAAGACACAAAGATCCAGGATTGTGAATCATTCTAATATCATTTAAAAGATGAAGTGATTATTTTAAAGTTGGTAATATATTGATTATTAACCTGGAACACTAAATTATGTGTAAGCCTCTGTCGATGGTCAGACACAAATACCTAGTATAATCCAATTGAACCATATGTCTATGTCAACCAAATTACCTAGATTCATTAAGTTTAAGTTCCAATTATGGCTACCCCCGCCCGACAGGTATATTCCTATCCTGTAAGGAAATCTATTAAAGGGTTATCTATCCTCAAGGAAGATCGTGGGCTATTAAGTCTAAGGCTGAAATCTAAAATCCCTATGTCTAGTTCATTTTAGATTTACCATATCAATCTTATTGGTGATCAGACAACAAGAAGCATTAAGCTTAAGATTTAATAAATAAACCTCTAAATTACCCAAATATAAAATAATCCCTTATAAACCGGTGATATTAAAAGTTATCACAACCCCTAATTAATTAACACATAACTAGGACTATAAAAATAAAATACATAAAATAAAAATACTGAAAAGTAAAATAAAATACTAAGGTAAAATGAATTACTTTTACTACTACTAATTTAGATATCTCCCATAAAACAATATATAAACTTGTGATAAATTTACCAACCGACCAGTCTGGCGGTATCCTGATTAAGTCAAATTAAGTCCAACCAGCCATTAAGGCGGAACCAAAAATAAATTTACCAACCGACCAGTCTGGCGGTATCCTTGATTAGTCAGGTTTAAAACAGATTAAAATTAAATTACCAACCGACCAATATAGCGGTATTCCTTATTAAGTCAATATTTTAAATAGTGAATATATTTTTAAGGGAGATTAATCTAAATAGCAATAATAGAAGAATTATCTTTCACCCTAGCTGAGGAAATTATCTCAACATGGCGAATAGTAAAAACTGTAAAAAGTAAAAATTAAATTACTATTATTACAAAAAGTAATTAAATTATTTACAAAACTAAAAATAAAAAAAAAACTAAAAAAAAATAAAAATAAAAATTCTAGAGAGAGAAACTCTCTCTAGAGAGAGAAATTAAGAGAGAGAGAGGTGTACTAAAAACTGAAAATTCGCGGCCTATTTATAGCAAAATTTTTTACTGTTCAGGAACTGTTCGCGCGTCGCGACGCCAAGTCACTCAGCGTCGCGACGCGCAATTTGTCGACGTGGCACAATGATACGGCGACACGTAGCAAGGCGGATGACTGTACATGCGACACGTGTCAAGGCGGCTAATTCTCAATTATTGTGATGACGTCATTGATGACGTCATGCTGACGTGGCGATGACGTGGCGCTGACGTGGCATGACGTGGCATGGCGGCTGACTGTTCACTTGTCGGCACAATATGATTGCGACACGTGGCGACACGTGTCAAGTTGTGATTGGCTGAGGCTGACGTGGCATAATTGACTCGGTTGACCTGCTGACGTGGCTGATGATGTGGCACGACACATGGCAAGGTTGACTTGTTGACCACTGACATGGCTGATGACGATGCGACACGTGTCAAGTCTGAGTGTCGGCAGCATATGATAATGACACGTGGCACGGCGCATTTTAGCAGATGTTATGTGATGGTGACACGTGGCACGACGCATTTTAGCAAAGTCAAAACTTCTCAAATTGTTGACCGTTGACCAGGCGCATGTTAGCAGATTCGGCTCACGCTGGGCGTCGCGGCGCGCAGTGTTCCAGAGTCGCGACGCGCAAAAAACGAAAATATCCCTGTTGACTCATTTTTGTCCGGTTTTGCCCCAATTTGCCTCCAGTGTTGTCCAAACTTTATTTATCTGCAAGATAACAATAAAACACATCAAAACGTTCATAAAACTCGAGAAACTATACAAAATGTTAAGTTAAATGAGTGGGAAATAGTGATATAAATATCACTCATCAGCCAGGCATAACGTTTGGATGATACCAAACTAAAAACCCAAATTGGATAAGTGCCAAATATAGGTTATCCTAAGGGAAACCATAAGTATAGTACTTATAAATCTCACATGAGAACAATATAATTGTTGCTCACCATGCGGTTTGCCTAAGAGGAACACCGATATGCAGTGGTCAGTGGGAGAATAGTGATACTCAATGAAAATCGGAGTAATACTATTCAAGGCACGAAGTCCTTAATGGAACACATATAGTTCATCAAGGATGAAACTAAACCATTAATCTTCGAATACACAAGAACCTCGTAGATCGGAGAGAATCAGAAAACAACCTAGGGTATGGGTTTCTGATCTCACCTCATAAAGATGTCAATCTTATGAGGGTATACCATCCGACTACATTTTAAGGAAGTGATACAAGGTATCGACTCCCTATTATGGCAAAGTGCCATGAGTCCGAAATGGATTCCATTTATAACAACTATGTTTGGATACTAGTTGTTGTACCGCAAGGCATTATGCCTATTGGTACACTAAACGTCTTCAAGGAAGACATACATGGATGGCAACATACCAACGTACAAAGCTAGGCTTTTGACGGAAAGGTATCGTTATCAACATTGTGTTGATTACGGTTCAACCTTTTACCTGTTGCCATGGTAAATCCATTTTGAAGATGCTTGTAGATACTGCATATTTCATTTATGAAATGTGTCAGTTAAAGATCAAAATCGCTTTCCTGAAAAGGAAACCGCTTGGAGGATGCTTACAACATCCTGACGATTTTGTATAACCGACAAACAAGGTTTGCGGGTTATTCGATCCATGTTTGGATTGAAGCAAGCATAAGGTTCTTGGAACTGTCGTTTTGAAATAATCATAATGGTTTATGATTTGACTCAAAACAAAATGATTCTTGTGTATATAAGGAGGTTAGTGGGAGAGCACTGATAATGAAATTCCCATAAAGCAATTGGTGAAAGCTTGGCTTTCATAGATATTCTCCGTAGAATTCTGGGGAGTAACAACCTTTATTCAAGGAATAAAGATCTACTGGGATAGATTTGGAGTTGTTAACACTCTCTGGGAAATTGTACATTTAAAATGTACTTGATTTGGTGTCTCATACGCTTCGAGCATATGGAGTCACAATCGGCTCAATCCAAGTGATAGTCACTGGATTGAAGTTAAGGACATCTGTTAGTATCTTAGAGAACTAAAGATGCTGTCTTAAACTATGGAGAAGGAGAACTTGAAGTGACTGGGATCACTACCACAAGTTTCCAAACAGTTAAATACTGCGGTACTATAAAGTTTGAATAACGGGACAGTGAGCTGGAAATCTTCCGAGCAAGCTACTGTTGCCGAATAAACAACAAATGCAGATTATTGGTGCAGCTGAGGCAGCAATAGAAGCCATTTGGGTCGATAATAAATCTAATTAGATTAGATATAGTTCTGTTAGCAGCTGAGCTAGGCGTCAGCACAAGGCTAAAGAATTAAAGGTCTCATCGACGATCCAGATATATACTTCTATATCATCTGATTCGTTCGGATCATACATCGTGGCGATGTGATGATCGTATAAATCGCGTCAGACGATAATCATGGAAATCCGCTGACGAAAACCTTTTCTCAGCAATTTGAGCGAACCGTACATAGTTCAGGTGTTCGACACTTGAGTGACTGGCTATGTGCCAAGTGGGAGATTGTTGGATAATATGACCCATACCGTCACTATTTGTACAGATCATAGTGTTGTTATACAAATTAACTATGTGACAAGGAAATTGCACTCTCATCATTTGTGATTAGATCACCTTAGATATATAAATGAAGAGAGGTCCCTATGATTAGTTCCTGGATTGAGAATGATATGAGACAGTATCAGTCCACGAAGGATTAATCATTAAATATCCCTAGCCGGAGTATTATCGAGACTGGACATCGATAATGCGGAATAGGCTAGTATTGCACTTGTGCGCGTTTTGAGGGCACAACGGCATAGTTCTCATATATTTGGGTATTGGATACTCATGCAAGTGCGATAGGAGGTTGTGTTTCACCGATGGTACGGGAAACAGCTTCGCTCTGGATAGACCCCTCGGAATCCCATTGGTATTATGACTATGTGTCTATGGGAGTCCGACATCAGGGTAGGTGTGTATGGTCTTAACCTGAGACTTGCACCGCTAATGCTTACGACAATCAATATGCTTTAGTTGAGGTCATCCAGGACTCTAACCGGTTCTGTGTACGCCAATGCTGGGTATATTGAGAATCGTAGAGTGTTGGGTGTGATGTCAAGACGGAAGTATCACTCCAGTCATAGTGGAGATGATGTCACGCAGGATACGGTATTAGTGCTCTTAAGTGCTGGCCGGCCATCGGGATATTATGACAAGGTCATGTATATCCGATTATAGAGACTAGTTACCAGACATCCGATATGTGCTTCGGACGGGGCAGACACTTATCCAGCCCCAGCCCTAGCACGTGACTATCCGATACTGGGCCGATATACACGATACTTGGTATACTACGCCTGATATAGATCTTAAATATTCTTAGATGAATATGACCGGAGAATTGGATAGACTTCGTGCTTTGCTAGAAGCCGATCTTGTCTCGTAAATCGGTAGAACATAGTACTTGGTACGTACATGATTCGGATATTCCGACGACCGTATTTACTGCCAAATTATCCGGGGATCTCATGGGTCGCTTCCCAATAATCCACCGATGACGCACAACTCGCACTCTTATATAATCTGGGATTATATAGAAGAGAGAGAAAATTAATCTAGGATTAATTACCGAGATATTTTATCTAGGATAAAATATCGTCTAGAGAGAGATAACGATTAACTTGGAATTAATCGATAAATTAATATATTCGATATATTAAACGAAATTGGATTTCGACGCGGAATTGAAATTGGATTTTAATTCGGGCGAACGAATTAATTTGGAATTAATTCGTTAGCGACATGAATAGTGAATTCGCTAGGCGTAATCATTTAATTACGACGCAACAAAAAGTTCGTTAATTTGGAATTAGCGAACCCGAGCCCGAGTGTGATTGCGAGCGCATTCGTATTTCGAATTCGAGTGCGGCGTCGCAAGTCGCATCAAGCGTCAAATCATTCGTCACATCAAGCGTCAAATCAAATGTCACTTTGAGTGATGTGATTGATTGATGTGATTGATTGATTGATTGAAAAGACAACTAGTCACTTTGAGTGATGGTAGTTGTTGGAATAGTTGATGTAGTATGGTGGGAGAGTTTATTTACCTTTTTATTTTGATTTTTTGAAAAGAAAAATAAATGGTAATTGTTATATATTTTTGGAAAATATATATAAGCAAAAGTCTTTTACACATTTTACACACATATAACACAACTTCTTCTCTCTCAATTTTCTCTCTTCTCTCACGCCCAAAACACACAAAATGTTCACTGGTTTTCTAACCAGAAATGGCGTGACAAATGGGAAGCAAAGAGTGGGTTTTCATGGTGAAAATTCAAGTGCTAGCACACTTACGAGTCTTGCGAAGGTGGTAGGGAGGTTCACCCATGAGCCGGGATCCGTAGGACGAGGCTTGGAGCTCCGTTTTCTCAGCTCAAAATCTGAAATTGGAGGCAGTGGACTGCTGCAGTTCATGCGCCAAAACAGTGAGCATTTTGGCTTCAATCGTCTTCAAATCGACTCAACCGATCGATGTGAGTATTCCGCAACTTCGTCGATATGTATTCGCAATGTTTTTCATGCTTATAATCGATCCGGGACCTTAATAGAAACCAACACTTATATCTTGATAAATTTGATGTACATTTTTAAAAGAAAATATATCTCAGTCTATTATAAGAGTTTTTTGTGGTTCACCACAAACCAAGAGTTTTCCTAGTTTCACCCCAAACCTTTACACAAGAGTTTTCATAGGTTCACTATTCAACCTTTTACAATCAAATCACCCTTTTGAGTATATCACTTAATAAGGGATTTCCACAACCCCAATTGTTTAAGATATGAATAATTTTTACAACACAATTTGAGTACTTACAATAAATAAAGAAGATTAAAGGTGTGAGTTTCTAACTTAAGGAATTTCAAGTTCACTAAATGTGTATGAAGGTGAAGTGTATGAGCTTTGATTATGATGAGAGTGTATGATGATGAATGTTTAAGTTAACTTTCTATTTTTGCTTGAAAGAAAATGTAGAAATGAGCAAGAACTTGGCAAAAATGAAATTGGGGCTCAATATATAGTGAATGTGAAAACTGCCACAACTCTTTATCCTGATACCAGTATGCCAGTCTACAGGGGCCAGTATGTTGGTTCTGTAATTCAAACGGCTATATGGCCATTGAAGATTAAAGCGTCAAACCGGATTACTGACTGGTATAGTGACTGGTATGCCGATTAACTAATCGGTACATGGACCGGTATGACCCATCTCGATTTCAGTAGTTATGCAAAATCTAGACTGACCAGTATGATAGACCGGTATGGATTAGCCTAATTCCAGAGACCATGTAAAACGACCCAAGGTAAAGTAGGTATGCCGGTATCAGGGACCGGTATGTCGGTTACAGTGTAGAAAACAAAGGATTTGAAGATTAAAATCATTTTGCACATGTCCCTAATGTATTTATATGAATGTGCATGAGTTCTATGAGCTTAGAGTACTTAAATTATAGACTCACATACATTGAAAGCCATAAGTTATAGGACTATACTAGATAGACTTCATTAAGCTCTTGAGTCTTCACATCCATTTTCTTTGACATCTTTTTACAATGCTCGTGAAAACGCGTCAAAATCTCTTACGTTGCACCATCAAAATCCTTCATTGCTTCAATGGCGCTAACAATCTCCCCATTTTTGATGATGACAACCTTTAAAACTTATAAGTTTTGAAAGTTCCAAATTTGTTGACGATTATAGCTTCCCCTTAGTATTAGCTCCCCTTCAACATGTGAGTGTACCTTCAATATCGTTCTATAAACACTTAGACAAACACACTAGTTTAAATGTGCTCCCCTCAATATGAGGACGAGGGAATCACAAGTTTTATATTTTTGACATTATTAAAAAAAATTGAGAAGCAAAAATTAAGCACAAGGAGATATTTACCAATCATGTGCACAAAATATATTAAAATTCTTAAACATGCACAACGTTTATATTCTCCACTTTTGCCATACAATCTAAAATTAATGCAAAGGTAATCATCAAAATCATTTACGCTAAACCAATATCTATGCATTTCATTTTTAACAAATAATGAATAATGGTAAGGCATATTCAATACTAATAATCCAAAAGGATCACACATGTCATATATGTCAATAAGTAATATGTGATACCAATTGTGATTAATAATATGATCAATTTAAAAATAATTAAGAACAATTAAGGTAATTTATGCACAATGTTCATAAAATTTAGCTCAAAATGTCTAATCAATAGTATGCTTCATAATTATGTCTAACTCATGTCAAAAATTTAAGCATACTCATATAGGATGGAGGAAACGACACCTATATTTTCGTAAGTATGGATTTTACCTTTTACCATTGTCATAAAGTGACAAATTCACCATTCTTGAAACTTATTCATTTTGAGGTAGAGTTTTGATGTTCTTCTTTTGGAGCTATTTCCTCATTTTGTGTTAAGTCTTTGGGATCAATTGCATTTCTCATTAAAAACCATTCCCAAAGCTTACCCTACAAAATCATTTAAGTATATTTTGGTACCTAAACTTTCTTGGGTCCATGAAGGTTAATCCTAGTTCCTTTTGGAACCCAAATTACGATCACATTCCTCAATTTGGTCTAGCAATCATAACTTTTGTGACCTTTCATATTGCATGAATAACATACAACATTTGATTTAATTACTTTAGATGCATTGTATATGTGGTGAATGTGTATATGATTTGCATGCCTTCACAAAATAATTGTTTAAATATTTTCCTTTATGTGAGGCTTATATCATAATTGTAGGACACAAAAACTAGGTGACGCATGCTGTTATAGGCTCGCGGCCTAGTTGGGAGTACGGAGTAGCCCGCGGGAGACTAAACTGGAGAATAATGGAGTCGCCACCTGGTGTGAACCGGGACAAAGATTTAAGGCCGCACTCACCCCTCGCAAGGGAAGACCTCAAACCATTGGGTTCAGAATGGTCCCTTACTTATGCCACTTGTAATGATGTGATTTGTGTAATAATTTAATAGAATCTAGCAACATACATTCCCAAGGGTATTCTATTTCACATGCATAAGTACAAGGCTCATATCTAAGTTTGCATATAACCTATGTCCGAATTTGCATACAACTTATTTCCATATAACCTATGTCCAAATTTGCATGCATAAAGGTAAATTGAAATATGACAAACAAGCAAATTCGTAAGCACATTATATACATGGATACGGAAACACAAGCAAACAATAATCATACAAGCATGCATAAAATTGAATCAGAATAATGGCAAGCGCATAATTTCACAAACACATTGCATTGATAATCATGGAAGCGCAAACAAGAAATAATTATACAAGCATGCATATTAAAGAGGGGCAATTAAGTACATAATGTAAAAAGATAACTAGAGAGGCAATCATACGTTAAAATAAACATGCCATGGTGCGATGCAAAATGATGCATGATTATGCAAGAAGATGACATACAAAGAAAAGCAAATAACGAAATAAAAGGCGTCGTGAAGTATCGTGGTAAAGGTAGACCGTAGGCTTTTTATCCCTCCAAATAGATGACCTTTAATCCAACTTACTAAGCTTATGCGCATCACATCATAATGCATATAAAAGTAAGGACAACAATATTGGACTTCGTATCCCCGACTGAACACGTCTTACATTCAACCGAATATACATTATCCGGCGCGGAAAAGCATCGTGGTAAAGGCTTTTAACCCCTCAACATTGAGGACATTTAATCCAACTTACTAAGCCCATGCGCTAATAACATAATGCATATAAAAATAAAGACAACAATATCGGACTTCGTATACCCGATTGAACACATCTTACATTCAACCAAATATACATCATCCGGCGCGGCAAAGCATCGTGGAAAAGGATTTTAACCCATCGACATGGAGGACCTTTAATCTAACTTACTAAGCCCATGCGCTAATAACATAATGTATATAAAAAAATAAAGACAACAATATCAGACTTTGTATACCCGATTGAACACATCTTACATTCAACCGAATATACATCATCCGGCGCGGCAAAGCATCGTGGTAAAGGATTTTAACCCCTCGACATGGAGGACCTTTAATCCAACTTACTAAGCCAATGCGCTAATAACATAATGCATATAAAAAAAATAAAGACAACAATATCGGACTTTGTATACCCGATTAAACACATCTTACATTCAACCGAATATACATCATCCGGCGCGGCAAAGCATCGTGGTAAAGGATTTTAACCCCTCGACATGGAGGACCTTTAATCCAACTTACTAAGCCCATGCGCTAATAACATAATCCATATAAAAAATAAAGAAAATAATATCGGACTTTGTATACCCGATTGAACACATCTTACATTCGACCGAATATATATCATTCGGCGCGGCAAAGCATCGTGGTAAAGGATTTTAACCCCTCGAAATGGAGGACCTTTAATCCAACTTACTAAGCCCATGCAATTTATCTCATCATTACACAAACAAATAACATGCAGAAATAAAATAACGGATAATAAACAAACAAGACAAAATAAATCGAAATATGTGCCGTTCGCTCGAGTGGTACGTGGAGTTGTATCCCAAGTACAGACCGCACTACCGTCCATTCGGATTCGGCTACAGATTTTACGTATGGGTTTCTGTCCTATATACCACAAGAGGCGACACATTTTCCATTTTATTCAAGGGCCACAACACACATCATTCCACAATACTCATGCAAATAATAAACAATAAAAATACGAATGAAAATAGATGTAAAAAGTACCCTCAGGTCTAACCTTTTATGTCGACTCTCGGACTCGTGTTACACGATGATCGGAAGGGCTAACGCTCCGCAACTTTTCTGGTTCACTGGTTTGCGTCTTTCCTCGCTGTTTTCACTGCTCGGGCTGCTGTTTTCTAACTTTTCGCTGTTGTTTTTACTGCTATTTTGGACTGCAGTTTTCTGGACTGTTTTGGGGTGATTTGTTCACTGTTTTTAGGGTGCAGTTCGGGACTGTTTTCAGAGATTTGGGGACTATTTTGGGCAGTTTCTGGACTGTTTCAAGGGAATGTTTCGGTGATTTGGTGGTCTGTTGAAATGAGCTGAGTAGGGCACGTTTTTATGGTGGTGATTTGCGTGAACTGGGCCTTTTGAAGGCCTGTTCGTGAGTGGATGCGTGAATTGAGTGAGGGTTTGTCTGGTTACTGCCGAGGTGTTGATTATGTGGCTCGTGGAGGCTGATTATTTTTTTTATTTCACGTGGGGATCTGTTGCATGGGTTCTTTGTATTTGGTCGGTGAGGGGGCATGCATGGCTTACATTGAAGGTGGCTTACGTGAGTGTGAAGGTGGCGTTGAATGGCAGTTTGTTCGCTTGGTCAGAGGGTGTTAGGTGTATTTTGTTTGTGTGTGCATGTGATTAGGGCTGATGAATGACGATGAATTGATGTGTTGGATAAAGAGGGGGCTGGTTGAGTGGAGCGAGATCGTGGCGTGAAGGAATTGCGGCAAGGGGCGTGTGTCAGTTTATGTTGTTTGTGAGGGCATGACGTGAGGTGTTTGAGAGTGGCCGAGGTGCTTAGAGATTAAGGGGCTGTTGAAGGCTATTAGGGTTTATATGTTTGAGAGAGAAGATAGATGCATTTGTTTAGGGTTTTATTGTTTTGTGTATGGTGAGAGGAGTGAGCTGCCGTCCCTCCCTCTAGGGTTGTATTAAGTTATATTTTATAGTGGTGCATTAGGGTTTGCATGGATATTTAAACAAGGAAACAAGATCAATTAAAAATGGATGGATTTTATTTAGTTTATTAAAGGAAATGATGTTTGTATTTTAGGTGGGGAATATCTTTAATTGGTGAGTGATTTATTAAAATTAGGAAGTGATTTATTTTAATTTTGGAATTTAATTTAATTGGTTTTAATTTTAATTTGTGACATGTTTTAATTATTTTTGGATTGGGCTTGGGTGAGATGGGCTTGGTGTGTGTCTTAGTGATGGTTTGGGCCAAGGTTAAGTGAATTTTAATAATGGAGGTCCAACAAGCGAACCCGAAGCTAATCCACCAAATTAAATCCGACAGTGTGTCAATTCTTGACTCTTCCCTTCCGACGTCCGTTTCCCGCGACTTCCACGACTTAAAAGGTAGTGCCGCCAAATGAGACTCATCATCGGGACTTACATGCAAAAATGCAGTGCCTACAGTCGCCCCCACTTTGATTGGACTTGTGCAGTGTGTGACAAGAACAATCCTATCAAAGTTATGCAATGCATTTTTACTTACCTGGCTCGCCAGCTGCCACTTGACTTGCCATGTGCTGAGTTGAGTTGATTTTGTTGTGAGGTGGTCCATTCTCGAATCGGGTTGATGAGAGCTGGTTCATTCTCGAACCGTTACTGTGAGGCGGTCCATTCCCGGACTGTGCTCCAGTCTCGGAGTGCCATTCCCGGCTTGTTCATTCCCGAACTGTGCTCCATTCTCGGAGTGCCATTCCCGGCTTGTTCATTCTCGAACTGTGCTCCATTCTCGGAGTGCCATTCTCTGCTTGTTCATTCTCGAACTATGCTCCATTCTCGGAGTGCCATTCCCGACTTGTTCATTCTCGAACTGTGCTCCATTCTCGGAGTGCCATTCCCGGCTTGTTCATTCTCGAACTGTACTCCATTCTCGGAGTTCCATTCCCGGCTTGTTCATTCCCGAACTGTGCTCCATTCTCGGAGTGCCATTCCCAGCTTGTTCATTCCCGAACTGTGCTCCATTCTCGGAGTGCCATCCCGACTTGTTCATTCTCGAACTGTGTTCCATTCTCGGAGTGCCATTCCCGGCTTGTTCATTCTCGAACTGTGCTACATTCTCGGAGTGCCATTCTTGAAAAGACTGATACTGATAATGATTTGGGCCTCGCCCCCAGAGTGCAATACCCGGCAAGATTGATATTGATGCTAATATGGGCCTCGCCCCCAGACTGATGCTGATGTGGGCCTCGCCCCCAGACTGATGCTGATGTGGGCCTCGCCCCAAACTGATACTGATATGGGCCTCGCCCCTGGGACTCATCCCCAAGACTGAAACTGATATGAGCCTCAACCCTAGGACTCATCCCCGAAACTACTACTCATATGTTGCTGATTCTGGTTGGCTTGTCTTTGCCACTTTCTCTTTTTCTTCTTTGAAACCTTTGAATACAGAACAAAACAAACACAAAAAAGAATGCAAAATATGTTACGTGTATGCATGCATGTATGAGTGAATTTTCTATCCCGTTGGGTTAGGTCTTCTGCCAATTCCTCTGGTGACCATTCTTATCTTCCTCAGGCAAAGTACAGCTTCAATCTGTAAACATTAATCGGCTTGGTGAACTCGTTCCCTTCCAAATCTGACAGTCTCTGACTATATGTCTATGGAAGTCCAAAATCAGGGTAGGTGTATTTGGTCTTAACCTGAGACTTGCACCGCTAATACTTGCGACAATCAATATACTTTGGTTGCGGTCGTCCAGGGCTTTAACAGGTTCTGTGTACGCCAATGCTGGGTATATTGAGAATCGTAGTGTGTTGGGTGTGATGTCAAGACGGAAGTGTCACTCCAGTCATATGGAGATGATGGTCACGTAGGATACGGTACTAGTACTCTTAAGTACTACAGTCATCGGGATAAAATGACAAGGTCATGTTTATCCGATTATAGAGACTAGTTACCGGACATCCGACATGTGCTTCGTACGGGGCAGACACAATTCCAGCCCCAGGCCTAGCACGTGATCATCCGATACTGGACAGAAATACACAATACTACGTATACTACGCCTGATATAGATCCTTTATTCCTGTAAGGATATTTCTGGAGAATTAGGAAGGCATGGCGCTTTGCTAGAGGCCAACCTTGTCTTGTAAATCGGTATAAATGTAGTACGAGGTACTTACGTGTTCGGATAGTCCGACGACCGAATTTACTGCCAACATATCCGGGGATCTCATGGGTCGCTTCCCGAAGATTCACCGATGACGTATGACTCGCACTCTAAATTAATCTGGGATTAATTAGAAGAGAGAGAAAATTAATCTAGGATTAATTGTGGAGATATTTTATCTGGGATAAAATATCATTAAAAGAGAGATAACGGTTAATTTGAAATTAATTGAGAAATTAATATATTTGATATATTAAACGATATTGGATTTCGACGCGGAATTAAAATTAGATTTTAATTCGGGCGAACGAATTATTTTAGAATTAATTCGTTAGCGACATGAATAGTGAGTTCACTAGGCGTAATCATTTAATTACGTCGCAACAGAAAATTCGTTAATTAGAATTAGCGAACCCGAGCCCGGGATTATTTGCGAGCGCATTCGCATTTCGAATTCGAGTGCGTTACGCAAGTCAAATCAAGTGTCAAATCGCTAGTCGCATCTAGCGTCACATCATTCGTCAATCAAGTGATGGATGTCTTTCACTTTAAGTGATTGACGCAAGTCACTATTCACGATTGATGGAGTGATGTGAGTTATGGAGGTTTGTGTGGCTTTAAGGCTTGACTTTTTGAAATCCAAATTCATTCCAAATGAATTTGAAATTCACATTTGAGTATTTAATACACAAATTTGGAACCAACAAAAATAACTCTCTCTTTCTCTCATCTCTCTCTCTCACACGCCCATGGAGGCAAAATAGCTCACTGGTTTCTGTCAAAACCGTGAGATGGGAAGCTTGAGTGTGTGATTTTTGTGGTAAAAATCACAAGAGCTAGCACTCCGAGAGACATGCGAAGGTGAAGGGAAGTCCACCCATGAGCCGGGAGTCGTTTGACGAAGCTTGGAGCTTGTTCAAGGACCTCAAAAACTGAAAATGGAGGGCTGCAGATCTTCCACTGCCGAACCAATCCATGGAGGCAGAAAGTTGATTTTGTTCGTCTCCGCGTCGCTCAACCGATCGATGTAAGTATTCCGCAACTTCGTTGATTTGTATTCGCACTTATTTCATGCTTGTTTATGATCTTGGGACCTTAATAGAAACCAACAATCGGATGATCACGTGCTAGGCCTGGGGTTGGAATTGTGTCTGCCCCGTACGAAGCACATGTCGGATGTCTGGTAACTAGTCTCTATAATCGGATAAACATGACCTTGTCATTTTATCCCGATGACTGCAGTACTTAAGAGTACTAGTACCGTATCCTACGCGACCATCATCTCCATATGACTGGAGTGACACTTCTGTCTTGACATCACACCCAACACAGTACGATTCTCAATATACCCAGCATTGGTGTACACAGAACCTGTTAAATCCCTGGACGACCGCAACCAAAGTATATTGATTGTCGCAAGTATTAGCGGTGCAAGTCTCAGGTTAAGACCAAATACACCTACCCTGATTTCGGACTTCCATAGACACATAGTCATATTACCAATGGAATTCCGAGGGGGTCTATCCAGAGCGAAGCTGTTTCCCGTACCATCGGTAAAACACAACCTCCTATTACACTTGCATGAGTATCCTATACCCAACTATATGAGAACTATGCCATTGTGCTCTCACAACGCGCACAAGTGTAATACTAGTCTTTTACGTATTTATCGATGTCTAATCTCGATAATACTCTGACTAGGGATATTTAATGATTTATCCTTCATGGACTGATAGTGTCTCATATCATTCTCAGTCCAGGAACAAATCATATGGACCTCCTATCATTTATATATCTAGGTGATCTAATCACAAATGATAAGAGTGCAATCTCCTTTGTCACAAAGTTAATTTGTACAATAACACCATGATCTGTACAAATAGTGACACTATGGGTCATAATTGTCCAACAGTTGTGACTTGTTGGCCAAAGTCAAGGTCACTTCTTGTTCATCGACTTCGATTACGAAGCTTTCCCACTGTCAATGGGTCACGCTTAACTAGAATCATTAAGCTTGTTGAGCCAAAGCCAAGGCTTAGTTGATTTAGAGGAAAAGGTTAGGAAATATATTGGATATATTTACATATATTGGATATATGTTTTGGACTTGGAGGTCCACCTACTGGATCTAGGAATTGGATGAGATCCAATTGATCTTAGAGATCTACCTAGTTCAGTTTCATACAGCTTGTTGGCCAAAGCCAAGGTTGTGTGTTATTTAACAGGATCTTAGCCCACTAGGAAACTAGGTTTCCCGAGTACTCCACAGAGGGTTAGAGGCTCGCCGAAAAATAGTGGGAGGCAAGTATTAAATTTTCAATTTCGTTTAGATACTTGCCAATACGCGCTCATTTTATTTTTCGTCATTAATTATATATATATATATATTAGTTGGACTAATATTCAATTGTTGTTTTAATTGAACAGTTGGACTATATTCAAACTACTTCATTTGTAGTTGGTTATATAGTTGGACTATTGTAATCAATACATTTGAAAGTAACCAATCATTTATAGTTGGTTATATAGTTAGACTATAGTAATCATTACATTTGATTGTACCCGAAATTGTTGATTGGATAGTTAGACTATAGCAATCAAGATGACCTGAAAGATTATTGTCAAATGACATAATCCTGGGTGAAAATGTCTTTAATGGCTTTAATTTTCCAGATTGGGAAAAGAATCTCAGGATAGTCCTAGGAGCTGAGAAGTTACTCTATTTGATAGAGAAATCTCTCGGGCCTGAGCCCGGAGTTGAGCAAATAGTAGAGCATGAGCTTTGAAAGACTCATAACTTTAGTGCTCAATCTATCATGCTAGCTGCGATGACTCCTTAATTTCGTCATCAGAACTAAGGGTTAGATCCTTATACCATGATGTTGAAATTAAAAGATCTTCATAGATCTATTCTTTGATCTTAGAAGTACGAATTGCAAAAGAAGCTCTTTCACTCATGTATGTTAGAAGGTACATCTTTCGAGCACTAGGTGTCGCACATGATTGCTGACATCGAACAGCTAGGTTAGCTGGGCATTACCTATGAGGCTGAGACTTCCATAGATTTGATCTTACAGTCTCTACCCGAATGTTGGGGCGGGTTCATCATGAACCAAGAGAAAACTCTTGGAGAGTTAATGGCTATACTCAAAGAGGAAGAGCCAGAGCTTCTAAAAGGGCAAGAAGTGCAAGGCACATTTTACTTCGACATCCTAGAAGGCCAAGGCTTGGCCGAAGGCTTCTGGGGGTGTGAAGAAAATGGTAAGGCTAAATCGTCACAGTCTTCTGGAAATATAAATGACATATCCCAAGATGTTTGCCTAAGCTATGGAAAACAGGGTCATTGGAAGCGTGACTGCCGTATGGACAAGGCATACATGAAGGAAGTGAAGGCGGGGCAAGGCTCCGGCTTCAGGTATGTTTGTTATAAATATGTCCACTACTGGTTTTAAAATTGGATTTTTGATACTGGAGGTGGTACATAAATATATGTACTGATGTGTAGAATCTGTTGATTAGCAGGAGACTGGCTTCAAATGAGATCGACCTACGAGTCAGAAATGGGACGAGAGTCGCTATTTTGGCTGTAGAAACCTAAGTTTTGGAACTTCCATTTGGGCATGTACTTAAATTAGGAAAGTGTTATGATGTACCTAGTTTGACTAGAAACATTATCTCTATATCTAGTACAACCCATTGCGGGTATACCTTTATGTTCCAGAACACTGGGTGTTTTATTTATAAAGATGATATTGAGATATACACATTAGATGTGAATAAAAGTATTTACATTTCGAATATAAATGAATCTCAAACATATTAAATGACAAACAAAAGGCTCAAACTGAGTAAATCAGATGAGACTTATTTCTGGCATTGTCGTCTGGGACACATTAACAAGACTCGTATATCTACACTTTCAAAGAGTGGATACTTGGACGGATTTGATCCTAATTCAAATGATGTCTGCGAATCTTGTTTATTAGGAAAATTGCCTAAAACACCTTTTAGCGGTAAATGTGCACGAGCCACCGATCTGTTAGCCCTTGTTCATAGTGACGTAAGTAGGCCCATATCTTGCTAGGCTAGAAGTGGATATGATTACTTCGTAACCTTTACGGATGTGGCATCGCGTTACGGTTATGTGTATCTTATGAAACACAAGTCGGAAACCTTTGAGTAATTCAAAGAGTTTCGACACGAAGTATGAAAACAGACTGGCAAAGTATTAATACATTGTGGTAGGACCGTGGTGAAGAATACTTAAGCAATAAGTTTCAGGATTACTTGAAAGAGTATGGTATTCTTTCACAGTGGACTCCTCCCGGAACACCTAAATTTGACGGTGTGTCCAAACGGAGAAATCAAACTTTGTTGGACATGGTAAGGTTAATGATGAGTCGTTCTGAGCTACCAATTTCCTTCTGAGGATACGCATTAAACAGTGCAATACTTATTTTGAATAAGGTTCCATGAAAATATGTTAGACAGACTTCATATTAGATATGAACAGGAAATAAACCGGGTTTCTCATTCCTGAAGATTTGGGAATGCTGGGCATACTCTAAACGTTTGGATGATACCAAACTAGAACCCAAATCGGATAAGTGCCTATTTGTAGGTTGTCCTAGGGAAACCAAAGTATAGTACTTATACAACCCATAGGAGAACAATATATTTGTTGCCCTCCATGCGGTTTTCCTAAGAGGAATTCCTATATGCAGTGGTAAGTGGGAGGAAAGTAAAAATCGATAAAAATTGAAGTGATACTATTCCAAGCACCGACCCCTCATGGAACACGAACAGTCTATCTGGGATGAGACTATTCCACAATCTTCTAATACACAAGAACCGCGTAGGTCGGAGAGAGTCAGAAAACAACCTGGTAGGTATGGGTTTCTGATCTCACCTCGTGTAGATATTAATCTTATTGAGGAAGATGGACCGACTACGTATGCGGAAGTGATACAAGGTATCAACTCTTTTTATGGCAAAGTGCCATGAAGTCTAAAATGGATTCCATGTATACCAACCAAGTTTGGAAACTGGTTGATGTACCAGAAGGCATTGTGCCTATTGGTACTAAATGGGTCTTCAAGGAAGACAGACATGGATGGAAAAATACAAATGTATGCAGCTAGGCTTGTACAGAAATGGTATCGTCAACGACATAGTGTCGACTACGATGAAATTTTTTCACTTATTGCCATGATTAAATCCATTCGGATAATGCTTGCTAATGCTGCATATTTCGATTATGAAATATGGCAACTAGACGCCAAAACCGCTTTATTTAACGGAAACCTTTTGGAGGATGTTTGTTTGCAACATCCTGTCGGTTTTGTCGTGCTAAAACATACAAACAAGGCTTGGAAGTTAAATCAATCCATTTATGGATTGAAGCAAGCATTGCGTTCTTGGAACCAACGTTTTGATGTAATCATAATAGTATATGATTTAATTCAAAACGAAGATGATTCTTGTGTATATAAGAAGGTTAGTGGGAGCGCACTGACAATCATTGTCCTAAATATTGATGATGTATTGCTTCTCGGTAATGACATTCCCATGCTATAATCGGTGAAAACTTTGCTTTCATAAAACTCTCCATGGAATACCTGGGAGAAGCAGGCTTTATTCTGGGAATAAAGATCTACTGTGATAGATCTAGAAAGCTGCTGACATTCTCCCAGAGTTCGTACGTTTTGATATGTACGCAACCTGATGTCTCATATGAATTGAGCATATGCAGTCACAATCAGGCCCATCCAGGTGATGGTCACTGGATTGAAGTAAAGAACATCCTTAAGTATCTTGGATGAACTAAGGATGCTTTCTGAGAATATTGGGAATTGAGAACTTGAGGTGACTGGGTTCACCGCTGCAAGTTTCCAAATCGAGAAAGACGACTGTAAGTCGCAATAAGGGTACATATTTAGTTTGAATAATGGAACAGTAAGCTGGAAATCTTCCAAGCAAGATACTGTTGTCGATTAAACAATAAAAACGGAATATTGTTGCAGCTGAGGCAGCAAAAGAAGCATTTTGGATCTATAAAATCCTAATTGGATTAGGAGTAGTTCTGTTAGCAGCTGAGCTGGGCTACAACACAGCCTAAGGAACCGTGGTCTCATAAACGATCCAAGTATGTACTTCAACTGTTTCATCTGATTCGTTAGATCATACATCGTGGCGATATGATGATCGAATAAATCGCATCAGATGATAACCTTGTAAATCCACTGACGAAAGCTATTTCTCAGTAGAAGTTTGAGCGACCCGTACATAGTTCAGGTGTTGGACACTTGAGTGATTGGCTATAGGCCAAGTCGGAGATTGTTGGATAATTATGAGCCATAACATCACTATTTTGTAATGAACATGGTGTTCTTGTACAAAATTAACTATGTGACAAAGGAAATTGCTCTTTTATCATTTGTAATTGGATTACCTGGATATATAAATGATAAAAGTCCATATGATTAGTACCAGATTAATAAGATATGAGACAATATTAATCCACGTAAGGTTTAATCATTAAATAAACCCTAGTCGTAGTATTAACGAGACTGGACATCGATAATGCGGAATAGGCTAGTATTGCACTTGTGTGCGTTATAGAAGCTTGACGGCATAGTTAACATATATTTAAGTATTGGATACTTATGCAAGTGTAATAAGAGGTTCTGTTTGCCGATTGTACATGAACAGCTTCGCTCTAGATAGACCCCTCAGAATCCCATTGGTAGTATGACTATATGTCTATGGGAATCCGAATCAGGATAGGTGTATATGGTCTTAACTTGAGACTTGCATCGCTAATACTTGTGACAATCAATATACTTTGGTTTTGGTCATCCGGGGCTTTAATAGGTTCTTTGAACGCCTCTTCTAGGTATACTGAGAATCGTAGTGTATTGGGTGTGATGTCAAGATGGAAGTATCATTTCAGTCATATGGAGATGATGATCACACATGGATACATAAGTGGTACTCTATAGTGTTATAGCCATTGGGAAAGTATGACTAGGTCATGACTTTTCGATTATAAAGAGACTAGTTGCTATTGCTCCGATATATGCTTCGTACGGGGCAGCACAACTCCAGCCTCAGGCCTAGCATGTGATATCTGATACTGGATCGTAATACGTAATACTATGTATACTACACCTGATATAGATTATATATTCCTTAAAAGAATATTTCTGGAGAATTGGGTAGGCATAGTGTTTTGCTAGAAGCTAACCATTTCTTGTAAATCGATAAGAACGTGGTACTGGGTACGCACATATTCGAATAGTCTGATGACCGTATTTACTGCCAACATATCCAGGGATCTCTTGGGTCACCTCCCAAAGATTCACCGATGACATTTGACTCGAACAAAATTAATCTAGGATTAATTAAGGGAGAGAGAAAATTAATCTAGGATTAATTACGGCAAGAATTTATCTGGGATAAAATTCGGATAGAAGAGAGAGAACGATTAATTTAGAATTAATCGATTAAATAATATATTGGATATATTAAATGAAATCGGATTTCAAAGCGGAATTAAAATTGGATTTTAATTCTGGCGAACAAATTAATTTAGAATTAATTCACAAGCGACTTTCGTAATAATTTTGCTAGGCATTATTATTTAATTAAATTAGATTTAATTAGGTCGCAACGGAAAATTCATTTAGTTCGGAATTAAATGAACCCGGGTCCGAGCGAAGTTGCGTGTTGGAATAGCCGACTTAAATTTGGAATTTAAAAGTGGTGGGACCCACTTCACTTACATCAAATTTGGACATTTGATGGAAGTGGTTAGACTTGATTTTGGGTTTGATTTGTTGGCAAGTAAGGCTTGACTTTGCTTATACTGCACTCAAACCAAATTCAACACACAACCTAAGTATAAATTAACTTGTTGACTTTGGAAGTTTAATAAGGTTACTATTCACAGCAACCAAACTCTCTCATTCTCCTTCTTCTGCTATGGCTGAAACTCTCTCTACCTTGGAGGGCAAATTTTGTTCTTCAAAATTTGTAAAAGCTAGCACTTTAGGAGTTGATCAAGGTGATAGGGAGACTCACCCAAGTGTTGGAAACACTAAAAGAAGGCTTGGAGCTTCCATCTTCAAAGAAATTTTTGAAACTTCTCATCCAAATCAATGTAAGTATTCCGCAACTTTCTTGAATAATTCACACAATAATCACGCTTAGAGATCATGTGGCATGTCTAGGACACTAAAAGTATGCTCTTTCTTAATCAAATTATATTTCTTTCTAAGAGCATCATATTTATCATGCAACTCATTCAATATGTCAAACATTTCATCATATTAAGAAATTTTATTTTTCACAAACAACAATTCTTTCTTTTTTCGATTCCTCTCTAGGATTTTCTATAGCCATGAATGCCAAATTACAAGTTTCACCATTTGGTGAGATAGAATCAATATTGCATTCATTTAATTGACTATTTCCCTCATATAGAAATTCTAATGATTTCTATAATTCCTATGCATTTTCATATTTAGGAATCCTATAAAACATGTTTTTATCTAATGCTTCATATAAAAATTTAAGTGCATTAAAATTTAACAAAGTTTTTGGCCTTCCTATGATCTCTTTATATCCACCAATATTTTAGGCGAGTAAAAAATTGAGCATCCTTCTTTTCCAAAATTTGAAGTCTGTTCCGTCATAAAATGTCGGTTTATCGGTGAAAGCTCATTTCTCGAAGTGTATTATGTTGCTTGTAGTTGCCATGATCGATTCTCGGACGATTAAGTATTTTTTGAGAATACATCGCTATGATACTAAATGAAATTAACCTATAAGTACTCAAACAATAATCTCTATACCCAAGAGTTGGGTAATTAAGTAATGGCCAACAAATGCAGAATTAGAAATCTTTTCAATTTTATGCTACTAAGTTAGTAACTTTATCACTTTATGAAATATTAGATTAATTGATTAATTATGTTAATTGCACTTTAATTGAATTAATATGTAATTTGGAGTGATGTATTAATTTAATTTGTTGTATTTGGGCTAATGGGCTTGGTGTTGGACAGTTATGACCCATAGCGTCACTATTTGTACAGATCATGGTGTTATTGTACAAATTAACTATGTGACAA
The DNA here is from genome assembly GCA_019454045.1 of Zanthoxylum bungeanum. Taxonomy (NCBI): domain Eukaryota; kingdom Viridiplantae; phylum Streptophyta; class Magnoliopsida; order Sapindales; family Rutaceae; genus Zanthoxylum; species Zanthoxylum bungeanum. The sequence goes on from SKCR01026306.1 coordinate 372,122, forward strand.
AGGAGATTGCTCTCTTATCATTTGTGATTAGATCACCAAGATGTATAAATGATAAAAGGTCCTTATGATTTGTTCCTGAATTGAGATGATATGAGACAATATCAATCCACGAAGGATAAATCATTAAACATCCCTAGTCAGAGTATTATCGAGATTGGACATCGATAATGCGTAAAAGACTAGTATTACACTTGTGCGCGTTATGAGGGCACAACGACATAGTTCTCATATATTTGGGTATAGGATACTCATGCAAGTGTAATAGGAGGTTGTATTTTACCGATGGTATGGGAAACAGCTTCGCTCTGGATAGACCCCCTCGGAATTCCATTGGTAGTATGACTATGTGTCTATGGAAGTCCGAAATCAGGGTAGGTGTATTTGGTCTTAATCTGAGACTTGCACCACTAATACTTGCGACAATCAATATACTTTGGTTTTGGTCGTCCAGGGCTTTAACAGGTTCTGTGTACGCCTCTACTGGGTATATTGAGAATCGTAGTGTTTTGGGTATGATGTCAAGACGGAAGTATCACTCTAGTCATATGGAGATGATGATCGCGCAGGGATACAGAACTGGTTCTCTAAAGGGTTGTAACCATCGGGATAATATGACTTGGTCTTGATTATCCGATAATAAAGAGACTAGTTGCTAGTGATCCGATATATGCTTCGTACGGGGCAGACACTGTACCAGCCCTATGCCTTGCATGTGATCATCCGATACTGGATCGAAATACGCAATACTACGTATACTACGCCTGATATAGATCGCTTATTCCTGTAAGCATGTTTCTGGAGAATTGGGTAGGCATGGCGCTTTGCTAGAAGCCAACCTTGTCTTGTAAATCGGTAAAAATGTAGTACTAGGTACTTACGTGTTCGGATAGTCCGACGACCGAATTTACTACCAACATATCCGGGGATCTCATGGGTCGCTTCCCGAAGATTCACCGATGACGTATGACTCGCACTTTATTAATCTTGGATTAATTAGATGAGAGAGAAAATTAATCTGGGATTAATTAAGGAGATATTTTATCCGGGATAAAATATCAATTAAAAGAGAGATAATGATTAATTTGGAATTAATCGATTAAATAATAGATTCGATATATTATACGAAATTGGATTTCGACGCGGAATTGAAATTAGATTTTAATTCGGGCGAACGAGTTAATTTAGAATTAATTCGTTAGCGATGTGAATAGTGATTTCGCTAGGCATAATCATTTAATTACGTCGCAACGAAAATTCGTTAATTTGGAATTAGCGAACCCGAGCTCGCGAGTGTTTGCGAGCACATTCGCATTTCGAATTTGAGTGCGGCACGCAAGTCACATCAAGCGTCAAATCGCTAGTCGCATCAAGCGTCAAATCATTAGTCACTTTGAGTGATGTGACAACTTGTCACTTGACTGATTGAATGATGTGAATAGTTGATGTGGGTTGTTGAATGCATTTAATGCATTTTTGCCTCCAAAAATTTGTTGACTTTTTGAAAGCCATTTCACAAATTTTTGGTATATGTTATTATTGTTTTTTGGAAATCAATTTTTAACATAACACACTTCCATCTCTCTCTCTCTTTGACACATGGTTTAGGGAGCCAAAATTGCTCTTCTTCTCTCTCGGCCAACAGGCCATATTTTCTTTTGTTTTCTTTTCTGGTTGGACCAAAAATAAAGAGGAAGAAAAGAGTGAAATTTGTGGCAAATTTCTTGAGTGCTAGCACACATAGAAGCCATACAAAGGTGATAGGGAACTCACTTCATGAGCTTGGAATCACCATCAACCAAATCTTGGAGCTTGGAGCTTGGAGCAACAATGGAGATCACCAAAGCCGAATCCAAGGGGAACCAGAACTGCTCACTGCCGAGCCTTGGAGGAGAGGGCAGAAAGTTTTTTGTTCGTCGTCGCAACGGTAAACCGATCATTGTGAGTATTCCGTGACTTCTTTGATGTATTCGTTTTGTATTTTCATTGCTTGATATGATCTTGGGATGCTTAGACAATTCCAACACTTGGTTGGGCCAAAGTTTGGTCTTGGATCACATTTGGGCCTAAACCATTTCCATAAAGTCCAAAATATGACAATTGGGCCTTTAAACAATTTAATTGGGCCTAATGGACCTAAATTGATTTTTGACAAAAATGGTGATTCCTTAATTGGGCCTTGGCATTTGGGTTTGATCCATATTGGCCAAAGCCCATGCCTAAAGAAATAATTGAAAGCCCATTGGACTTTAACTGAATAGTGTTGGATGCTAATTGGGCTTTTGACACCCAATTGGATTGGATTTGGAATCCAAGTCTAAAAGACACTATTAAAAGTGTAATTATTTAATTTGGAATTAAATATTAATTAGTATTGAATATAATTTAAATTGGATTTAAAATTATAGTTCGATATAATTCAAGAATACGTACTTTGAGTATTTATTCTTAAACGAGTTGGACTCGCGCAAATCAAATCGTTGTTTGAACATTGGATGGTCATTAATTCAAAGATTAATTAATTGGATTAGATTGATTGAATAACATGTTTTGTGTGAATACTTGGATGTATGAATGAATAATGTATATCGGATGGATATTAGAAGGGTGGGGGTAGTTTTGGAAATTGTTGTAATAAATTTAGAATTTATTAAATTGGACATGCCTGTCCAGCCTATTATCTCCTTATCTCATTGTATTTCTCTTCTCACCAATTCCCCTCAATGTAAATGAGGTTTCTTTAGAAGTATTAAGTAATTGGGTAGAAGTATGAATAGTGCTAGCGGGAGAGAGGAAATGGAGAGATTTTTCTAGGAACAAAGTTTGTTATATATTCATCCGAATATCATTATTATTTTATTCACGCCTTATTATTCTTTTAGAATGCATGCTTAATGGTGTATGATGAGACCTAATTAAAGATAATAAATTGGTTGCCAAATCGCGACAAAAACCCTCATTTTATATTAAGCGTTTTTCCTTCCATTAGGTGATTCTCTCTCAAGATCCAAGATTGGCATTGGTTTGTTGGCCAAAGTCAAGACCTTTGTCCATCGCGGATGTGTTTGAATCACGAAAGCTTTGTTCCATATCGTACGTCTTAAGACTTTTGGAAATTCATTTCATTTTGTCTTTTGATTAAGATTTTTTCCCCCAAAATTAAATCGTTCTTATATTAATTCTTATGAGATGATTTTGTATATGCATATCGGCGAAATTAAAAAAAATGGTAAATAGAGAATTTTGCACTTTTCATTTCCTTTGTAATTTGGCTTTACCATTTATGTTAATGATAAATTTTTAACACTTCATTTCATATATTAAAACAATAAAAAAAATTATTAAAATTTTTTCTTAAAGGTAAATATGATATTTTTACATATGAATAGACTAAGATATATTTTCTTTTAATAAGGTAAACGAAATTTATCAAGACATAAGTGATAAAAAAAAAATTATTAATCCACGGTCGACATGTGTTTAGTTGAAGTTTCAAAATTTAACATAAAATTATAATCTTAAATATAACACAATTTCAAATTTTAAATATAAAATATGATTTCTATATTTATTATTCATCATTGATGACGCTTCATTTTAAAAATTAATTTAAAATTCTTAAAATTTTGGACGAGGTAGACTGCCCGTGAAAATTACAATCAACAAAATACAAAGAAAAGAAAGTTGCATCATGAATATGTCTCAAGTTGACAAATTCATGATGGGTTTATGCAACAAAATACGCAACACTTTTCACATCTTCCAATTCTCGTACAACACGTTTTCTTAAATGGCGATACTGAATTAATATTGGTTATTGAATTTAGGCCGGCACCTAAGAGTATCAAATACCATTGGATACAAACATATTACTATGACCATTAAATATGTAATTTAAGTTATTAAACATGCAAATTATATAAATAAATATAAAACTTTTACAAACATTGTAACATCCTCAATCCGGGAGATGCTACCGGTAGGGAATATGTCATACTATTCTCCTAAGCCTCTGACTTTTGACTGAGAACAATACTGATATTCTTTTCAAATACAAACTCTCATATGGGACCAATGCCCAAAACTATGACATAGTACAAAATACCTCACACACGACTAAACGTAAAAATGTTAATTATCTCAAAATTTCTATACAAGAATACTTATACATATCTTTAATATATGACTGCTTGGACTGGACTTTACTTAACTCGAATGACTCAATCTTTGACTGGTGGACTCAAAGCCTCTAGTGACGGCATCAATATTTGTCCTCCCGAGCTCATCCTCCGCGAATACCTACAAAATAAGAAAACTGAGAGTGGGGGTTAGATCGTTGTACGATCTAAGTGAGTGGACGAAAAATTGAAAAACTGATATAAAACATTTGGTTCTAAAACCAGAGTTCCAGAAATAACTTATATGAAAACTCTTTTCTGAAAACTTTGTCTGAAAACCCTTTAATAAAACTTTTTTTTTTTTCTGAAATCTGCTTTCGAAAGTCTGGTTTCGAAAACTTGTGTCTGAAAGATCTATTCTAAAAACTATTTTTGAAAACTGTTTTCTGAAAACTGTTTCTAAAATCTTATCTCTGAAAACTGTTTTCTGAAAACTGTTGTCGGAAAACTGATCTTTCTCTGAAAATCTTGACGTACAGGAGCGTTACATATCGCCGTCCCCTCGTACGCCTAACTAGAGCCAAGAGTGCAAATCCATGACTTTGGGGCGTTACATATCGTCATCCCCCAAAGCATGCCACTACTATCCCTGAAACTATTGGTCTTGGGGCGTTACGTATCGCCGTCCCCTATGCCACTGAACTAGAACTGGGGGTACGGATCTATGCTACCCACCAAGCTCTGAAACTAGGATCTAGGGGCATCTGTCATCCCTAGTCCTGAACTAAGATCTGGGGGCATTACGTATCGTCGTCCCCCCAGTCCTCTACATGTGTACATGTGATGTCCGTCAATTCCATCTCTGAATCAAGTTGCATACTGAGGTGGGTTTTTCCTCATGCCTCGAAAAAAACATGAAACATTTTCTGAAAATATTTCTTTCTCAATATAAAACTCAAATCATAATTTTTTATGAAATGACTGTAATAATAAAATAATATAACGCCCTAAAGCGTGAAAGTAAGTCTGATATAGAAATAACAAAAGGAAAGTTAATTTAGAAAGTAGCGTCCACTCACTGTTTGGAAATCTGGCTGGCATTACTCACTTCCTGAGAAAACTCTGGTTCCTGCGATGGTCTATATTGGATAAACATGATTAGAAATTGACTAAGAAACGCACTACGGAATCAGACTAAAATTTGCTTATTCTAGTAAGCGTTATCACTCTGATGGTATCATACACATATCATGATGTAATATGCAAATACGAGTTGATACGAGACTTATAGGGTAGCCTCTAACGTGTTCGGGTGAAACTGAGATGGTTTTAAACTGATTTGGGTAATTTTTTGACCACGCATCGCGACGCAATGCAGTGCGCATCGCGACGCAAATCGTCCAGACATGTACTGAAATTTTTACTATGCGCATCGCGAGGCGAATCACACCAGAAGTGTTTCTGGGAAAATCACCAAATCGTGTCGCGACGCGGAGCGGTCTTCGTCGCGATGAAAGACCAAATTATGGTCTCAACATCATGTTTTCCACTCCATCTTCTTAACACTTAAACCATATCTCCACACAAGCAATTAACTTCAACCAATTTCCAAAATAAAATCAATATTATTCTCAATGCCAAATCATATTCAACATATCCTTTATACTTAATTCTCATTTCCAAAATCTAACAAATTATGGATTTCCCACAACTATTGTTTTCTTATCACTAAACCCATATAACATTAATGCTATAACTTAACAATATCATCAATCAAGAAATCATCAAAACACCAATGTCTAAAACTTGGGTTAAGGTTTCCTTACCTTCTTTGTCTTGGTTTTCCTTCATTCTCAATCCCCATGGATGCCAAACTCTCCTCTTGTCTCTTCCCTATTTTCTTTTTCTTCTTTTCTTTTCTTTCTCTTTTCTTTTCTTTCTTTTTCTTTTATTCCTCTTCTCCTTCCTCCATTCACGTATTTTCCTCTTCATTCTTTCCTAATTTTGGGAAACCTTGAATAGTGCTCCTTTATATATAAGGGGTTATTTGATATTTAGAATGATGTAGAAAAATATGGAAATTTGAAGAAAATTGTAGACTTTTCTAGATAAGTCCGCAACACTATTCATCTAGATTTTTGACTTGCGTTTTAGACTTACTTCTGATTCGAATTTGGAAAAATATTCAACGTGAAAGTTTTATATCTCGATCTCAGATTTCCGACGATATAAAATTCATAAAAATCGGAGCTCGTATGAGAAAGTTACGGCCTAAATACCATGGGTTATCCGTAGTGGAACATCGTGGCGTCTAATATCGGATTCTCAAAGAAATTACCAATAGTCATCTCAAGAGGCTATATGTTTCCAATCATAATTTATATTATGTGACACTCGTCTCACAGTGTTTCAGTAGTCAGAATTTCCGATCATTACAAATTCTCCCCCCTTAAATAGGATTCGTCCTTGAATCTTCTTTAAACTTGGGATCTTATCATGGATCACAGGATTTGTGGGTTCCTAATAAACCACCAGCTTTAACTGACTATTTACCTATCTCATTTGTCACATCCACTGTATAATACTACTTCCCGACGACTTCTCATGTGCTAATATTATATCTCATCACTTAGCTACTTAACTCTCTATATTCTCCTGGCCAAACTTCAACTGCTTATGTGCTTCTCTCTCAATATTCTACTATTTCTTCTTATCTATGGGGCTTAGGGAACTAGTACTCTTAAGTACTGCAGTCATCGGGATAATATGACTAAGTCATGATTATCCGATTATAGAGACTAGTTGTCAGTGATCCGATATATGTTTCGTACGAGGCAGACACAAATCCAGCCCCAGACCTAGCATGTGACATCCGATATTGGGTCGTAATACGCAATACTTCTTATATTATGCCTGAAAAAAGATTATATATTCCTATAAAGAATATTTCTGGAGAATTGGGTAGGCACAGTGCTTTGTTAGAAGCCAATCATGTCTTGTAAATCAGTAAGAATGTGGTACCAGGTATGTACGTGTTCGGATTGTCCGATGACCGGATTTACTGCCAACATATCCTGTGATCTCTTGGGCCACTTCCCGAAGATTCACCGATGACATTTGACTCGGACAGAATTAATCTGGGATTAATTATGAGAGAGAAAATTAATCTGGGATTAATTACAACAATAAATTAATCTGGGATTAATAACAAAGAGAAAATTAGTCTGGGATTAATTGCACCAAGAATTAAACTAGGATTAATTCGACTAGAAGAGAGAACGCGATTAATTTGGAAATAATCGGCAAAATAAATTTAATATTTAAAATAGATTTTTCTATTTAATTTATTTAATTGGGCTAAAATAATATATTAGATATATTAATTGAAATCGGATTTCAACAACGGAATTAAAATTGGATTTTAATTCAAGCAAATGAATTAATTTGGAATTAATTTACGAGCGACTTTCTTAATAACTTTGCGAGGCATTATTATTTAATTAAATTGGATTTAATTACGTCGTAACAGAAAATTCGTTTAATCGGATTAAACGAACCCGGGCCCGAAGTGTGTTGAACAAGCTCACTTGAATTTTGAATTTAAAGTGGGGCCCACCAACTTACATCAAATGTCTACACTAGTGATGGAAGTTGTTATTAGTTAAGAAAAAGCTTAGATTGCTTTTGACACACTCAAACTAAGTTCAACACACAACCTTAATATATAAAAGTAGTCAACTTTGGAAGTTACACTTACTATTCACTCTCTCCTCCAATTTCTTGCCAAAACCGTGACATGCTCTCTCCCTCCATGGATTTTTGTTGCAAAAATTCAAGCAAGCTAGCACTTAAGGAGACAAATGAGGTGATAGGGAAACTAATCCTAGAGTTTGGAATTCAACTTGAAAGCTTGGAGCTTCCATCTACATCCATGAAAAGTTTTGAAACTCATCCAATCAATGTAAGTTAATTCTGCAACTCACTTGATAATTCACACACGAATCACTCTTAGAGATCCTTGACATGTTTTAGGAACACTAACAATTGTATCAGAGCCATCATATTTGAAAATCTAGGGTTTATGGACTTTAATTTGGGTTTTTTTGGCTTGGAGCTTGATTTACCTAAATTGATTGTTTGGTTGAGTTTGGAAGATGATGAATTGGATTTGTGCATCTTTGAATTTGAGAAAAATTGATTGGATAAAAAATCCCCAAATTCCCTCACTTGGCCGAATTCACCCAATTTTTTGAAAAATTAGCAATTGGATGTGTTGTTGGCATGAAATGTATGTTAAAATTTGATTTAATTAGATTGAAATCAAATTACATGATATTTTATTTGCCATTTCCGTGAACCCTAAGCATGTTATAGATTGATTTTGCTTCAATTTGTGTTGGACATAAATTGGAAATGTTGAGCATGATTAATTGGATTAATTATTGTATTGGAAATATTAGATTAGTTGATTAATTATGTTAATTACACTTGAATTGGATTAATATGTAATTTGGAATAATGTATTAATTTAATTATTGTAATTGGGCTTAATTGGCATGGTTAGGACAAATTTGGTTTTGGACAATTGGGTTGGATTCAATTGGGCCTAAAACCATTTCCATAATGTCCAAATATGATAATTGGGCCTTTAATAATTCCCTCACTTGGTATAGGGTGATTCCTAATTTGGCCTTGTCATCTTGGGTTTGATCTATAATGGCCAAAGCCCATGCCTAAAGGATTAAAATAAAAGCCCATTGGACTTTAATTAAATAGTACTGGATACTAATTGGGCCTTTGAGACCCATGAAGATTGGATTTGGAATCCAAGTCTAAAAGGCATTATTAAAAGTGTAATTATTTAATTTGCAATTAAATATGAATTTGTTGGACAATTATGACCCATAGCGTCACTATTTGTACAGATCATGGTGATGTTGTACAAATTAACTATGTGACATAAGAGATTGCACTCTTATCATTTGTGATTAGATCACCTAGATATATAAATGATAGAAGGTCCTTGTGATTTGTTCCTGGACTGAGAATGATATGAGACAGTATCAGTCCACGAAGGATAAATCATTAAACATCCCTAGTCAGAGCATTATCGAGATTGGACATCGATGAATGCGTAAAAGACTAGTATTACACTTGTGCGCGTTGTGAGGGCACAACATCATAGTTCTCATATATTTGAGTGTAGGATACTCATGCAAGTGTAATAGGAGGTCGTGTTTTACCGATGGTACGGGAAACAGCTTCGCTCTGGATAAGACCCCCTCGGAATTCCATTGCTAGTATGACTATGTGTCTATGGAAGTCCGAAATCAGGGTAGGTGCATTTGGTCTTAACCTGAGACTTGCACCGCTAATACTTGCGACAATCAATATACTTTGGTTGAGGTCGTCCAGCGCTTTAACAGGTTCTGTGTACGCCAATACTGGGTATATTGAGAATCGTAGTGTGTTGGGTGTGATGTCAAGACGGAAGTGTCACTCCATTCATATGGAGTTGATGATCGCGCATGGATACATAACTGGTTCTCTAAATAAGGTTGCAACCGTCGGGATAATATGACTTGGTCATGATTATCCGATATTAAAGAGACTAGTTTCTCGTTATCCGATATATGCTTCGTACGGGGTAGACACTATACCAGCCCCAGGCTTCGCATGTGATCATCCGATACTGGACAGAAATACGCAATACTATGTATACTACACCTGATATAGATCCTTTATTCCTGTAAGGATATTTCCGGAGAATTGGGTAGGCATGGCGCTTTGCTAAAGGCCAACCTTGTCTTGTAAATCGGTATAAACATAGTACGAGGTACTTACGTGTTCAGATAGTCCGACGACCGAATTTACTACCAACATATCCGGGGATCTCATGGGTCATTTCCCAAAGATTCACCGATGACGTATGAATCGCACTTTTAATTAATATGGGATTAATAAGATGAGAGAAAATTAATTTGGGATTAATTGCGGATATATTTTATCTAGGATAAAATATCATTTAAAGAGAGATAACGGTTAATTTGGAATTAATCGAGAAATTAATATATTTGATATATTAAACGAAATTAGATTTTGACGCGGAATTAAAATTAGATTTTAATTCGGGCGAACGAATTAATTTAGAATTAATTCGTTAGCGATGTGAATAGTGACTTCGCTAGGCGTAATCATTTAATTACGACGCAACAAAAAATTCGTTAATTTGGAATTATCGAACCCGAGCCCGAGATTATTTGCGAGCGCATTCGCATTTCGAATTCGAGTGCGGCACGTCAAATCAAGTGTCAAATCGCTAGTCGTATCTAGCGTCACATCAAGCGTCAAATCATGTCACTTTGAGTGATGTGACAATTGATTGGATTGATTGATTGATGTGGTTGTTGTGGGCATTTATAGCTTTGATTGTTTGACTTTGCCAAAGCCAAAATGTTTGGTATATGTTTGTAAAATCAAATACCAAAATTAGATTACACATTTATCTCTCTCTCTCCTTCATTTCTTCTCCATCTCTCACGCCCATGGAGGGCTTTTTCTTCTGGTTTCTGGTTCGCCAAAACAGTGAATAAAATGGGAAGCAAGTGTGATTTTGTGGCAAAATCGAGAGTGCTAGCACACTCCGGGATCAATGCGAAGGTGATAAGGAAGTCCACTCATGAGCCGTGAATCACCACGACGAAGCTTGGAGCTTGGAAGATGATCTCCAATGGCCGAACCAGTGAGAAAACCACTGCACTACCGTGAGCAGTCCATGGAGGGCAGTGAACATTTTTGTTACCCAAAGCATCGCTCAACCACTCGATGTAAGTATTCCGCGACTTCTCGATGTTATTACACATGTTCATGCTTGATTTATGATCCTTGGGACCCTTAGATAATCTCTAACAATGGTATCCAGAGCTTGGTTAAAAGCATGAAAAATTTTAGGGTTAAAATTTGGGCAAATTGATTTTGAGCATGTTTAAATGAAAATTGGATGATTTTGTATGCTTAATTGATGTTGAATTGAAGATTGATTGGATCAATTTCAAGAAAATTTGATTGGATCATTTTTCCCCAAATTCTATGTGTTGGCCGAATACTAGAGCCCTAAAATGTCTTGGTGATTTTTGATTTTTGACAATTAGATGTGTTGGAAATCATTCGGGAATATGATTTAATGTCGATTGTGGGTTTAATTGGATTGAAACCGAATCGGACAAAAATTACCCCAAATTGCCGAGAGCATAAGAGCATGATTGGGTTTGATTTTTTGTTAATTTGTGTTGGACACTAATTGATGTAGATTAGCATGATTAATTAGCCTAATTTTTGTTTTGGAAATAATGATTTGGGTGATTAATTATGTTAATGCACTTTGATTAATTAAATTATAAAATTCGATTTTAGTAATTTAGTTAATTGGGCTAATTTTGGAAATTGGGCTTGAAATTTTGTAAATGGGCTTATTGGGCTTTGTTGTACAAAGTTGGGTTAAGGCAAATTGGATTGGATCCAATTGGGCCCAAAACCGCATCCATAAAGCCCAAATGTGACTTAATGGACCTTTAAAGTTTAATTGGGCCTAATGGGCCAAGATTGATTTCTAGGCTTATGGGGTAACTCCCGGATTGGACTTTGGTTATCGGGTTCGACCCGAGTTGACCAAAAGTCCACGCCTCAAGAAATTAATTAAAAGCCCATTGGACTTTAATTAAATTAACGTTGGACGTTAAGCGGGCTTTGAGACCCGTAACGATTAAATTTGGAATTTAAGTCGTAAAAGGTTTGTTAATAAAGTGTGATATTTAATTTGGAATTAAATAAAGAATTAGAATTAAATACAAATTGAATTGGATTTAATTATGTAGTTTAATTTAATTCGAGAATTCGTACTTGGAGTACTTATTCACAAAAACGAGTTTGACTCGAGCAAAATCAAATCGTTGTTTGAACATTGGATGATCACTAATTATCAGATTAATTAATTTGATTAGATTGATTGATAACATGCTTGTGTGAATACATGGTTGCGATGCTTGATATAAATTGAAAGATTAACGTTTAATACATAATCATAGGGAAAATGTATTTAAATGGTTTAATTTTCAAATTGGGAATTAAATTTCAGGATGGTCCTGGAAAATAATAAGTTACTTTATTTGATAAAATAACATATTATGCCTAAGCCCGGAGTTAAGCAAATAGTAGAGCATGATCTTTGGAAGATTATGTAATGATAACTTAAGTGCTTAATCCATTATACTTACCGCAGTAGACTCCTTAATTTCTGAATCAGAACTAAGGATTAGATCCTTAAAGTATGATAAAGAAATTGAAGGATCTTCATAAATCTATACTTAGATTTTAGAAGTACTAAAATTGAAATAAATAACTCTTGGAGAGTTAATGACTATTCTCAAGGAGATAAAGTCAAACTTTGCAATTAGGCAAGTAGTGCAAGGCGCACCTTACTTCGATATTCCAGAAACCCGAGGCTTGGCCAAAGACTTCTGGAATGTGAAAAGGGCAAAGGCAAAATCATTATAGTCTTCTGGGAAAATAAAGGACATATCCCAAAATGTCTGCACAGTTGTGGCAAACGGGATCGCGGAAGCGTGACTGCCGTTTGGACAAAGCAGACATGAAGGAATTGAAGAACGAGCAAGGCTCTGACTTCAAATATGTTTGTCATAAATATATTCACTACTAGTATTAAAATTGGATTTTAGATACTTAGTGTGATATATAATATATATATATATTGATGTTCAGAATCTGCTTTGAGCAGGATACTGACTTCAGTTGAGATTTATCTGCGAATTGGAAGCGGGACGAAAGTCGCTGTTTCAATCGTAGGTACCTAAGTTTAGGAACTACCCTTCGGGTGTGTACCTAAATTTGGAAACTGGTATAATGTAACTAGTTTGACTAGAAACATTATCTCCATATCAGTGTTTAACCCGCTGCGGGTGAACCTTTATATTCTAGAACACTAAAATGTTTTATTTTATAAAGATGATATTGAGATAAACACATTAGATGTGAATAACAACATTTATATTGTGAATATAAATAAAATCTCAAAGGTATAACATGACAAACAAATAGCTCAAACTGATTTGATCAGATGAAACTTTATTGTGGAATTGTTGTCTGGGACACAATCAAACAAGACTCGTATATCCACACTTTTGAAGAGTGGGTACTCGGACTGATTTGATTCCATTCAAATAAAGTATACGAATCTAGTTTATTGGGCAATGTGCCTATAACACTATTTACTTGGTAAAAGTGTAAATGCCACCAATCTGTTAGCCCTAGTTCATAGTGAAGCAAGTGGGCCCATGTCTAGCTAGGCTAGATGTGGATATGAATATTTCGTGACTTTTACGGATGTGGCATCGCGTTATGGTTATGTGTTTCTTTTGAAGAACACAAATCGGAAACTTTTAAGTTTCGACACGAAATAGACAAACATATCGGCTGAAGTATTATACCGTCACGGTAAGACCGTAATGAAAATACTTAAGCAATAAGTTTCTAAAATACTTGAAAGAGTATAGTATTCTTTCAATAAGGACTCCTCCAGGAACACGTCAGTCTGACGGTGTGTCCGAAATGAGTAACCGAATTTTATTGGACATGATAAGGTTAATCATGAGTCGCTCTGAGCTACCATTTCCTTCAACGGATAAGCATAAACAGTGCAGAACTTATTTAGAATAAGGTTCCATAAATATCTTTTTGACTGATATCATATTAGATATGAACAGGAAAGAAACCAGGTTTCACATTCCTGATAATTTGGGAATGCTAGGCATATGTTTGGATGATACCAAACTAGAACCCAAATTGGATAAGTGCCAATTGTAGGTTATCCTAGGGATACCAAAGTATTGTACTTATACATCTCACTTGAGAACAATTAGATTGTTGCTCACCATGCGGTTTTCCTAAGAGGAAAACCGATATGCAGTGGTAAGTGGGAGGATAGTATAACTCGATGAAAATCGAGTAATACTATTCCAGGCATCGAATCCTAATGGAACACATATAGTTCATCAAGGATGAAACTATAACATTAATCTTCGAATACACAAGAAACCACGTATTTCGGAGAGAGTCAGAAAACAACCTGGGTTATGGGTTTCTGGTCTCACCTCATAAAGAGGTCTATCTTATTGAGGTATACCAACTGACCACGTACGAGGAAGTTATACAAGGTATCAACTCCCTATTATGACAAAGTGTCATGATATCCGAAATGGATTCCATGTATATCAACTTAGTTTGGATACTAGTTGATGTACCGCAAGGCATTGTGCCTATTGGTACTATATAAGTCTTCAATGAAGACATACATGGATGGCAACATACCAACGTATAAAGCGAGGCTTTTTTACGGAAAGGTATCGTTATCAACATTGTGTTGATTACGATTCAACCTTTTACCGGTTGCCACGGAGAATCCATTTGGATAATGCTTGCTACTGCTGCATGTTTCATTAGTGAAATATGTCAGCTTTACGGGAAAATCGCTTTCCTAAAAAGGAAACCTTTTGGAGGATGTTTACAATATTCTGTCGGTTTTGTCGTACCAAAACTAGCAAACAAGGTTTGCAGGTTAATCGATCCATGTTTGGATTAAACCAATCATAGGTTCTTGGAATTATCGTTTTGAGGTAATCATAATGGTTTATGATTTAATTCAAAACGAAAAGATTCTTGTGTATATAAGAGGGTTAGTGGGAGCGCACTGACAGTGGTTGTCCAATAAAATAATGATAATATACGTCATTTCTTGGAAATGATATTCCCATAATAATCAATCGGTGAAAGCTTGGCTTTCGAGAAAACTCTCCGAGAAACCGTACATTGAAAAATGTACGTGACCTGGTGTCTCATACGCTTTGAGCATATGGAAACACAAACAGGCCAATCCGAGTGATATTCACTGGATTGAAGTTAAGAACATCCGTTAGTATCTTAGAGATCTAAGGATGCTTTCTTAATTTGTGGAGAATGAGAACTTGAAGTGACTGGGATCACTGTAGCAAGTTTCCTAAACCGATAAGACGACTATAAGTCGCAAACGGTACTATACAGTTTGAATGACGGAACAGTGAGCTGGAAATCTTCCAAGCAAGATACTGTTACCGAATAAACAATAAATGCGGGTTATTACTGCAGCTGAGGCAGCAATAGAAGCCTTCTGGGTCGATACAAAATCTAATTAGATTAAATATAATTCTGTTAGCAGCTGAGCTAGGCGTCAGCACAGGCTAAAGAATTAATGGTCTCATCAACGATCCAGATACATACTTCGACTATTCATCTGATTCGTTCGGATCATACATCGTGGCGATGTGATGATCGAATAAATCGTATCAGATGATAATCATGCAAATCCGCTGACGAAAGTCTTTTCTCAGCAATTTGAGCCAACCGTACATAGTTCGGGTGTAAGACACTCGAGTGACTGGCTATAGGCCAAGTGGGAGATTGTTGGACAATTATGACCCACAGCGTCACTATTTGTACAGATCATGGTGTTGTTGTACAAATTAACTATGTGACAAAGAGATTGCACTCTTATCATTTGTGATTAGATCACCTAGATATATAAATGATAGGATGTCCTTGTGATTTGTTCCTGGACTGAGAATGATATGAGACAGTATCAGTCCACGAAGGATAAATCATTAAACATCCCTAGTCAGAGCATTATCGAGATTGGACATCGATGAATGCGTAAAAGACTAGTATTACACTTGTGCGCATTGTGAGGGCACAACGTCATAGTTCTCATATATTTGGGTATATGATACTCATGCAAGTGTAATAGGAGGTTGTGTTTTACCGATGGTACGGGAAACAGCTTCGCTCTGGATAAGACCCCCTCAGAATTCCATTGGTAGTATGACTATGTGTCTATGGAAGTCCGAAATCAGGGTAGGTGTATTTGGTCTTAACCTGAGACTTGCACCGCTAATACTTGCGACAATCAATATACTTTGGTTGAGGTCGTCCAGCGCTTTAACAGGTTCTGTGTTCGCCAATACTGGGTATATTGAGAATCGTAGTGTGTTGGGTGTGATGTCAAGACGGAAGTGTCACTCCAGTCATATGGAGTTGATGATCGCGCAGGGATACAGAACTGGTTCTCTAAATAAGGTTGCAACCGTCGGGATAATATGACTTGGTCATGATTATCCGATATTAAGGAGACTAGTTGCTCGTTATCCGATATATGCTTCGTACGAGGCAGACACTGTACCAGCCCCAGGCCTCGCATGTGATCATCTGATATTGGACAGAAATACGCAATACTACGTATACTACGCCTGATATAGATCCTTTATTCCTGTAAGGATATTTCCGGAGAATTGGGTAGGCATGGCGCTTTGCTAGAGGCCAACCTTGTCTTGTAAATCGGTATAAACGTAGTACGAGGTACTTACGTGTTCGGATAGTCCGACGACCGAATTTACTACCAACATATCCGGGGATCTCATGGGTCGCTTCCCAAAGATTCACCGATGACGTATGACTTGCACTTTTAATTAATCTGGGATTAATAAGATGAGAGAGAAAATTAATCTGGGATTAATTGCGGAGATATTTTATCTGGGATAAAATATCATTTAAAGAGAGATAACGGTTAATTTGGAATTAATCGAGAAATTAATATATTTGATATATTAAACGAAATTAGATTTCGACGCGGAATTAAAATTAGATTTTAATTCGGGCGAACGAATTAATTTAGAATTAATTCGTTAGCGACGTGAATAGTGACTTCGCTAGGCGTAATCATTTAATTACGACGCAACGGAAAATTCGTTAATTTGGAATTAGCGAACCCGAGCCCGAGATTATTTACGAGCGCATTCGCATTTCGAATTCGAGTGCGACACGTCAAATCAAGCGTCAAATTGCTAGTCTCATCTAGCATCACATCAAGCGTCAAATCATGTCACTTTGAGTGATGTGACAATTGATTGGATTGATTGATTGATGTGGTTGTTGTGGGCATTTATGGCTTTCATTGTTTGACTTTGCCAAAGCCAAAATGTTTGGTATATGTTTGTAAAATCAAATACCAAAATTAGATTACACATTTATCTCTCTCTCTCCTCCATTTCTTCTCCATCTCTCACGCCCATGGAGGGCTTTTTCTTCTGGTTTCTGGTTCGCCAAAACAGTGAAGAAAATGGGAAGCAAGTGTGATTTTGTGGCAAAATCGAGAGTGCTAGCACACTCCGGAATCAATGCGAAGGTGATAGGGAAGTCCACCCATGAGCCGGGAATCACCACGACAAAGCTTGGAGCTTGGAAGATGATCTCCAATGGCTGAACCAGTGAGGAAACCACTGCACTGCCGTGAGCAGTCCATGGAGGGCAGTGAACATTTTTGTTGCCCAAAGCGTCGCTCAACCGCTCGATGTAAGTATTCTGCGACTTCTCGATGTTATTCATACATGTTCATGCTTCATTTATGATCCTTGGGACCCTTAGGTAATCTCCAACAGAATTAGTATTGGATACAATTTATATCTGATTTAAAATTGTAGTTCGATATAATTCAAGAATACGTACTTTGAGTATTTATTCTTAAACGAATTGGACTCGCACAAATCAAATCGTTGTTTGAACATTGGATGGTCATTAATTCAAAGGTTAATTAATTGGATTAGATTGATTGAATAACATGCTTTGTGTGAATACTTGGATGTATATGCATGAATAATGTATATCGGATGGATATTAGAAGGGTGAGGGAAATTTTGGAAATTATTGTAATAAATTTAGTATTTATTAAATTGGACCTGCGTGTCTACCCTATTATCTCTATTCTCTTTGTATTTCTCTTCTCACCAATTCCCCTCAGTGTAAATGAGGTTTCTTTAGAAGTATTATGTAATTGGGTAGAAGTATGAATAGTGCTAGCGGGAGAGAGGAAAGGGAGAGATTTGTTCTAGGAACAAATTTGTTATATATCCATCCGCATATCATTATTAATTTATTTCGTGCCTTATTATGCTTTTAGAATGCATGCTTAAGGGTGTATGATGAGACCTAATCAAATATAATAAATTGGTTGCCAATTTACGTGAAAAACCCTCATCAAATATTAAGCATTTTTCCTTCCATTGATTGGTTCTCTCTCAAGATCCAAGATTGGCATTGCTTTGTTGGCCAAAGTCAAGATCAATGTCCATCGCGGATGTGTTTGAACCACGAAAGCTTTGTTCTATATCGCATGTCTTGGGTGGTTGCGACTTGGTGGCCAAAGTCAAGGTCACCTCTAGTTCATCGACGTGGATTATGAAGCTTTCCCACTGTCAATGGGTCCCGCTTAACTGGAATCATTAAGCTTGTTGAGCCAAAGCCAATTCTTAGTTGATTCAGAGGAAAAGGTTAGGAAATATATTGGATATATTGGATATATATTTCGGACTTGGAGGTCCACCTACTGGATCTAGGAATTGGATGGGATCCAATTGATCTTGGAGATCTACCTAGTTAAGTTTCATACAATTTGTTGGCCAAAGTCAAGGTTGTGTGTTATTTAACGGGATTCTAGCCCAGTAGGAAACTAGGTTTCCCGAGTACTCCATAGAGGGTTAGAGGCTCGCCGAAAAATAGTGGGAGACTAGTATTAAATTTTCAATTTCGTTTAGATACTTGCCAATACTCGCTCTTTTATTTTATTTATCGTTGTTATAAATATATTAGTTGGACTAATATTTAATATTGCTTTCGTTGAATAGTTAGACTGTACAACACACTACTTCATTTATAGTTGGTTATATAGTTGGACTATAGTAATCATTACATTTGATTGTACCCGAAATTATTGACTGGATAGTTGGACTATAGCAATCAATATAGCTGAAAGATTAGAGTAAAAGAACATAATCCTAGGTGAAAATGTCTTTAACGGCGTAAATTTTCAGATTGGGAATTGAATCTCAGGATAGTCCTGGAAGCCAAGAAGTTACTCTAGATAATAGATAAACCTCTCGGGCCTGAGTCCGGAGTTGAGCAAATAGTAGAGCATGAGCTTAGGAAGACTTATCGTGATGATAACCTTAGTGCTCAATCCATTATGATTTCCACAATGACTCCTTAATTTCATCATCAGAACTAAGGATTAGATCCTTATACCATGATGTTGAAATTAAAGGATCTTCATAGATCTAACCTTAGATCTTAGAAGTATAAATTGCAAAAGAAGCTCTTTCACTTGCTCAAGTCAGAGGGTACATCTGTCGAGTACTAGGTGTCGCAGATGATTGCTGACATCGAATAGCTAGGTTAGCTGGGCATTACCTATGAGGCCGAGACTTCCATAGATTTGATCTTATAGTCTCTGCCCGAATGTTGGAGCGGGTTCATCATGAACCAAAAGAAAACTATTGGAGAGTTAATGGCTATGCTCAAGGAGACAGAGCCAGAGCTTCCAAAAGTGTAAGAAGCGCAAGGCACATCTGTAGACAACAGAACCTGGGTGACGCCGTTCCTAGGCTCGCGGCAATAGTTGGGAAATACTAAATAATATGGAGTCGCCACCCGGTGTGAACCGGGACAAAGATTTAAGACCGCACTCACCCCTCGCAAGGGAAGACCTCAAACCGTTGGGTTCGGAATGGTCCCTTACTTATGCCACTTGTAATGAAAGGATTTATGTAATAATTTAATCAAAGCTTAAGTAACACTTATTTCCAAGAGTATCATGCTTCTAAATTCTCATATGCAAAATAAAACTTATGCACACATTTCTCATATATCTCATATTTAAAATCGCATGCTTAACACATATCAAAATAGCAACGAACATATAACTTTATTTACATATTACATTCAAGAAAACACAAGCACACATATTAACCATACAAGCATACATATGGGCACTTTTCCAAGTGGTACGTGGAATTGTATCCCAAGTACAGACCGCACTACCGTCCATTCGGAATCGGCTACGGAATTTACGTCTGAGTTTCCATCCGATATACCGCAAGAAATAATACTCAAATGTTATCACGACAAAGCATATGAATTAACATAGTTGTATTCATACATGTGGGGATAGCTACTAGGAAAACTATGCATGAAATCTAATGAAGATGACTCGATTCAGTGGGTGCGCGTTCGTGTAGCGTTCGTAAACGCGTTCGAACGGTAAACAGAAGGTTTGCGTTCGTGTAGCGTCCGAGAACGCGTTCGAACGGAACCAGACCTGATGCATTATGAAACTAAGACAGTGGGTGCGTGTTCGTGTAGCGTTCGTAAACGCGTTCGAACGGTAAACAGAGGGTTCGCGTTCGTGTAGCGTCCGAGAACGAGTTCGAACGGAACCAGACCTGATGCATTATGAAACTAAGAAAGTGCGTGGGCGTTCGTATAGCGTTCGTAAACGCGTTCGAACGGTAAACAGAAGGTTCTCGTTCGTATGGCGTTTGATAACCTGTTCGAACGGAAGTGAAACAGAATGCTC
Organism: Zanthoxylum bungeanum; assembly: GCA_019454045.1. Lineage (NCBI taxonomy): Eukaryota > Viridiplantae > Streptophyta > Magnoliopsida > Sapindales > Rutaceae > Zanthoxylum > Zanthoxylum bungeanum. Next base: position 392,744 of record SKCR01026306.1, read on the forward strand.
ACGTTCGTATAGCGTTTGTTAACGCGTTCGAACGGAAGTGAAACAGAATGCCTACGTTCGTGTGGCGTTCGTGACCGCGTTCGAACATGAGGGAGACCTGATGCATGACAAGGCAAAATACATGCGCGTTCGAGTTGCGTTCGTAAACGCGTTCGAACGGGAACAGACCTGATGCATGAAATGGGATGCAATACATAAATGACGAAATAAAGGGAAGGGCGCGGTGAAGTACTGCCGTAAAGGTGGCCTTTTGGGGCTCTTGATCTCTCAAAGAGAGGACCTTTAGACCAACATACTAAGCCCATGCGCTCGACTGAATCATGCATACATAGAATGAAAAGCAATAATATCAAACATAGTGTGCCCGATTGAACGTATCTTGTATCCAACCGAACACACATCAACCGGCGCGGCAAAGCCTCGTGGTAACGGGCTTTAGCCCATCCCCATAGGGGATCTCACATCGCACTTACTAAGCCCATGCGCTCGGTTGAATCATGCATACGAAAATAAAGACAATCATATCAAACTAAGTATGTCCGATTGAACGTATTTCGCATTCAACCGAACACACATTAATCGGTGCGGCAAAGCATCGTGGTGAAGGATTTTAACCCTCCAATTAGGGAACCTTTCATCGCACTTACTAAACCCATGCACTCGATCGTATCATGGGATTAAACAACATGCAGAATTTAAATGACAAGAATTAAATAAACCAAAGCAACTCAAAACAAGAGGAGGTGCCGTTTTACTCAAGTGGTACGTGGAGTTGTGTCCCAAGTACAGACCGCACTACCGTCCATTCGGATTCGGCTACGGAATTTACGTCTGGGTTTCCATCCTATATACCACAAGAGACGACACTCTTCCATTCATCCAATACCCACAACACGCATCATACACACAACAAATGCCACAAATACAGAAAATATAATCAAAATAAATAACCAGAAATTAAATAGGAATAAGTGTGATAGATACCCTCAGGTCTAACCTTTTAAGCTGTCTCTCGGACTCGCGTTCCACGAAGATCGAGAGGGGGTAAAGCTCCGCAACTTTTCTGGTTCACTGGTTTGCCTCTTCCTTCACTGTTCGGCCACTCGAGCTACTGTTCCGACTCCGTTTTGCTGCTGTTTCCTTATGGTTTTGCTGCCGTTCCCTCTGTATCCTCTGCTTACTGTTGGTGGGCTGTTTTGGTGTTCTTTTTAGTGTGGTTTGGTGTGATTATTTCAAAGGTTCTAAGTGTCTTTTAGGTTACCGTTTTTAAGGGATTAAGGACTGTTTTGGGAGTGGTTTAGGTTGCTGTGTTTTGTGTGATTTTCGGTGGTGGTTAGGGATTGTTTTGGTGTGATTTTCGGTGGTGTGAGGGTGAGGATCAAGGGAGTGATATGCTTGTGATGTCTAGGATTTCTTGCTATAATTCTTGTGTGAATTGTGTGTATGAGCTAGAGAGATTGGAGAGGAGGGATGGCTAGGTTAGGGGTTGTTATATAGAGAATGGCTAGGGCTTCACCTTGTCTCACAAGGAAAAGATTCGGTTTCCAAATAAGGAGAGATGGGAAAGGCATATACAAGATTGATGGGGGACAAAATATTTTAATTTAGGAAGTCAACTAATTTAAATTGGTGTATATCTTATTGAATTAGGAAGTCAAATATTTGATTGGTTTTAATTGGTTAGGATTGATTTTAATTAGGCAAATCTTATTTTTAGTTTTAGTATATAATATATTTGATTTATTTATATTAGGCATGATTTTATTTTATGTTTTATTTAATTGGTAAATGATTTAAATATTTTATTTAATGTTTAATATTTATTTATTTAATTTGGGATGTGTTTTATGGGCTTTAGGGGGCCAAATGGGCTGGGGCGTGAGGCTAGCAGCAAAACCAGAATTACCGGCTCCGTTCGAACGCCTCCTCGCACGCGGCACGAACGTCCGCAATCTGCACGAGGTTCGAACGAAGTAACGAACGCAGCACCAACGAAGACAGTGAACTTGTGGAATGAACTTGATGACATACTTTTCCGAATTTCCCCTTCCGACCTCCGTTTCCCGCAATATCCTTAGCTAAAAAGGTAGTGCCTCCAATTGAGACTCATCATCGGGTTTCACATGCGAAAATGCAATGCCTACAGTCGCCCCCACTTTGATGGGACTTGTGCAGTGTGTGACTTTGAACAATCCTATCAAAGTTATGCAATGCATTTTTTACTTACCTGGCTCGGCTGCCGCCTCAAGTTCAGTTGATACTGCAGCGGACCTCGATCCTGGGACGCGTCCCAATAACTGCAACTGACAACGGGGGCACCTCGACCCTGGGCACCTCGACCCAACACCGCTGACTATAGGGACCTCGCCCTTGAACTGATGATGTAGTGGGCACCTCGACCCTGGGTACCTCGACCCGGAACTACAACTGACAACGGGGGCACCTCGACCCTGGGCTCCTCGACCCAACACCGCTGACTATAGGGACCTCACCCTCGAACTGATGATGTAGTGGGCACCTCGACCCTGGGCACCTCGACCCGGAACTACAACTGACAACGGGGGCACCTCGACCCAACACCGCTGACTATAGGGACCTCGCCCTCGACCTGATGATGTGATGTGGAGCCTCACTCCTCAGCCGATATGGGACTCACCCCCGCGCTGATATAATGTGACATGGAGCCTCGCTCCTCAGCTGATACGGGCCTCGCCCCCAAGCTGACATGATGTGATGTGGAGCCTCGCTCCTCAGCCGATATGGTCCTTGCTCTTTTCCTTCTTCATCACCTGTTTACACAAAACAGCACAAACACAAAAAGATGCAATATAGGTTACGTGTATGCATGTATGCATGAGTTTTCTCATTCCGTTGGGTTAGGTCTTCCACTGGCGACCAAGTCTTCTTAAGCAAAGTACAACTTCAGCCTGTCGACATTGATTGGTTCTGTGAATTCATTTCCCTCGAGATCTGACAACTTCACTGCTCCATTTCCCATGACTTTCTGAACGATGTAGGGTCCTTCCCAGTTCGGCCTGAATTTCCCTCTCGGATCTGTCGTCGACGGCCTCGACTGCTTAAGTACTAAATCACCCTTTCTGATCTTGGTGGGGCGTACTTTCTTGTTGAATGCTCGGGCTAGTCTCTTCTGATACAACTGCATGTGATACAAAGACTTCGTTCTCTTCTCATCCAACAGTGCTAACTGATCAAATCTCTGTGCGGCCCATTTCTGTTCCGGTAACTCTGCCTCCGCTAATATCCTCAGGGACTGTATTTCCATTTCTACTGGCAATACTGCTTCCATTCCGTAGACCAAAGAGTAAGGTGTGGCCCCTGTTGCTGTTCTTACTGATGTTCTGTACCCCCACAAAGCATACGGTAATTTCTCGGCCCAATCTCTGCAGTTTTCTGTCATCTTGGCTAAAATTGTCTTTATAGTCTTGTTGGCTGCCTCAACTGCCCCATTTGCCTGCGACCTGTACGGTGATGACCTGTGGTGGCCTATCCCATACCTCTGTAACATTGCTTTCGTCTCCCCTTGAAACTGGACCCCGTTGTCTGTCACTACATGATGCGGCATACCATACCGACAAACGAGGTTCCGAGCTATGAACCTTGCCATCTGTTTTGCTGTAACATTACGGAATGATTCGGCTTCCACCCACTTTGAGAAGTAATCTACTGCCACCACTATGAGGCGATGCCCATTTGATGCATTTGGTCGAATTTCCCTAATCATATCAATTCCCCATGCTGAGAAAGGCCACGGCTCTGATAACCCGTGTAATTCTGTGTGCGGTAAGTGGTTCAAATTACCATGTGCTTGACAGTCATGACAGTGCTTTACCATATTCGCGCAGTCAGTTTCCATGGTTGACCAATAAAAACCTTGTCTCACTATCTTGCGGGACAGATTCAACCCGTTCATGTGCGGACCGTATACCCCGGCGTGTACCTCTTCCATTACATGTTGAGCTTCTTTCTTTCTTAAACACTTCAACTGAATACCGTTTGCCTGCCTCTTGTACAGTTCCCCTCTCAAAGTCACATACTGGGACGCTAACTTCTGAATGGCTATTCTGTCTTTTCTGCCCGCCCCTTCCGGGAATTCGCCATGTTCCAGATACCTCTGAATGTCATAATACCAGGTTTACCGTCGTCAACCTCAACTTCCAGGATTCTTTCTATCTCATAAGCAGGTTTACTTGCTGTTGTCAGTACCAACGGTCTCATCACTAACTTCTCTGGATTTTCCCAAGTCGCTGCTAGTGTAGCCAATGCGTCTGCCATCTGATTCTCTTCTCTCGGAGGTGCTGAAACTTACACTCGGGGATAACCCGTGCCAATTTTCTGAGGTGAAGAAGGTAAGGCTTCAACCGTTCTTCCTTCAATTCCCATTCTCCTCGCATCTGCTGGACTACCAACATAGAATCTCCGTAGATTTCAACACTTCCGGCCTTCAAGGCTATCAATGCTGTCAAACCAAAAGCACATGCTTCATACTCGGCCATGTTATTAGTCACTCTGAATGTCAACCTCTTGGCCAAAGGCAAAGTCTCTCCCTCGGGGGTTACTATCACGATCCCAATTCCGGCTCCCTTGTAATTCACTGCTCCGTCAAAGTACATCTTCCATCTCTGAACTGTTATTGCTTGGATCTCTTCATCTGGAAACTCAAACTTATACTGATCCCCCTCAACAGGTTGCAATGCCAGAAACTCCGCTACTGCTCGTCCCTTGATCACTTTGGAGGTGAGATACTCAATGTCAAACTCTGTCAACAATACCAACCATCGGCCCAGTTTTCCCACTAGTGAAGGCACTGAATGAAGATATTTCAGAGGATTCTCCTTTGCCACTACCTGGATCTTGTATGACTGGAAATAATGCCGCAACTTTCTGGAAGTCCATACCACTGCAAGACATATCTTCTCAACTTCCTGATACCGAGCCTCATACGGAAGCAGCTTCTTACTCAGATAATACATTGCATGTTCTATCCCTGTCTCATCCGCCTGTACCATCATACCCCCCAATGCTTCTGATTCTATAGCCAAATACAATATCAAAGGTCTGCCCGGTCTCGGAGGTTTCAATACAGGTGGTTTTACCAAGTACTCTCTGATTCTGTCGAAGGCGGTCTGACACTGTTCATTCCATCTCACTGGCTGATCTTTTCTCAACAGTTTGAAGATAGGCTCACATACCGATGTCAGCTTGGCAATAAACCGGCTGATGTACTGAATCTTCCCCAAGAATGCTCTGACTTCCTTTTCTGTCTTCGGTGCAGGCATTTCTGTGATTGCCTTGATCTTTTCGGAGTCTACCTCTATTCCGCCCATTCCCACTGTAGGACCCAGCATTTCCCTGATGTCACCCCAAACACACCATTTCTTGGGGTAAGCCGCAGGTTATATCTGTCAACTCTCTGAAGGAACCTTTCCAATGCCTCAATATGCCCAACTCTTGTCTCTGATTTCACCATCATGTCATCCACATACACCTCAATCTCTTTGTGCATCAAGTCATGGAAAAGTGTAGTGGCCATCCGCTGATAAGTAGCTCCCGCATTCTTAAGCCCAAACGGCATAACCTTGTAACAATAGGTACCCCACTCGGTAACAAATGCAGTCTTGTGTTTATCTTCCTCAGCCATGAGAACCTGATTGTAACCTGAAAACCCATCTGCAAATGAATACATAGCGGATAAAGCCGCGCTATCAACCAGAACATCTATATGCGGCAAAGGGAAATTATCTTTCGGACAAGCTTTATTGAGATCTCTGTAGTCTACACACATTCTGACCTTCCCATCTTTCTTCGGTACCGATACTATGTTAGCCAACCATTCATGGTACTTTACCACTTCCAAGAACCCCACATCTATCTGTTTCTGAACTTCCTCTCTGACTTTCTCAGCCCATTCTGGTCTCATCCGTCTGAGTTTCTGTTTTACTGGCCTCATATTCGGATAAGTTGGTATTGTGTGCTGGGCAATGTTTCTGTCTACCCCAGGCATGTCCTCGTAGGACCAAGCAAATACTTTGGCATATTTGACCAACACTCCTTCTAGTTTCTCCCTCTCTTCGGAGGTTACTTCACTTGCAATCAAAATTTCTTTGGGGTTCTCAAGTGTGCCCAAGTTAAATGCAATAGTTCTGGCTGAACTGATGTCAAATATGCTTGATTCATGCAGAGTGAATGGAAATGACTCAGGCAAGTAAGCAAAAGAAATGTCTTTATTATTGGATAATGCGGAAGTACATTCAAATAAGTCAGGAAGGTAAATGTCTTCATCATCTATAGACACTTCTTCCTTTGCAATCAGGTCTTCCTCAGGCTTCTCATCTTCTTCCAGAGTCAGGCTCTCTAACTTCATCAGCTCTTCTTCCCAACTCTCTGTTTCCTCAGTTCCCTCAGTCAGTGGCTTCTCACCCAACAAATCCTGGAAGATCTCAAACCCAGGTACCACAATCCCATTGACTTCCACAGGTTCAGGCTCTCCTTGATACCCTGAAGCTTTCACAAAGCACTCCATCAGTCTCAGGCCCTTTTTCTTGACCCTTGGCTTTTCTTCGTCAGATCTGTACCCCAAACCTTTCGAGTAGTCTGTCCTCTCTGAAATCCGGCAATTTTGAACCTTTTCCCGGCTTAAACTTCATCTTCTCCATAATCCTAGCCACCCTAGGATCCACCCATTCCTCGAAAGTAGCTGACACCTGAAACCTCGTGAAAGGTTGTATCTCCAAGGCAGCCACATCATTATCTAACTCAGCCCGGATGGTAACAACTTCTCCCTCATACGGAAATTTGATCATCTGATGCAAAGTGGAAGGCACGCCCCCAAGTTTGTGAAACCAAGGCCTTCCCAACAATAAGGCAAAAGTGGCTGGGATGTCCAGCACTGTGAACTCAACCTCATCTTCAATTGGTCCTACCTTGACCATAGCCACAAAGGTACCCTCAACTCCTCGCTTACTGTCATCATTAGCTTTAATAGTCATACTGGAGGGGTCCAAGTCTGTTGCTTTCATACCCAATCTTGCCAGAATTTTCAAAGGGCACACATTGATGGACGAACCGTCATCCACCATCACACATGAAGTTTTCTTGCCCCTCACCTCGGCCCTGATAAATAGAGGCCTGTTATGATTTCTTCCCTCCACCGGGAGTTCATCCTCAGAAAAGGATATCTGCAAAGCTTCTTTCTGAACTGACCCAACAAACATTGCGGGGTTGGCATCCTCCGGTACCACGATCTTGCTCAAGGCCTCAACCATAGCCTGCCTATGCTCCCGAGATGCACATAACAGTTCCCAGATACTCACTTGTGCTCTAGTCTTCCTCAATTGCCTCAGCATTATATCACCTTCAGTATTTTCTGCAGTCTCAACCACTTCTCTACCATCTGTTAAAGCTCCCTTACCCTTTTCCGCCATATCATTATAAAAACGACCGCTCCGTGTCATTCCCCTTACTTCTTCCTCATCACTGATAGAGAAATCAAGCCAGAAGTTTTTTCCCTGCTCAAACTCATCCTCACTAGTGCTATCCCAGATTCCCAGGCAAAAGGCTTGAGGGTGAAAGGATTTCAGGACAAGGTCTTCTGGGAGGCCAGAATTGATCATGTAGGCTGGTGGTGGTACGGCACGGTAGTTGGGTAAGGGATTCTGTGTGTGTCAGGCTGTTATGTTTCCGGGTTGGGTATTTTTTGGAGTCTATTAGGTCTTGGATTTCATGGCGGAGTCGGGCGCAATTGTCGGTGTCATGGCCTTTTTGTTGGTGGAAGTGCAGGCAGTAAAGGCTTAGGTTATAATGTGATGGTAGGGGATTGGGTAATGGTTTGGTATCCAAGGGTTTCAAGAGCCCTTGCCTCTTCAATTTTTCTAGCACCTTAGACAGGGGCCTTCCCAAGTTGGAAAACTGCCTGTTCCGGATAGCAGCGATTTCAGCAGAAACGGGCTTTGTTCCCGATGTTCCCCCAATGGGCCTCCTGTTCAGACCATAGAATTTTCTATTCTCGGCCTCTTCTTCCTCAATATCCATGACAGTTTCCCTCAACTGCCGAAAGTCTGCAATCATGGAGGTCATCCTCCTCAACTTGCCATAAATGGGGGGCTTGGTGGACCATTGAAATCATCTTGATCTGATCTTCTCGAAAGAAAGGCCAAGTCGGTGATTGCTTCAATAACGGATCCCCCTCCACCGGTCCACGGGAGCTCCTTAGCCTCCAACCTTCTGTACCTGGCGCTGAGATAAGCCAACTGAACTCATGACTGATACAAACTGTCGGAGATGCACCCTCGGATCCCCATTCCCGTTGAACTTAGCCATATCCGGCATCTTGAACTGTACCGGCAACTGTTCCTCAAAAGTCAATGTGTCATAATCCAGCAAGTCCTCATTCTTACCCCTCATCTTGCGGGTAACTGACTCAACCTGATCCCGAAGTTTCTGTAACTCTGCCTGAGACCCAGATACTCTGCCCGCTGCATACTCTGCCATATCATCAAAAGTGGGGGTATCATCCCCCAATCTGTTCGGAGGTTCCTCTGGTCTTGCATCCCCAGAACTACCCCCAGCACGAGACCCGGCTATACCAGCAACAGCAGTAGTCAAAGCCTGCAACTGTTCAGTGACTTTGGCGAGACTGTTTCTAACTGATCCATACGGGACACCTCATTATCGGATTCACTCATACTTGTTCTTTTAGTGAGCCTTGTCCCTTCTCTAACCCAAACGGTATCTATGTTGTCTTTTTGAGACATAGACGGTGTTAACATGATATATGGATGCATGAGGTGCATGAGATGCATGTAACATATAATATACTAAATAAAATTCTCAAACAAATCGGCCTATTATCATTTTAGAAGTTTTTGGGACAACTGTCATAAGAGTGAACCCGTCCCAGTTTAAATGGCCCAACGAGTTCATGTCTTATGGCAAAGAGCCCAACTAAATCCATATGATAATATTCCGAACACAAGCACAAGGTGGCTCACCAACACTTAGACGCTTTTGGCCCAAAAGTCATGGAATATATCCTTGTCCCAGTTTAAATGGCCCAACAAGCCCATATCCCATGACAAATGGTCCAAATGGATCCAAACGATGATGTTCCCATACACAAGCATAGAAGGGATATTATGTAAACATGACATAATAATTTTTACATAATGGCCCATCAACATTTCAGAAGCCTTGGGCCTAATAGTCATACAGTACGAACTTGCCCCAGTTTCTGATAATAGTCCAACTGCATCCAAATGAGGATGGTCCATAAGCACATCCTTAAGGAAATAATTGTTACTTTAACCATACAAACCGCTCTAGGGGTGGATTTGCAAGAGTATGGACAAAGGCTCTCACCGGCGAAGGATAGCCCACAACTAGGTCTCCCCACTCAAGGGTTCAAGCGACCAAGTGAGCGCATCCCTTTTTATACACTAGGGTACGTGCCAATGAGCTATGGTGTGTGACGGACTGTCAAATGGATTTCCCGTTGTAGATTCCCCAGAGGGAAGGTGGAGCGAGGCTCACTTAAATACCCAAGCCTCTTAGGCTCTTATCGCTTGGTGTCAGGAATAAACAACGAGTCCTCCAAATTAGTCCATCACAAAGGCTACGAGTAGATGGCCATATAGGTGTCCTCACAGCTTTTCCTTCTAGAAAGGTAGTGAGTGAAGGAAGACACCAAACCATTACCTAGCCTCAAAGTGCCCTTGATTAAACCCCCACTTATCCACTATAGACATGGCCAATTAAAACATAAATCCACTCATTACAAGACAATATTTCGGGGCCAATTCTCATATCCCCAGTGGAGTCGCCAGACTGTAGACAACAGAACCTGGGCGACGCCGTTACTAGGCTCGCGGCACTAGTTGGGAAATACTAAATAATGTGGAGTCGCCACCCGGTGTGAACCGGGACAAAGATTTAAGGCCGCACTCACCCCTCGCAAGGGAAGACCTCAAACCGTTGGGTTCGGAATGGTCCCTTACTTATGCCACTTGTAATGAAAGGATTTATGTAATAATTTAATCAAGCTTAAGTAACACTTATTTCCAAGAGTATCATGCTTCTAAATTCTCATATGCAAAATAAAACTTATGCACACATTTCTCATATATCTCATATCTAAAATCGCATGCTTAAACATATATCAAAATAGCAACGAACATATAACTTTATTTACATATTACATTCAAGAAAACACAAGCACACATATTAACCATACAAGCATACATATGGGCACTTTTCCAAGTGGTACGTGGAATTGTATCCCAAGTACAGACCGCACTACCGTCCATTCGGAATCGGCTACGGAATTTACGTCTGAGTTTCCATCCGATATACCGCAAGAAATAATACTCAAATGTTATCACGACACAAGCATATGAATTAACATAGTTGTATTCATACATGTGGGGATAGCTACTAGGAAAACTATGCATGAAATCTAATGAAGATGACTCGATTCAGTGGGTGCGCGTTCGTGTAGCGTTCGTAAACGCGTTCGAAGGTAAACAGAAGGTTGCGTTCGTGTAGCGTCCGAGAACGCGTTCGAACGGAACCAGACCTGATGCATTATGAAACTAAGACAGTGGGTGGCGTGTTCGTGTAGCGTTCGTAAACGCGTTCGAACGGTAAACAGAGGGTTCGCGTCGTGTAGCGTCCGAGAACGAGTTCGAACAGAACCGGACCTGATGCATTATGAAACTAAGAAAGTGCGTGGGCATTCGTATAGCGTTCGTAAACGCGTTCTAACGTAAATAGAAGGTTCTCGTTCGTATGGCGTTTGATAACGCGTTCGAACGGAAGTGAAACAGAATGCTCACGTTCGTATAGCGTTTGTTAACGCGTTCGAACAGAAGTGAAACAGAATGCCTACGTTCGTGTGGCGTTCGTGAACGCGTTCGAACATGAGGGAGACCTGATGCATGACAAGGCAAAATACATGCGCGTTCGAGTTGCGTTCGTAAACGCGTTCGAACGAGAACAGACCTGATGCATGAAATGGGATGCAATACATAAATGACGAAATAAAGGGAAGGGCGCGGCGAAGTACTGCCGTAAAGGTGGCCTTTTGGGGCTCTTGATCTCTCAAAGAGAGGACCTTTAGACCAACATACTAAGCCCATGCGCTCGACTGAATCATGCATACATAGAATGAAAAGCAATAATATCAAACATAGTGTGCCCGATTGAACGTATTGTATCCAACCGAACACACATCAACCGGCGCGGCAAAGCCTCGTGGTAACGGGCTTTAGCCCATCCCCATAGGGGATCTCACATCGCACTTACTAAGCCCATGCGCTCGGGTTGAATCATGCATACGAAAATAAAGACAATCATATCAAACTAAGTATGTCCGATTGAACGTATTTCGCATTCAACCGAACACACATTAATCGGTGCGGCAAAGCATCGTGGTGAAGGATTTTAACCCTCCAATTAGGGAACCTTTCATCGCACTTACTAAGCCCATGCACTCGATTGTATCATGGGATTAAACAACATGCAGAATTTAAATGACAAGAATTAAATAAACCAAAGCAACTCAAAACAAGAGGAGGTGCCGTTTTACTCAAGTGGTACGTGGAGTTGTGTCCCAAGTACAGACCGCACTACCGTCCATTCAGATTCGGCTACGGAATTTACGTCTGGGTTTCCATTCTATATAACACAAGAGACGACACTCTTCCATTCATCCAATACCCACAACACACATCATACACACAACAAATGCCACAAATACAGAAAATATAATCAAAATAAATAACCAGAAATTAAATAGGAATAAGTGTGATAGATACCCTCAGGTCTAACCTTTTAAGCTGTCTCTCGGACTCGCGTTCCACGAAGATCGAGAGGGGGGTAAAGCTCCGCAACTTTTCTGGTTCACTGGTTTGCCTCTTCCTTCGCTGTTCGGCCACTCGAGCTACTGTTCCGACTCCGTTTTGCTGCTGTTTCCTTATGGTTTTGCTGCCGTTCCCTTGTATCCTCTGCTTACTGTTGGTGGGCTGTTTTGGTGTTCTTTTTAGTGTGGTTTGGTGTGATTATTTCAAAGGTTCTAAGTGTCTTTTAGGTTACGTTTTTAAGGGATTAAGGACTGTTTTGGGAGTGGTTTAGGTTGCTGTGTTTTGTGTGATTTTCGGTGGTGGTTAGGGATTGTTTTGGTGTGATTTTCGGTGGTGTGAGGGTGAGGATCAAGGGAGTGATATGCTTGTGATGTCTAGGATTTCTTGCTATAATTCTTGTGTGAATTGTGTGTATGAGCTAGAGAGATTGGAGAGGAGGGATGGCTAGGTTAGGGGTTGTTTATATAGAGAATGGCTAGGGCTTCACCTTGTCTCACAAGGAAGAGATTCGGTTTCCAAATAAGGAGAGATGGGAAAGGCATATACAAGATTGAGGGGGAACAAAATATTTTAATTTAGGAAGTCAACTAATTTAAATTGGTGTATATCTTATTGAATTAGGAAGTCAAATATTTGATTGGTTTTAATTGGTTAGGATTGATTTTAATTAGGCAAATCTTATTTTTAGTTTTAGTATATAATATATTTGATTTATTTATATTAGGCATGATTTTATTTTATGTTTTATTAATTGGTAAATGATTTAAATATTTTATTTAATGTTTAATATTTATTTATTTAATTTGGGATGTGTTTTATGGCTTTGGGGGGCCAAATGGGCTGGGGCGTGAGGCTAGCAGCAAAACCAGAATTACCGGCTCCGTTCGAACGCCTCCTCGCACGCGGCACGAACATCCGCAATCTGCACGAGGTTCGAACGAAGTAACGAACGCAGCACCAACGAAGACAGTGAACTTGTGGAATGAACTTGATGACATACTTTTCCGAATTTCCCCTTCCGACCTCCGTTTCCCGCAATATCCTTAGCTAAAAAGGTAGTGCCTCTAATTGAGACTCATCATCGGGTTTCACATGCGAAAATGCAATGCCTACAACATCTTACTTCAACATCCCAGAATGTCAAGGCTTGGCCGAAGGCTTCTGGGGGTGTGAAGAAAATGGGCAAAGACAAAATCGTCATAATCTTCTAGGAAGAAAAATGACATATCCCAAGATGTCTGCCTAAATTATGGAAAATGGGGTCACTGGAAACGTGACTTCCGTATGGACAGCGCAGACATGAAGGAAGTGAAGACGGGCAAGGCTCCGACTTCAGGTATGTTTATCATAAACATATCCACAACTAGTTTTAAAATTGGATTTTGATACTAGGTGCGGTACATACATATGTACTGATGTGCGGGATCTGCTAATTAACAATAGATTGGCTTCAGATGAGATCAACCTATGAGTCAGAAACGGGACTAGAGTCACTATTTTGGCTATTGGGACCTAAGTTTTAGAACTGCCCTTTGGGCATGTACTTAAACTATGAAACTGTTATAATGAACCTAGTTTGACTAAAAACATTATCTCTATATCTAGTTTAACCCGTTGCGGGTATACCTTTACGTTCCAAAACACCGGGTGTTTTGTTTATAACGATGATAATGAGATATACACATTAGATGTGAATAACAGTATTTATATTTTGAATATAAATGAATCTCAAATATATAACATGACAAACAAAAAGCTCAAACTGAGTAAATCAGATGAGACTTATTTGTGGCATTATTTTCTGTGACACATTAACAAGACTCGTATATCCACACTTTCAAAGAGTGGATACTTATGTGGATTTGATCCTAAATCATATGACGTCTACGAATCTTGTTTATTAGGCAAAATGCCTAAAACACCTTTTAGAGGTAAAGGGTGTACGTGCCACCGAGCTATTTATCCCTCGTTCATGGTGATGAATATGGGCCCATGTCTAGCTAGGCTAGAGGTGGTTATGAATATTTCGTAACCTTTACGGATGTTGCATCGCGTTATGGTTATGTGTATCTTATTAAACACAAATCGGAAACTTTTGATAAAATACAAAGAGTTTCGACACGAAGTAGAAAAACAGATTGGCAAAAGTATTAAAATATTACGGTTGGACCGTGGTGGAAAATACTTGAGCAATAAGTTTCTCTATTACTTGAAAGAGTATAGTATTCTTTCACAATGAACTCCTCATGGAACACCTCAATTGAATGGTGTGTCTGAACGAAGAAACCGACTTTGTTGGACATGGTTAGGTTAATGATGAGTCGCACTAAGCTACCAATTTCCTTCACAGGATACGCATTGAACAGTGCAACACTTATTTTGAATAAGGTTCCGTAAAAGTCTGTTGGACATACTCCATATAAAATATAGACAGGAAAGAAACCAGGTTTCACATTCCTGAAGATTTAGGAATGATGGGCATATGTTTGGATGGTACCGAACTAGAACTCAAATTAGATTAGTGCCTATTTGTAATTGGTTATCCTAGGGAAACCAAAGGTTATTACCTCTACAACTCACAAGAGAACAAATATATTTGTTGCTCTCCATGCAGTTTTCCTAAGAGGAATACCTAAATACAGTGGTAAGTGGGAGGAAAATAGAACTCGATGAAAATCGGAGTAATACTGTTCCTGGCACCGATCCCCTACAGAACACGAACAGTTCATCAGGGATGAATATGTACCACAATCTTCTAATACACAAGAACCGCATAGGACAGAGAGAGTCAGGAAACAACCTAAGAGGTATGGGTTTCTGATCTCATCTCATGTAGATGTCAATCTTATTGAGGAAGACGAACGGACTACGTATGAGGAAACGATACAAAGTATTGACTCCGATTTATGACAAAGCGCCATGAAGTCCGAAATGGATTCCATGTATACCAAGTAAGTTTAGACACTGGTTGATGTACCAGAAGGCATTGTGCCTATTGGTAGCAAATGGGTCTTCACGGTGAAGAAAAAAATTGATGGCAATATACAAACGTACAAAGCTAGGCTTACAGCGAAAGGGAATCATCATCAATATGATGTCGATTATGACGAAACCTTTTACTTGTTGCCATGATTAATTTTGGTTAATTTAACTATGAAATTTGGAATTTTGGAAATTGTTGTAATAAATTTAGAATTTATTAAATTGGACCTGCGTGTCCAGCCTATTACCTCTTGACTCTTTGTATTTCTCTTCTCACCTATTCCCCTCAATGTAAATGAGGTTTCTTTTTAAAGTGTTATGTAATTGGGTATAAGTAATACTTGTGCTAGTGGGAGAGAGGAAATGGAGAGATTTGTTCTAGGAACAATGTGTTAAGTATCCATCCGCATATCATTATTTTTTTTATTTATACGCGCCTTATTATGTTTTTAGAATGCATGCTTAAGGGTGTATGATGATGAGACCTTAACAAAGATAATTAATTTGTTGCCAATTACGCGAAAAACCCTCAACACATATTAAGCGTTTTTCCTTCCATTGAGTGATTCTTACTCAAGATCCAAGATTGGCACTGGTTTGTTGGCCAAAGTCAAGACCTTTGTCCGTCACTGATGTGTTTGAATCATGAAGGCTTTGTTCCATATCGGTGTCTTGTCCAAGTTGTGATTTGTTGGCCAAAGTCAATATCACTTCTTGTCTATCGACATCGATTACGAAGCTTTCCAAGGTCAATGGTTTCCGCTTAACTGGGATCATTAAGTTTGTTGTGCCAAAGCCAATGCTTAGTTGATTCAGAGGAAAACGGTTAGGGAATATATTGGATATATTGACATATATAAGATATATGTTTCGGACTTGGATGTCCACCTACTTGATCTAGGAATTGGATGTGATCCAATTGATCTTAGAGATCTACCTAGTTAATTATCATACAATTTGTTGGCCAAAGTCAAGATTGTGTGTTATTTAACGGGATCCTAGCCTACTAGGAAACAAGGTTTCCCGAGTACTCCATAGAGGGTTAGAGGCTCGCCGAAAAATAGTGGGAGACTAGTATTAAATTTTCAATTTCGTTTAGATACTTGCCAATACTCGCTCTTTTATTTTATTTATTGTTGTTATAAATATATTAGTTGGACTAATATTTAATATTGCTTTCGTTGAATAGTTAGACTGTACAACACACTACTTCATTTATAGTTGGTTATATAGTTGGACTATAGTAATCATTACATTTGATTGTACCCGAAATTATTGATTGGATAGTTGGACTATAGCAATCAATATAGCTGAAAGATTAGCGTAAAAGAACATAATCCTAGGTGAAAATGTCTTTAACGGCGTAAATTTTCAGATTGGGAATTGAATCTCAGGATAGTCTTGGAAGCCAAGAAGTTACTCTAGATAATAGATAAACCTCTCGGGCCTGAGTCCGGAGTTGAGCAAATAGTAGAGCATGAGCTTAGGAAGACTCATCGTGATGATAACCGTAGTGCTCAATCCATTATGATTTCCACAATGACTCCTTAATTTCATCATCAGAACTAAGGATTAGATCCTTATACCATGATGTTGAAATTAAAGGATCTTCATAGATCTAACCTTAGATCTTAGAAGTATAAATTGCAAAAGAAGCTCTTTCGCTTGCGCAAGTCAGAGGGTACATCTGTCGAGTACTAGGTGTCGCAGATGATTGCTGACATCGAATAGCTAGGTTAGCTGGGCATTACCTATGAGGCCGAGACTTCCATAGATTTGATCTTATAGTCTCTGCCCGAATGTTGGGGCGGGTTCATCATGAACCAAAAGAAAACTATTGGAGAGTTAATGGCTATGCTCAAGGAGACAGAGCCAGAGCTTCCAAAAGGGTAAGAAGAGCAAGGCACATCTTACTTCAACATCCCAGAATGCCAAGGCTTGGCCGAAGGCTTCTGGGGGTGTGAAGAAAATGGGCAAAGGCAAAATCGTCATAATCTTCTAGGAAGACAAAGGACATATCCCAAGATGTCTGCCTAAATTATGGAAAATGGGGTCACTGGAAGCGTGACTTCCGTATGGACAGGGCAGACATGAAGGAAGTGAAGACGGGCAAGGCTCCGACTTCAGGTATGTTTATCATAAACATATCCACTGCTAGTTTTAAAATTGGATTTTGATACTAGGTACAGTACATACATATGTACTGATGTGCGGGATCTGCTAATTAACAATAGATTGGCTTCAGATAAGATCAACCTATGAGTCAGAAACGGGACTAGAGTCACTATTTTGGCTATGGGGACCTAAGTTTTGGAACTGCCCTTTTGGCATGTACTTAAACTATGAAACTGTTATAATGAACCTAGTTTGACTAAAAACATTATCTCTATATCTAGTTTAACCCGTTGCGGGTATACCTTTACGTTCCAGAACACCGGGTGTTTTGTTTATAACGATGATAATGAGATATACACATTAGATGTGAATAACAGTATTTATATTTTGAATATAAATGAATCTCAAATATATAACATGACAAACAAAAAGCTCAAACTGAGTAAATCAGATGAGACTTATTTGTGGCATTATTTTCTGTGACACATTAACAAGACTCGTATATCCACACTTTCAAAGAGTGGATACTTATATGGATTTGATCCTAAATCATATGACGTCTACGAATCTTGTTTATTTGGCAAAATGCCTAAAACACCTTTTAGCGGTAAAGGGTGTACGTGCCACCGAGCTATTTATCCCTCGTTCATGGTGATGAATATGGGCCCATGTCTAGCTAGGCTAGAGGTGGTTATGAATTCTTCGTAACCTTTACGGATGTTGCATCGCGTTATGGTTATGTGTATCTTATTAAACACAAATCAGAAACTTTTGATAAAATACAAAGAGTTTCGACACGAAGTAGAAAAATAGATTGGCAAAAGTATTAAAATATTACGGTTGGACCGTGGTGGAAAATACTTGAGCAATAAGTTTCTCTATTACTTGAAAGAGTATAGTATTCTTTCACAGTGAACTCCTCATGGAACACCTCAATTGAATGGTGTGTCTGAACGAAGAAACCGGACTTTGTTGGACATGGTTAGGTTAATGATGAGTCGCACTAAGCTACCAATTTCCTTCACAGGATACGCATTGAACAGTGCAACACTTATTTTGAATAAGGTTCCGTAAAAGTCTGTTGGACATACTCCATATAAAATATAGACAGGAAAGAAACCAGGTTTCACATTCCTGAAGATTTAGGAATGATGGGCATATGTTTGGATGGTACCGAACTAGAACTCAAATTAGATTAGTGCCTATTTGTAATTGGTTATCCTAGGGAAACCAAAGGTTATTACCTCTACAACTCACAAGAGAACAAATATATTTGTTGCTCTCCATGCAGTTTTCCTAAGAGGAATACCTAAATACAGTGGTAAGTGGGAGGAAAATAGAACTCGATGAAAATCGGAGTAATACTGTTCCTGGCACCGATCCCCTTACAGAACACGAACAGTTCATCAGGGATGAATATGTACCACAATCTTCTAATACACAAGAACCGCATAGGACAGAGAGAGTCAGGAAACAACCTAAGAGGTATGGGTTTCTGATCTTATCTCATGTAGATGTCAATCTTATTGAGGAAGATGAACGGACTACGTATGAGGAAACGATACAAAGTATTGACTCCGATTTATGACAAAGCGCCATGAAGTCCGAAATGGATTCCATGTATACCAAGTAAGTTTAGACACTGGTTGATGTACCAGAAGGCATTGTGCCTATTGGTAGCAAATGGGTCTTCATGGTGAAGAAACAAATTGATGGCAATATACAAACGTACAAAGCTAGGCTTGCAGCGAAAGGGAATCATCATCAATATGATGTCGATTATGACGAAACCTTTTACTTGTTGCCATGATTAATTTTGGTTAATTTAACTATGAAATTTGGAATTTTGGAATTAAATTAATTGGGCTTGTAAAAGTTGTAATTGGGCTTGTAAAAGTTGTAATTAGGCTTAATGGGCTTGGTTGGGCCAAGTTTGGTTTAGGCTAATTGGTTGGATCCAATTTGGCCCAAAACCATATCCATAAAGTCCAAATATGACTTAATGGACCTTTAATATTTTAATTGGGCCTAATGGGCATAAATTGGTTTCTTGGCAAATAAGGGTGATTCCTTAAATGGGCTTTGGTATTTGGGTTTGACCCATATTGACCAAAATTCCATGCCTTAAGAAATTAATTAAAAGCCCATTGGACTTTTATTAAATTGACATTGGATGTTAATTGGGCTTTGAGACCCGTAACGATTAGATTTGGAATCTAAGTCATAAAGGCACATTAAAAAGTGTAATTATTTAATTTAGAATTAAATATAGAATTAGTATTAAATACAAATTAAATTGGATTTAAAGTCGTAGTTTAATATAATTCATGAATTAGTACTTTGAGTACTTATTCTCAAAACGAGTTTGACTCGCGCAAAATCAAATCGTTGTTTGAACATTGGATGATCATTAATTTTCAGATTAATTAATTGGATTAGATTGATTGATAACATGCTTGTGTGAATACATGGATGCGATGTATGAATAATGTATATCGGAAGGATATTAGATGGGTGAGGGCAATTTTGGAAATTGTTGTAATAAATTTAGAATTTATTAAATTGGACCTGCGTGTCCAGCCTATTACCTCTTGACTCTTTGTATTTCTCTTCTCACCTATTCCCCTCAATGTAAATGAGGTTTCTTTAGAAGTGTTATGTAATTGGGTATAAGTAATACTTGTGCTAGCGGGAGAGAGGAAATGGAGAGATTTGTTCTAGGAACAATGTGTTAAGTATCCATCCGCATATCATTATTTTTTTTATTTATACGCGCCTTATTATGTTTTTAGAATGCATGCTTAAGGGTGTATGATGATGAGACCTTAACAAAGATAATTAATTTGTTGCCAATTATGCGAAAAACCCTCAACACATATTAAGCGTTTTTCCTTCCATTGAGTGATTCTTACTCAAGATCCAAGATTGGCACTGGTTTGTTGGCCAATGTCAAGACCTTTGTCCGTCACGGATGTGTTTGAATCATGAAGGCTTTGTTCCATATCGGTGTCTTTTCCAAGTTGTGATTTGTTGGCCAAAGTCAATATCACTTCTTGTCTATCGACATCGATTACGAAGCTTTCCAAGGTCAATGGTTTCCGCTTAACTTGGATCATTAAGTTTGTTGTGCCAAAGCCAATGCTTAGTTGATTCAGAGGAAAACGGTTAGGGAATATATTGGATATATTGACATATATAAGATATATGTTTCGGACTTGGATGTCCACCTACTTGATCTAGGAATTGGATGTGATCCAATTGATCTTAGAGATCTACCTAGTTAATTATCATACAATTTGTTGGCCAAAGTCAAGATTGTGTGTTATTTAACGGGATCCTAGCCTACTAGGAAACAAGGTTTCCCGAGTACTCCACAGAGGGTTAGAGGCTCGCCGAAAAATAGTGGGAGGCAAGTATTAAATTTGCAATATTCGTTTAGTTACTTGCCAATACGCGCTCATTTCATTTTTCGTCAATAAATTAATATATTAGTTGGACTAATATTTAATGTTGTTTTAAATTGAACAGTTGGACTGTATTCAAACTACTTCAATTATAGTTGATTATATAATTGGATTATAGTAATCAATTTATTTGAATTAACCAATTAAATTATAGTTGATTATATAGTTAGACTATAGTAATCATTATATTTAATATTACCTGAAATCGTTGATTGAATAGTTGGACTATAGCAATCAAGATAACTGAAAGATTAGCGTTTAAAATATCAACCTGGGTAAAAATATTTTTAAACGGCTTTAATTTTCAAATTGGGAATAAAATCTCATGATAGTCATGGACGAGAAGTTACTTTATTTGATAGAGTGACGTCTCGAGCCTAAGCCCGGAGTTGAGCAAATAGTAGAACATGATATTTGGAATATTCATGTGATGATAACTTTAGTGCTTAATCCGTTATGATTGCCGCAAAGACTCCTTAATTTCTTAGTCAGAACCAAGGATTAGATCCTTATAGTATGATATTGAAATTGAAGGATCTTCATAGATCTATCCTTAGATCTTAGAAGTACAAATTACAATAGATAACTCTTGGAGAGTTAATGGCTATACTCAAGGAGACAAAGCCGAAGTTTGCAATAAGGCAAGAAGCGCAAGGCGCATCTTACTTCGACATCTCAGTTGGCCAAAGCTTGGCCAAAGGCTTCTGTGGTGTGGAAAAAGGGCAAAGGCAAAATCATTATAATCTTCTGGGAAGACATAGGACATATCCCAAAATGTCTGCCTAAACTGTGGCAAACGGGGTCACTAGAAGCGTGACTGCCGTATGGACAAGGCAGGCACGAAGGAATTGAAGACGGGTAAGGCTCCGACTTCAAATATGTTTGTCATAAACATGTTCATTACTAGTATTAAAATTGGATTTTAGATACTAAAATGTGGTACATAAATATGTGCTGATGTGCAGAATCTGCTGAGAGCATGATACTGACTTCAGATGAGATCTATCTGCGAATCGGAAATGGGACGATAGTCGCTGTTTAACCGTAGATACCTAAGTTTAGGAACTACCCTTCGGGTGTGTACTTAAATTAGAAAATTGTTAGAATGTAACTAGTTTGACTAAAACATTATCTCTACATCAGAGTATAATCCGTTGCGGGTATACCTTTATATTCTAGAACACTAAACTGTTTTATTTTATAAAGATGATATTGAGATAAACACATTACATGTGAATCACATTATTTATATTTTGAATATAAATAAATCTCAAACGTATGATATGACAAACAAATAGCTCAAACTGATTTAATCAGTTGAGACTTATAAGTGGCATTGTTGTCTGGGACACAATTAAAAAGACTCATATATCTACACTTTTGAAGAGTGGATACTAGAACGGATTTGATTCTATTCAAATAGTGTCTACGAATCTAGTTTATTGGGCAAAGTGCCTAAAACACCTTTTACTTGGTAAAAATGCAAGTGTCACCGATCTGTTAGCCCTCGTTCATAGTGACATAAGTGGGCCCATATCTAGCTAGGCTAGAGGTGGATATGAACAATTCGTAACCTTTACGGATAAGGCATCGCGTTATGGTTATGTGTTTCTTGTGAAACACGGATCGGAAACTTTTGATTAATTCAAAGAGTTTCGACACGAAGTAGACAAACAGATCGACTAAAGTATTAAACACCATGATCGTACCATGATGAAAATACTTAAGCAATAAGTTTCTCATATACTTGAAAGAGTATAGTATTCTTTCAATGAGGACTCCTCCCGGAACACGTCAGTCTGACGGTGTGTCCTAACGGAGAAACCAAATTTTGTTGGACACGATAAGGTTAATCATGAGTCGCTCTGAGCTACCATTTCCTTCAAGGGATAAGCTTTAAACAGTGCAAAACTTATTTTGAATAAGGTTCCATAATAATCTGTTTGACAAACTTCATATTAGATATGAACAGGAAAGAAACTGGGTTTTCTCATTCCTGAAGATTTGGGTATGCTGGGCATATGTTTGGATGATACCAAACTAGAACCCAAATCAGATAAGTGCCCAAGTTTTAGGTTATCCTAGTGAAACCAAAGTATAGTACTTACAGAACTCATTAGAGAACAATGTAATTATTGCTCACCATGTGGTTTTCCTAAGAGGAATACCGATATGCAGTGGTAAGTGGGAGGAAAGTAAAACTCGATGAAAATCAGAGTAATACTATTCCAGACACCAATTCCTTACTAGAACACAGATAGTTCATCAATGATGAAACTATTCCAATAATCTTCGAATACACAAGAACCGCGTAAGTCGAAGAGAGTCAGAAAACAACCTGAGGTATGGGTTTCTGATCTCACCTCATGAAGATGTCAATCTTATTGAGGAATATGAACTGACTACGTATGAGGAAGTGATACAAGGTATCGACTCCCCATTATGGCAAAGTGCCATGAAGTCCGAAATGGATTCCATGTATACCAACCTGGTTTAGACACTGGTTGTTGTACCAAAAGGAATTGTGTCTATTGGTACTATATAAGTCTTCAAGGAAGACATACATGGAAGGCAACATAACAATGTACTAAGCTAGGCTTGTAGCAAAAAGGTATCGTTATCAACATTGTGTCGATTACAACGAAACCTTTTACCTGTTGCCATGGTTAAATCCATTTGGATAATGCTTGCTAATTTAGTATGTTTCATTAATGAAATATGGCAGCTGAATGTCAAAATCGCTTTCCTTAAACGAAAATCTTTTGGAGGATGTTTATAACATCCTGACGGTTTTGTCATACCAAAATGAGCAAACAATGTTTGCAAGTTATTCGATCCATTTCTAGATTGAAGCAAGCATTGCATTCTTGGAATTTTCGTTTTGATGTAATCATAATGGTGTGTGATTTAATTCAAAAATGAAAATGATTCTTGTGTATATAAGGAGGTTAGTGGGAGCGCACTGACAGTGAATGTCCTATAAATAATTATGATATATAATTTCTTGGAAATGATATTCCCATAAAACAATTGGTGAAAGCTTGGCTTTCAAGAAAATTCTCCGTAGAATCTTGGGAGAAACAACCTTTATTCTAGGAATAAGGATCTACTAGGATAGATCTAAAGGTTTTTCGCACTCTTCGAGAACTTGTACATTGAAATAAATGTACGCGACCTGGTGTCTCATATGCTTTGAGCATATGGAGTCACAATCAGGCCAATCCAAGTGATAGTCACTGGATTGATGTTAAGAACATCCTTAAGTATCTTAGATTAACTAAGGATGCTTTCTTACACTATGGAGAAGGAGAAATTGAAGTGACAGGGATCACCTCTGCAAGTTTCCAAATCGACAAAAATGACTATTAGTCGTAATAGAGGTACTATATAGTTTGAACAAAGGAATAATGAGCTGGAAATCTTCCAAGCAAGATACTGTTGCCAAATAAATAACAAAAGCGGAATATTACTGCAGCTGAGGCAGCAATAGAAGCCTTTTGGATCGATAATAATCCTAATCAGATTAGGAGTAGTTCTGTTAGCAGTTGAGCTAGGCTTCATCATAGGCTAAAGAATTAATGGTCTCATCAACGATCCAGATATATACTTCAAATATTCATCTGATTTGGTCGGATCATACATCGTGGCGATGTGATGATCGAATAAATCGCATCAGATGATAACACCGCAAATCCGATGACGAAAGCATTTTCTCAGCAGAAATTTGAGGGAACCGTACATATTTCAGGTGTAGGACACTTGAGTGATTGGCTATAGGCCAAGAGGGAGATTGTTGGACAATTATGACCCATAGCATCACTATTTGTACAGATCATGGTGTTGTTGTATAAATTAACTATGTGACAAAGGAAATTGCCCTTTTATCATTTGTAATTGGATTACCTAGATGTATAAATGATAATAGGTCCATATGATTAGTTCTGGATTGAGATGATATGAGACAGTATCAATCCACAAAGGTTTAATCATTAAACATCCCTAGTCAGAGTATTATCGAGATTGGACATCGATAATGCGTAAAAGACTAGTATTACACTTGTGCGCGTTGTTGGAGCATAACGACATAGTTCTCATATATTTGGGTATAGGATACTCATGCAAGTGTAATAGGAGGTTGTGTTTACCGATGGTACGGGAACAGCTTCACTCTGGATAGACCCCTCAGAATTCCATTGGTATATGTCTATGTGTCTATGGAAGTCCGATTCAGGGTAGGTGTATTTGGTCTTAACTTGAGACTTGCACCGCTAATACTTGCGACAATCAATATACTTTTGGTTTTGGTCGTCCAGGGCTATAACAGGTTTTGTGTACGCCTCTTCTGGGTATATTGAGAATCGTAGTGTATTGGATGTGATGTCAAGACGGAAGTATCACTCTAGTCATAGTGGAGATGATGATCACGTAGGATACGGAACTGGTTCTCTTTTATGCTGCAGCTATCGGGATATTATGACTAGGTCATGTTTATCCAATTATAGAGACTAGTTACCAGAGATCCGATATGTGCTTCGTACGGGGCAGACACAATTCCAGCCCCAGGCCTAGCACGTGACATCCGATGCTGGATCGTAAAAATACAATACTACGTATATTACGCCTGATATAGATCACATATTCCTTTAAGAATATTTTTGGAGAATTAGGTAGGCACGGTGCTTTGCTAGAAGCCAACCATGTCTTGTAAATCGGTAAAAACGTAGTACTAGGTACGTACGTGTTCGGATAGTCCGATGACCGGATTTACTACCAACATATCCGGGAATCTCATGGGTCGCTTCCCGAAGATTCACCGATAATGTATGACTCGCACTTTATTAATCTGGGATTAATTATTAGAGAGAGAAAATTAATCTAGGATTAATTACGGAGATATTTTATCTGGGATAAAATATTATTTAAAGAGAGAGAGCGATTAATTTGGAATTAATCGATAAAATAATGTATTCGATATATTATACGAAATTGGATTTCGACGCAGAATTAAAATTAGATTTTAATTCGGGCGAACGAGTTAATTTAGAATTAATTCGCTAGTGACGTGAATAGTAGTTTTGCTAGGCATAATTATTTAATTAAATTTGATTTAATTACGTCGCAACGGAAAATTCGTTAATTCGGAATTAGCGAACCCGAGCCCGGAAGTGTTTGCGAGCCCACTCGTATTTCAAATTCAAGTGCGGGTCACAAGTCACATCAAGCGTCAAATCACTAGTCAATCAAGTGATGGATGTCTTGTCACTTTGAGTGATTGACAACTTGTCACTTTTGAGTGATTGATGGTGGTGGTTGGATGGCTTAAATGCCATATACCATTTTTTGAATTTGGTATATCATTAATTGATTTAGGAAATAAAAAGCAACTAACACATTTCTTCTTCCTGTCTCCACTGTCTCGGCCTTGGGCCATTTTCTTCTCCAAAATCTGCAATTGCCGAGAACAAGGAGAAGCAAAGGGAAAGATTTGCGGAAAATTTTTCCGAGGTGCTAGCACACATTAGGAGTCATCCAAAGGTGATAGGGAAACAAACCATTGAGCATGGAATCATCATTCAAAGCTTGGAGCTTGGAGACCATCCATGGAGGGCTTGACCGAAAATCAAAGGAGCAAAAATTGGAGCTTTGTCGTGAGCACCTTGAGGAAAAGCTTGAAGAATTTTTATTGTTCCTCGCATCGCAAAAGCCGATCATTGTAAGTATGATTCCGCCATACTTCTTTATTGCATTCACATATCCATAATGCTTGAATGATCTTGGGACTATAGTAGAAACCCAACAGACAAAGGACATATCCCAAGATATCTGCCTAAACAGTGGCAAACGGGGTCACTGGAAGCGTGACTGCCGTATGGACAAGGCAGAGATGAAGGAAGTGAAGAGGGGCAAGGCTTCGGCTTCAAGCATGTTTGTCATAAACATGTTCACTACTAGTTTCTGAATTGGATACTAGATGTGGTACATATATATGTACTGATGTGTAGAATCTGCTGATAAGCAGGAGACTGACTTCACTGAGATTGATCTGCGAGTTGGAAACGGGACGAGAGTCGCTGTTTTAATCGTAGAATCCTAAGTTTAGGAACTACATTTCGGGTATGTACTTAAATTAGGAAACTGTTATAATGTAACTAGTTTGACTAGAAATATTATCTCTATATCAGAGTATAACTCGTTGCGGGTATAACTTTATATTCTAGAACACTAAAGTGTTTTATTTTATAAAGATGATATTGAGATAAACACATTAGATTTGAATAACCGTATTTATATTTAGAATATAAATGAATCTCAAACGTATGACATGACAAACAAATAGCTCAAACTGAATTAATCAGATGAGACTTATTTGTGGCATTGTTGTCTGGGACACATTAAACAAGACTCGTATATCCACACTTTTAAAGAATGGATACTAGGATGGATTTGATCCTATTCAAATAATGTCTACGAATCTAGTTTATTAGGCAAAGTGCCTAAAACACCTTTTACTTGGTAAAAGTGCAAGTGCCACCGATCTGTTAGCCCTCGTTCATAGTGACGTAAGTGGGCCCATATCTAGCTAGGCTAGAGGTGGAAATGAACACTTCGTAACCTTTACGCATGTGGCATCGTGTTATGGTTATGTGTTTCTTTTGAAACACGAAACAGAAACTTTTGATAAAATCAAAGAGTATCGACCCGAAGTAGACAGACAGATCGGCTAAAGTATTAAACATCACGATTGGACTATGATGGAAAATACTTAAGCAATAAGTTTCTTGATTACCTGAAAGAGTATAGTATTCTTTCATAGTAGACTCTTATTGGAACACCTCAATTTGACGGTGTGTCCAAACGGAGAAACCAAATTTTGTTGGACATGATAAGGTTAATTATGAGTCGCTCTGAGCTACCATTTTCATTCTAAGGATACGCATAAAACAGTGCAAAACTTATTTTGAATAAGGTTCCATGAACAGGAAAGAAACAGGGTTTTCTCATTCTTGAAGATTTGGGAATGCTAGGCATATGTTTGGATGATACCAAACTAAAAACCAAATCGGATAAGTGCCTAATTTGTAGGTTATCCTAGGGTAACCAAAGTATAGTACTTATACAACTCAGTTAAGAACAATTTAATTGGTGCTCGCCATGCGGTTTTTCCTAAGAGGAATACCTATATGCAGTGGTAAGTGGGAGGAAAGTAAAACTCGATGAAAATCGGAGTAATACTGTTCCTGGCACCGATTCCTTAATGGAACACAAATAGTTCATCAGGGATGAAACTATACCAATAATCTTTGAATAAACAAGAACTAGGTAAGTCGGAGAGAGTCAGAGAACAACTTGGGAGGTATGAGTTTCTGATCTCACCTCGTAAAGTTGTCAATCTTATTGAGGAATACGAATCGACTTCGTATGAGGAAGTGATACAAGGTATCGACTCCCTATTATGGCAAAGTGCCATGATGTCCGAAATGGATTCCATGTATACCAACTAAGTTTAGACACTGGTTGTTGTACCGGAAGGCATTGTGCATATTGGTACTATATTAGTCTTCAAGGAAGACATACATGGATGACAATATACCAACGTACAAAGCTAGGCTTGTAGCGAAAATGTATCGTTATCAACATTTTGTCGATTACGACGAAACCTTTTAACTCGTTGCCATGATTAAATCCATTTGGATAATGATTGCTAATGCTGCATGTTTCATTTATGAAATATGGCAGCTAAACGTCAAAATTGGTTTCCTTAAACGGAAACCTTTTGGAGGATGTTTACAACATCCTGACGGTTTTTTCATACCAAAACAAGCAAACAAGGTTTGCAAGTTATTCGATCCATTTATGGATTAATGCAAGCATTGTGTTCTTGGAATTATCTTTTTGATGTAATCATAATGGTATATGATTTAATTCAAAACGAAAATAATTCTTGTGTATATAAGAAGGTTAGTGGGAGCGCACTGAAAGTGATTGTATTATATAATGATGACATATCATTTCTTGGAAATGATATTCCAATAATACAATCGGTGAAAGCTTGGCTTTCATGAAAATTCTCCGTAGAATTCTTGGGAGAGACAACCTTTATTCTAGGAATAAA
Source organism: Zanthoxylum bungeanum (assembly GCA_019454045.1). NCBI lineage: Eukaryota > Viridiplantae > Streptophyta > Magnoliopsida > Sapindales > Rutaceae > Zanthoxylum > Zanthoxylum bungeanum. Next base: position 421,291 of record SKCR01026306.1, read on the forward strand.
GATCTACTAGGATAGATCTAAAAGTTGTTGGCACTCTCCGAGAACTCGTACATTGAAATAAATGTACGTGACCTGGTGTCTCATATGCTTTGAGCATATGGAGTCACAATCAGGCCAATCCAAGTGATAGTCACTGGATTGATGTTAAGAACATCCTTAAGTATCTTAGATGATCTAAGGATGCTTTCTTAAGCTATGGAGAATAAGAACTTGAAGTGACTTGGTTCACCGTTGCAAGTTTCCAAACTGATAATAACGACTATAAGTCGTAATAAAGGTACTATATAGTTTCAATAACGGAACAGTGAGCTGGAAATCTTCCAAGCAAGATACTGTTGCCGTATAAACAAAAAAAGCGGAATATTGCTGCAGCTGAGGCAGCAATAGAAGCACTTTGGATCTATATAATCCTAATTGGATTAGGAGTAGTTCTGTTAGCAGCTTAGCTAGGCTACAGCTCAGGCTAAAGAATTAATGGTCTCATCAATGATCCAAGTATATACTTCAACAATTCATCTGATTCGTTCGGATCATACATCATGGCAATGTGATGATCGAATAAATCGCATCAGATGATAACTTTGCAAATCTGCTGACGAAAGCCGTTTCTCAGAAGAAGTTTGAGTGAACCGTACATAGTTCAAGTGTATGACACTAGAGTGATTGGCTATAGGCCAAGTGGGAGATTGTTGGACAATTATGACCCATAGCAACACTATTTGTATAGAACATGGTGTTGTTGTACAAATTAACTATGTGACAAAGGAAATTGCTCTTTTATCATTTGTAATTGGATTACCAAGATACATAAATGATAAAAGTCCATATGATTAGTTCCGGATTGATAAGATATAAGACAATATCAATCCATGAAGGTTTAATCATTAAAATATCTCTGGTCGTAATATTATCGAGATTGGACATCGATAATGCGGAATAGACTAGTATTGCACTTGTGCGCGTTGTGGGAGCATAACGACATAGTTCTCATATATTTGGTATTGGATACTTATGCAAGTGTAATAGGAGGTTATGTTTACCGATGGTACGAAAACAGCTTCGCTCTGGATAGACCCCTCAGAATTCCATTGGTAGTATGTCTATGTTTCTATGGAAGTCTGATTCAGGGTAGGTGTATTTGGTCTTAACTTGAGACTTGCAACGCTAATACTTGCGACAATCAATATACTTTGGTTTTGGTCGTCCAGAGCTTTAACAGGTTCTGTGTATGCCTCTTCTGGGTATATTAAGAATCGTAGTGTATTGGGTGTGATGTCAAGATGGAAGTATCACTTCAGTCATATGGAGATGATGGTCATGTAGGATACGGAACTGGTTCTCTTATATGCTGCAGCTATCGGGATAATATGACTAGGTCATGTTTATCCGATTATAGAGACTAGTTACCAGAGATCCGATATGTGCTTCGTACGGGACAGACACAATTCCAGCCCCAGGCCTAGCATGTGACATCCGATACTGGATCGCAATACGCAATACTACGTATACTACGCCTGATATAGATTACATATTCCTTTAAGAATATTTATGGAGAATTGGGAAGGCACAGTGCTTTCCTAGAAGCCAACCATGTCTTGTAAATCGGTGAAAACGTAGTACTAGGTACGTACGTGTTCGGATAGTCCGACGATCGGATTTATTGCCAACATATCCAGGGATCTCATGGATCGCTTCCCAAAGATTCACTGATGACGTATGACTCGCACATAATTAATCTGGAATTAATTATTAGAGAGAGAAAATTAATCTAGGATTAATTACGGAGATATTTTATCTGCTATAAAATATTATTTAAAGAGAGAGAACGATTAATTTGGAATTAATCGATAAATAATATATTCGATATATTAAACGAAATTAGATTTTGATGCGGAATTAAAATTAGATTTTAATTCGGGCGAACGAGTTAATTTAGAATTAATTCACTAGCGATGTGAATAGTAATTTTGCTAGGCATAATTATTTAATTAAATTTGATTTAATTACGTCGCAACGGAAAATTCGTTAATTCAGAATTAGAGAACCCGAGCCCGGGAGTGTTTGCGCGCCCACTCGCATTTCGAATCAAGTGGGGCCCACAAGTCATATCACGCGTCACATCATTAGTCATTCTTGTGATGGGAGCCTGAATTGATTTTTGGCAAAAGGTGATTCCTTATTGGGCTTTGGTTGCCAAAGTCCATGCCTTATAAATTAATTGAAAGCCCATTGGACTTTAATTAAATTGACATTGGATGTTAATTGGGCTTTGAGACCCGTAATGATTAGATTTAGAATCTAAGTCATAAAGGCACATTAAAAGTGTAATTATTTAATTTGGAATTAAATAAATAATTAGTATTGAATACAAATTAAATTGGATTTAATATTGTAGTTTGATATAATTCAAGAATTCATACTTTGAGTACTTATTCTTAAACGAGTTGGACTCGCGCAAGTCAAATCGTTGTTTGAACATTGGATGGTCATTAATCAAAGATTAATTAATTGGATTAAATTGATTGATAACATGCTTTGTGTGAATACATGGATGTGATGTATGAATAATGTATATCGGATGGATATTAGATGGGTGAGGGCAATTTTGGAAATTGTTGTAATAAATTTAGAATTTATTAAGTTGGACCTGTGTGTCTAGCCTATTACCTCTTGACTCTTTGTATTTCTCTTCTCACATATTCCCCTCAATCTAAATGAGGTTTCTTTAGAAGTGTTATGTAATTGGGTAGAAGTTAGAATAGTGCTAGCCGGGAGAGAGGAAAGTGAGAGATTTGTTCTAGGAAAAAATTGTATTATATATCCATCCGTATATCATTATTAATTTATTTACCGCGCCTTATTATGCTTTTAGAATGCATGCTTAAGGGTGTATGATGAGACCTAATCAAAGATAATTAATTGGTTGCCAATTACGCGAAAAACCCTCAACAAATATTAAGCGATTTCCTTCCATTGAGTGATTCTCTCTCAAGATCCAATATTGGCACTGGTTTGTTGGCCAAAGTCAATACCTCTGTCCATCGCGGATGTGTTTGAATCATGAAGGCTTTGTTCCATATCCCATGTCTTGTCCAAGTTGTGATTTGTTGGCCAAAGTCAAGATCACTTCTTGTCCATCGACATCGATTACGAAGCTTTCCAAAGTCAATGGGTCCCGCTTAACTGGAATCATTAAGCTTTTTGTGCCAAAGCCAAGGCTTAGTTGATTCAGAGGAAAAAGGTTAGGGAATATATCGGATATATTGGCATATATTAGATATATGTTTCGGACTTGGATGTCCACCTACTGGATCTAGGAAATTGCATGAGATCCAATTGATCTTAGAGATCTACCTAGTTAAATATCATACAGCTTGTTGGCCAAAGTCAAGGTTGTGTGTTATTTAACGGGATCCTAGCCCACTAGGAAACTAGCTTTCCCGATTACTCCACAGAGAGTTAGAGGCTCGCCGAAAAATAGTGGGAGGCAAGTATTAAATTTGTAATTTCGTTTAGATACTTGCCAATACGCGCTCATTTCATTTTTCTTCATTAATTTATAAATATATTAGTTGGACTAATATTTAATTGTTGTTTTAATTAAACAGTTGGACTGTATTCAAACTACTTCATTTATAGTTGATTATATAATTGGATTATAGTAATCAATATATTTGAATTTAACCAATCAAATTATAGTTGATTATATAGTTAGACTATAGTAATCATTATATTCAATTGTACCCGAAATCGTTGATTGGATAGTTGGACTATTGGAATCAAGATAACTAAAAGATTAGCGTTTAGAACATAATCCTGGGTGAAAATGTCTTTAAACGGCTTTAATCTTCAGAATGGGAAAGAACCTCAGGATAGTCCTGGGAATTGAGAAGTTATTCTAATTGATAGAATAACATCTCAGGCCTAGGCCCGGAGTTGAGCGAATAGTGGAGCATGAGTTTTGAAAGACTCATGGTGATGATAACTTTAGTGCTCAATCCGTTATACTTACCGCAATGACTTTTTAATTCCGTCGTCAAAATTAAGGATTAGATCCTTGTACCATGATGATGAAATTAAAGATCTTCATAGATCTATTCTTAGATCTTAGAAGTATAAATTGCAAAAGAATCTCTTTCACTCGCGTATGTCAGAGGGTACATCTGTCGAGCACTAGATGTCATAGATGATTGTTGACATCGATCAGCTAGGTTAGCTGGGAAAAACCTACATGGCCGATACTACCAAAGATTTGATCTTATAGTCTCTACCCAAAAGCTGGGGCAGGTTCATTATGAACCAAGGGTAAACTCTTAGAGAGTTGATGGCTATGCTCAAGGAGGCAGAGCCAGAGCTTCTAAAAAGGGCAAAGGCAAAATCATCACAGTCTTATGGGAAGACAAATGACATATCCCAAGATGTCTACCTAAACTGTGGCAAACGGGGTCACTGGAAGCGTGATTGCCGTATGGACAAGGCAGACGTGAAAGAATAGAAGACGGGCAAGGCTCCGACTTCAAATATGTTTTATCAAATATGGATTTTTGATACTAGATGTGGTACATAAATATGTACTGATGTGTAGAATCTGCTGATTAGCAAGAGACTGGCTTCAGTTGAGATCGACCTACGAGTCAGAAACGGGACGAGAGTCTCTATTTTAACCGTAGAAACCTAAGTTTAGGAACTAACCCTTTGGGTATGTGCTTAAATTAGGAAACTGTTATAAATATACCTAGTTTGACTAGAATCATTATCTCTATATCTAAGTTTAACCCGTTGCGGGTATACCTTTATATTCTAGAACACTAAATGTTTTATTTTATAAAAATGATATTGAGATAAACACATTAGATGTGAATAACAGTATTTATATTTTGAATATAAATAAATCTCAAATGTATGACATGACAAACAAATAGCTCAAACTGAATTAATCAGATGAGACTTATTTGTGAGATTGTTGTCTGGGACACATTAACAAGACTCGTATATCCACACTTTCGAAGAGTGGATACTAGGACGGATTTGATTCTAATTCAAATAATGTCTACGAATCTAGTTTATTAGGCAAAGTGCCTAAAATACCTTTTACTTGGTAAAAATGTAAGTGCCACCGATCTGTTAGCCCTCGTTCATAGTGACATAAGTGTGCCCATGTCTAGCTAGGCTAGTGTTGGACAATTATGACCCATAGCGTTACTATTTGTACATATCAATGTGTTGTTGTACAAATTAACTATGTGACAAAGGAGATTGCTCTCTTATCATTTGTGATTAGATCACCAAGATGTATAAATGATAGGAGGTCCTTATGATTTGTTCCTGGATTGAGAATGACATGAGACAGTATCAATCCACGAAGGATAAATCATTAAATATCCCTAGTCAGAGTATTATCGAGATTGGACATCGATAAATACGTAAAAGACTAGTATTACACTTGTGCGCGTTGTGAGGGCACAACGACATAGTTCTCATATATTTGGGTATAGGATACTCATGCAAGTGTAATAGGAGGTTGTGTTTTACCGATGGTACGGGAGACAGCTTCGCTCTGGATAGACCCACTCGAAATTCCATTGGTAGTATGACTATGTGTCTATGGAAGTCCGAAATCAGGGTAGGTGTATTTGGTATTAACCTGAGACTTGCACCGCTAATACTTGCGACAATCAATATACTTTGGTTTTGGTCATCCAGGGCTTTAATCGGTTTCTATGTATGCCTCTTCTGGGTATATCGAGAATCGTAGTGTATTGGGTGTGATGTCAAGATGGAAGTATCACTCCAATCATAGTGGAGATGATGGTCACGTAGGATACGGAACTTGATCTCTTATATGGTGCAGCTATCGGGATAAAATGACAAGGTCAGGTTTATCTGATTATAGAGACTAGTTACCAGACATCTGACATGTGCTTCGTACGGGGCAGACACAATTCCAGCCCCAGGCCTTACACGTGATCATCCGATACTGGATTGACATACGCAATACTACGTATACTACGCCTGATATAGATCACTTATTCATGTAAGCATGTTTCTGGAGAATTTGGTAGGCATGGCGCTTTGCTAGAAGCCAACCTTGTCTTGTAAATCGTATAAACGTAGTACTAGGTACTTACGTGTTCGGATAGTCCGATGACCATATTTACTGCCAACAAATATGGGGATCTCATGGGTCGCTTCCCGAAGATTCACCGATGATGTATGACTCGCACTTTAATTAATCTAGGATTAATATGATGAGAGAGAAAATTAATCTGGGATAAATTGGAGAGATATTTTATCTGGGATAAAATATCATTAAAAGAGAGATAACGATTAATTTGGAATTAATCGATAAATTAATATATTCGATATATTAAATGAAATTGGATTTCGACGCGGAATTGAAATTAGATTTTAATTCGGGCGAACGAGTTAATTTAGAATTAATTCGTTAGCGACGTGAATAATGATTTCACTAGGCAAAATCATTTAATTACGTCGCAACGGAAAATTCGTTAATTTGGAATTAGCGAACCTTAGCCCGGGATTGTTTGCGAGCGTATTCGCATTTCGAATTCGAGTGCGGCACGCAAGTCAAATCAAGCGTCAAATCATTAGTCACATGAAGCGTCAAATCACATGTCACTTTAAGTGATGTGACAAGTTGTCACTTGAATGATTGATGTTGGTGGTTGAGGTCATTTTTTGCTTGACTTTTGAAAATTGAAAAAGCGGTATATGTTAATTGATTTTTGGAAATTAAAATTAACAATTACACATTTTCATTTCTCTCTCTTGGTTTTACGGTTTTGGAGCCAAAAAATAAGAACTTCTTCTCCTATCTCTCTCTCTCGACAAAACAGCTTCTTCCTCCTCTGTTTTTCTGGTTGGACCGAAATAATGGAGAAGCTATGGAGATTTGTTGCAAATCTTCAAGGTGCTAGCACACATAGAGTTATACCAAGGTGATAGGGCAGTAATTTCGTGAGCTTGGAATCCATTTTGGAAGCTTGGAGCTTGAAGACAACAATGGAGGACCATGGCCGAATTTGAGGACAACAAGGATGCCCACTGCCGTGACTTTGAAGAGTAACAAAGGGCATAAAAAGTTTCGTTGTTCATCGTACCATCCAATCCGTTCATTGTGAGTATGATTCCGCCATTCTCCTTTGTTGTATTCACTTGTTTTCAATGCTTGATAATTGATCCTTGGGACCTTAGAGAATTCCAACAGCTAGAGGTGCATATGAACACTTCGTAACCTTTACGGATGTAGCATCGCGTTATGGTTATGTGTTTCTTTTGAAACATAAATCGGAAAATTTTGATAAATTCAAAGTGTTTCGACACGAAGTAGACAGACAGATCGGCTAAAGTATTAAACTGTCACGGTTAGACCGTAATGGAAAATACTTAAGCGATAAATTTCTCAATTACTTGAAAGAGTATAGTATTCTTTCAATATAGACTCTTCTCGGAACAACTCAATTTGACGGTGTGTCCGAATAGAGAAACCGAACCTTGTTGGACATAGTAAGGTTAATTATGAGTCGCTCTGAGCTACCATTTTCCTTTAAGGGATACGCATTTAACAGTGCAACACTTATTTTGAATAAGGTTCCATAAAAAAAATATGTTAGACAGACTTCATATTAGATATGAACAGGAAAGAAATAAGGTTTTCTCATTCCTGAAGATTTGGGAATGCTAGGCATATGTTTAGATGATACCAAACTAAAACCCAAATCGGATAAGTGCCTAATTTGTAGGTTATCCTAGGGTAACCAAAGTATAGTACTTATACAACTCACAAGAGAACAATGTAATTGTTACTCGCCATGCATTTTTCCTAAGAGGAATACCTATATGCAGTGGTAAGTGGGAGGAAAGAAAATCGGAGTAATACTGTTCCAGGCACCGATTCCTTAATGGAACACAAACAGTTCATCAGGGATGAAACTGTACCACAATCTTCAAATACACAAGAATCGCGTAAGTCGGAGAGAGTCAGAAAACAACCTAGGAGGTATGGGTTTCTGATCTCACCTCATGAAGATGTCAATCTTATTGAGGAATAAGAACTGGCTACATATGAGGAAATGATACAAGGTATCGACTCCTTTCATGACAAAGTGTCATGAAGTCCGAAATGGATTCCATGTATACCAACCAAGTTTGGACACTGGTTGTAGTACCGGAAGGCATTGTGCCTATTGGTACTATATGAGTCTTCAAGGAAGACAAACATGGATGGCAACATACAAACGTACAAAGCTAGGCTTGTAGCGAAAAGGTATCGTTATCAACATTGTGTCTATTACGATGAAACCTTTTACTCGTTGCCATGATTTAATCCATTTGGATAATGCTTGATAATGCTGCATGTTTCATTTATGAAATATGGCAGCTGAACGTCAAAACCACTTTCCTTAAACAGAAACCTTTTGGAGGATGTTTACAACATCCTGATGGTTTTGTCGTACCAAAACATGCAAACAAGGTTTGCAAGTTAATTCGATCCATTTATGGATTGAAGCAAGCATTGCGTTCTTGGAACCAGCGTTTTGATGTAATCATAATTGTATATGATTTAATTCAAAACGAACATGATTCTTATGTATATAAGGAGGTTAGTGGGAGCGCAATGACAATGATTGTCCTATATAATGATTACATATCATTTCTTGGAAATGACATTCCTATAATAAAATCGGTGAAAGCTTGGCTTTCATGAAAATTCTCCATAGAATACTTGGGAGAAACAACCTTTATTCTAGGAATAAGGATCTACTAGGATAGATCTAAATATTGTTGGCACTCTCTGAGAACTCATACATTGAAAAAATATGTACGCGACCTGGTGTCTCATAGGCTTTGAGCATATGGAGTCACAATGAGGCCAATCCAAGTGATAGTCACTGGATTGATGTTAAGAACATCCTTACGTATCTTAGATGATCTAAGGATGCTTTCTTAAGCTATGGAGAAGGAGAACTCGAAGTGGCTGGGTTCACCGTTGCAAGTTTCCAAACCAACAAAAACGACTATAAGTCGTAATAATGGTACTATACAGTTTGAATAACGGAACATTGAGCTGGAAATCTTCCAAGCAAGATACTGTTGCCGAATAAACAACAAAAGTGGAATATTGCTGCAGCAAGGCAGCAAAAGAAGCATTTTGGATCTATATAATCCTAATCAGATTAGATATAGTACTGTTAGTAGCTGAGCTAGGCCTCAGCGCAGGCTAAAGAATTAATGGTCTCATCAACGATCCAAGTATGAACTTCAAATGGTTTCAACTGATTCGTCGGATCATACATCGTGGCGATATGATGATCGTATAAATCACATCAGATGATAACCTTGCAAATCCGCTGACAAAAGCTGTTTCTCAGTAGAAGTTTAAGCGAACCGTACATAGTTCAGGTGTAGGACACTTGAGTGATTGGCTATAGGCCAAGTGGGAGATTGTTGGACAATTATGACCCATAGCATCACTATTTGTACAAAATATGGTGTTGTTGTACAAATTAACTATGTGACAAAAGAAATTGCTCTTTTATCATTTGTAATTGGATTACCGGGATATATAAATGATAAAATTCCATATGATTAGTTCTGGATTAATAAAATATGAGGCAGTATTAATCCACTAAGGTTTAATTATTAAAATATCCCTAGTCGTAGTATTATCGAGATTGGACATCGATAATGCGGAATAAACTAGTATTGCACTTGTGCGCGTTGTGGGAGCATAACGACATAGTTCTCATATATTTAATTATTGGATACTTATGCAAGTGTGATAGGAGGTTGTGTTTACTGATGGTACGGAAACAGCTTCGCTCTGGATAGACCCATCGGAATCCCATTGGTAGTATGACTATGTGTCTATGGGAATCCGAATCAGGGTAGGTGTATTTGTTCTTAACCTGAGACTTGCATCGCTAATACTTGCAACAATCAGTATACTTTGGTTTTGGTCATCTGGGGCTTTAACAGGTTCTGTGTACACCTCTTATGGTTATACTGAGAATCGTAGTGTATTGGGTGTGATGTCAAGATGGAAGTATCACTCCAATCATATGGAGATGATGATCACGCAGGATACGGAACTAATACTCTTTAGTACTGCAGTCATCGGGATAATATGACTAGGTCATGATTATCCGATTATAGAGACTAGTTACCAGAGATCCGATATATGCTTCGTACGGGGCAGACACAATTCCAGCCCCAGGCCTTGCATGTGACATCCGATACTGGATCGTAATATGCAATACTACGTATACTACACCTGACAAAGATTACATATTCCTTAAAAGAATATTTCTGGAGAATTGGGTAGGCACGGTGCTTTACAAGAAGCCAATCATGTCTTGTAAATCGGTAAGAACGTGGTACTAGGTACGCACGTATTCGGATACTCCGATGACCGAATTTACTGCCAACATATCCAGGGATCTAATGGGTCGCTTCCCGAAGATTCACCGATGAATTATGACTCGAACATAATTAATCTTGGATTAATTAGAAGAGAGAGAAAATTAATCTATGATTAATTGCGGAGAGATTTTATCTGGGATAAAATTCAATTTAAAGAGAGAGAACGATTAATTCGGAATTAATCGATAAAATAATATATTCGATATATTAAATGAAATTGGATTTCATAACGGAATTAAAATTAGATTTTAATTCGGGCGAACTAATTAATTCTTGAGCGATGTGAATAGTAATTTTGCTAGGCATAATTATTTAATTTCGTCGCAACGGAAAATTCGTTAATTCGGAATTAGCGAACCCAAGCCCGGGAGTGTTTGCGAGCCCACTCAGATTTTGAATTCAAGTGGGGCCCACAAGTCACATCACTAGTCAACTTTGTCACTTTAAGTTGATGGAAGTTGTTGGTAGGTGATTGTGTGTAAAACACTCAAATGTGAAAGGTTGAATGATTTTTGCCAAAATCTTGGATTTGGTATATCATTCAAATTTTATTTTTTGAAAACACACACAACACTTTTCACTTTACTCTTTTCTCTTCTCTCCTCCTCACCTCTTGGGCGTGACTCTCTCACTCTTTTTCTCACCATTTCCATGAGCAACAAAGGAGATAAGGAAGAACATTGTTGCAATTTTCTTCCTAAGCTAGCACTTAAAGTGTCTTACAAAGGTGATAGAGAAACCAATCCTTGATCTTGGAATCAACAACAAAGCTTGGAGCTTGGATTTCATCCCCAAAAGAGGAGCTTGGAGCACAACACAAGGGCCTGGCCGAAACTTCAAGGAGCATAATTTTTTTTTTGTGTTCAACGCATCCAAAATCCGATCAAAGTGAGTATTTTCCGCATTCTTACTTTATTGTATTCACATGATTTCTTGCTTAATTGATCTTGGTTTGACCTATAAAACCCAACTTATTACTCTCTACTAATTGTATTACTCAGTTAAACTAATTAAATAAGAGTGGTATTAGTGACCTATTTTATTTTAACTTTTAAAATACTAGAACACTAATTGGTTTAAAATTTTTAGAATCCTAAAATGGTCAAGATGTATATTAAACTATTTAATTAATCTTAGTGCATTATAAAATCCAATGGTACGTGGAATTGTATCACGAGTGCAAACCACATTATCGTCCATTCGGATTCGGCTATGGAATTTATGTCCGGATTTCCATCCTATATACCAATGGAATTTATTATACATTTATTATGCCTAATATATTAGAATTCAAATTTTAAACCTTAAAACCAATTAATCCAATTAATTTTTTTCCATGCATATCATATTCTAATTTAAACATTTTAAATCACATAAAATCATATTTCATATCTATAATGATAATGCATCTAAAGCATGTTATGGCATGTGAATGCAAGAGTTGGCACCATAAGCTATATGACATATTATTCAAATAATTTGAATTAAACATACATATAACATAAAAAAATATTTTGCATTGACCGGGCTCTTATTTTCTCCTATACTAATCTAATTAGTACAAAAAATACCCAAGGCCTCCCTTGGTCTTCAAATCACGCTCCAAGGTGGTGTTGGCTCCTTCTGCGACTTCGGTGCTCCAAATTACAACAATTAAAATTTTACATTGGAAAATAAAAATACAACAATTCTATTTAACAGCCTTATGGCCTTACATCCCAAAAACAAAACCAACATAAAAATAAGAGCCAGAAAAATTTACGACCAATGCAAAATCCATTCATCACATGAAGAACAATAATCATTCATCATATGAATATTATTTTGTGCCTACTCATCTAAACATGCATATCAATATTTATAACTTATATAAATATATTAAAAACAGTAACTTTAAATGAAAAAAGAGAAGGGTTAAAAATATTTTTCAACCTTTCTCTCGATGCTAATTGTAGGAAACGCTTTCCTTACGCAGCGGAAACGGTTTAGGCACACGGATCGGACTTGAAAAGAAACCAAACCGAGTTTCGTTTAAAACGAAACCAAACCCCGAGTTCCGTTTCACCAAGTAAATGGGCGACAATGAGCAAAATAAAGCCTTACTGTCGAGAACATATAAGAATAAGATGAAGATGATTATTTGTTCGACACCACAAAGTCTTCCGAACTATATCTCGTTACCAACAGAAACTTGAGTGGGAAAGACTCACAAAATAATCCCTAAACGTTTTAGAGATTTAATCACACTTGGTATTTATTTTTAATTTCTTCTTGTTCTTACTTTTGGTTTTGTCTCAACTTTTGAGAGAGAATGAAGAAGAAGATGGAGGCTAGGGTTAGAATGAAAGACTTTTTTCAAAAAGAAAAACAATTTTCCTTTTTATACTTAGGGTAATTGTTTCCAAAATAAAAATAAAGCATTCCATTTTTCTCCCCTCTCAAATTCGACCATAGCACAAATTTTTCATTAATTTTGTAACAATTGTATTTACTTTCCATTAAGAAAATGTATGTTATAAAATTGAATAATTAACACATATTCAAAAGATTTAACTTCCAAAATAATGCCAAGGGTTTCCAAAACCCATAAAATTTAGAAATTCCAAATTCACCCTTTTAAATAAATAATTTCGAAATTCCTAATTTGACCTTACTTTAAATTATATCTTATATAATTTAATACATGTGTATAAATGTCATATATTTAACAAAACCATATATTAACTTTTAATATAAAGTTTCAAGTGTGAAAAAATAATATTATTAATTATATTAATAATATTTATACCTTTGTGAGTATAATTGGACTATCAATTATACTAAATCCGCTATATTATATCGTGCTAGCATGAGGACCGAATGGACCTACGGTTCCGAGCTCCAATAATCTCGAAATATTAATTATGCTCTTAATTAAGTATTTTGAATTATTAACTCCGGGTTATTCCACTAAAAACCCGAAGTTGCACTCTCATTGCCGCATATGATATATTAAGCCGAACCAAGTCGGTGTCCATCGATATAGTCACTACATATGAATTGACCATTCACGAGTATCTCGTAATTAGAGCCGGGTCATAATGTCCGTTATACCCCTCTAATTATTTATACCTTAAGTGCCATTGATTCTCTAATGAACGATTTATTCATAACCATTATGAATTTTAATCTTTCTATTCGTAATAGAAAGACTTGAGCGCTCAAACCGTTCAAGTACCGAATCAACCCTTAAGAAAGATACTCTTCTACTTCTCGCAAGAAGAAGTCAACTCCATATCTATGTAAAATGTTCCCAGCTACACAACAGATCACGCCCCCAAAGTATGTAGCTATTGGTCGGGACTGCTACACCAACCTCACCTTTGAAAATCAAAAGACATAGCCTGCCATGCAGGAGTTCGTAGTACACCTAGAATTAAGATCAATCCATATATGACCATCTAGTAGATTGAAATGATTTTCTTTATTTAACGGATGTTATAAGAATGTCATTTCCATCTGGGTCCAGTCCGATATGATCACATCATACAAGGTGTCTTCATTCTCATGTCTCTACATGGACGATCCCGGATTTAGGTCGCCATATAAATATAGAATGGACCGCAGCTATAGATAAACCACAAATAAAGTACCCATTTTGTTTGCTCTCTATGTACTATTTAAGATTACTAACTTCAGACTTAAATCCTCTTCTGTATGACACTCATACACCAAGTCTGAAGGCACATAAGTACTCTAGGGTATTCTAGATAATTTATAATATGCAAAAATTAAACAAACACTTTGATAAATGAATAATGCATCATTTTATTTCAAAAAAATATAAAACCATTTACATTACATGCAGCTTTAGGGCATACATCCCAACAGAAATAACTTGGTTGTGCGCCAAAAATATTTCATTTTCGTTGTATCCTAGGAAACATACGCTAAAATAATCATAAACACCAATGCTATTGGCGAATCTGTTTTAAGGATATTGTGTGCTACACATGCTGAGTTTTATCTCTATATCTCAGTTTTATTCACAACTTCGATTTTATTTGTTTCATATTTGATCAATTCAATTTCAAAATTTTATATCCTTTCGATGGTATGTTGATTGTTATTTTACTAATAATTTACAATTTTCTCTTATATTTTCCCATCAAATGGATACGAGACCGTAACCCCGAGAACACTATAAAGAGAGAAAAGAACCTCAGAGAGCATTGATGGGAAAATATTGTGTTTTCGATTTTTTTAGTGGTGTTTAACCTTATCCAGTGAAACGCACTAAGAATGGAAAGGTGAAAAAAATAATACTTTTTGAAACAACGAATGGATTTTGGAACACTTTCAAAATTTTCGAGTAAAAGTGTATTTTCGAAAATCATCGGGTGGAAAATAGATAATTTCCAATTGTTTCAATAATAATTTTGGTTTAATAATATTAAATGACATAATTGTCCTTGTGACATTAATACTTGTTTAGCGTCTCAACAAAAAAGTGGAAAAGTTAACAATTTTCAAATAACATATGAGAAAAGAACACTTTGAAATTTTTGAAAAATTGCACTTACAATATTCATCAAGTGGGAAAATGATAATTTCCCTTAATTAATAAATAATAAGATATTAATCGATTACTAGTTAATTAATAATTAACTCTTAAGAACTTACTAATAATTCTTTTCGATTAATAGATAAAATAAACACAACACATATCAATATTAATACTACTTAATTCCAATTACGATTCCGAATTTAAGTAAATAACTTATTCTATTTTCGATTCGCCAATATGATTCCAACCCATTCTAATTCGTCTCATTCCTTTTATGGTTAATTTAATACACCATCAATGTTATAGTGTCATATTTGAAATTTCCTATAAGCATACTTAAATAACAACAACTATACCCAAGAGAGAGAGGGGGGGGGGGGGGAGGGGGGAGTGAATTTGGTATGTGATAAAATAATGCGGAAATAAAACTCCTTGTCAATTTTAGGCTACTAGTTTAGTAGCTTTATTAATAAAGCGTAGGATAATTTTCTTAATCACAATATATAGCCTAATTGTAAGTTTCTAATTAATATGCAAATACAAAAATAAACTTGCGATAATTAAAAGTTAAGGGATAGAGAAAATGACATCGGTGATTTATAATGGTTCGGCCAACTCTTTGCCTATGTCCATTCCTTCAAGCCATGCTTGAAGATTTCCACTAAGTTGATCCACAACTTACACCGAGTTTTCTGTGGCTCACTCATAACCAATAGTTTTGTTCCCTAGGTCACTCCAAACTCTTGCAAAAAAATTTTCCAACAGCTCACTCTTAATCATTTACAATAAGTTTTGTTCCTAAGCTTACTCACAACCTTTACACAAATTACCATTTTGATAATATCCACTCAACAAGGGACTTCCCAACCATAAGTGTTTAAATTATGAAGGTTAAAAGATCACTTGGCCACTCACAAAGATAATGAAAATTTAGTGTGACTTGCTAACCCAAGAAATCTAAGCTCACTATAAATGATATGAAGGTGTAGTGTGCGTGAGCTTGAGTGTGAGAGTGTATGATGAAGAAGATTTAGTAAACTCTCTTTATCTGCCTTAACAGAAATTGTTAAAAGGTTCAAGATGATAGCAAACAAAAAAATGAAATAGGGACTCCATTTATAGAGAAAATTAAAGAAATCCCTTATGTTTAAGCTGAGATCGGTATTCCGGTTGGCAGAGGCGGATATGTCGGTCTGTCAAGACAACGACTATAAAATATTACCATTTGATACCGTAAGTGTAAATAAGACCGGATTACTGACTGGTATGGATCATGTCGGTTTCTAAGAGCATGTAAAATACGAAGGTTGATCGATATTAATGCAGTATGATATAGACCGGTTCCAGTAACTGTTCAAACCCCAGAGTGACCAGTTTGTGATACTAATATGGAGTAGCTTTGTTTCAGAGATGATGCAAAACTTCGCAGAACGGTGTAGAGGCATCGGTATATCGGTGTCGGGGACCGGTATACCGGTCTGAGTACAAAAATCTCAGGATAAGAAGGTTAAAATTATTTTACAAAGAGAGTCTTAAGCTAAGACCACGTAAGATATTCTTCATTAGGTGTTAGTCTTCACATCCATTTGTTATTCATCAACAATTACTTTGATATATTTTTTGTAATATCTGCAAACGCATGTCAAAGTCTTCTAGTGTTGCATCATCAAAATTCATCTTACAACTATATCGTTAACAATATCTTCTACCCTTAATTATTTGTGTAACTTGAGTTTTGTAACATCCCCAATCCGGGAATGTTACCGGCAGATGACAGATTTCCACTGCCACCTAAGCCTCTAAATGAAACCAGAAACCAACTATACATGCAAACATCTTCTCATCAAATAGAATAACTGTGTGAAACATTAAACATGACACGTACATAATCCAGATGTGATTTCAACCACACATATATACATAGGTTATAAATCACAGAAAAACCAAAAGAAACTACATTCTATATGAATGTAGACACAACATGTTGAACCCATAAGACTAGTGATTGCAGTGCTGCTCCTGTCCTGGATCCATGTCTCCCAAAATACTGTATTGGCTCACCAATTGAAAAGTCATGCAAAATCTGGAGATGGGGGTGAGTCCTAAAGAACTCTGTGAGTGGAGCTATAAAACCAAAAAACAACAGTGTTAGAAATATTAATGTTCAGTGCAATAACTATCATAATTCTTAAATCATAAATCAGAGTTTTTCTTTTTAAAACTTTCAAGAATCGGTTAAGAAAACATCAATATCATCATCATAAATATCATCGGTCATCTGTACATAATCCTGTGGCTTTGGGGCGTTGTATGCACAGTCCCCCAAGCCATTAAACCAAACAACAGTGGTGCTATCAGTGCCACCAACCTGTCTCTGAAATATCCAGGTCTAGGGGCGTTGTACTCACAGTCCCCCTAGCCCAATACCGAGGATCTATAGGCATCTATCATCTCTAGTCTTGTATCTCGTATGCACATGTCTATATCTGGTATCAATACCAATACCCATCAATGCCATGTCTGTCAATTCCATATCTGTATCAAGTAAAATCTGAGGTGGGTTTTTCCCTCATGCCTCAAAAATCATAAATCCATATATTTGAAATTTATTTTCATCATCAAAGAATTTATCAAAAACTAAACTTTATCAAAGCTTAAATCACATTCAAAACACTGAAATAAGTAATCCACTCACAGTGCTAAGGAAAGTCGGGTGTGGTAGGCGGCGTCGGTGACCTCCGAGTGGCTTGTCGTTAATCTAATGCCAAAGAAACCATTAGTTTTTCTTATAATCAATGAGAAAAGTATATGCAATCAAAGATAAATGTTCATGCTTATGGTATGACTTATCATGTGGTTACACATCTATACAAAGCCCATAGGGTGCCCCCAAATGTCTTAGGTTTAAAATGGAATGGTCTACAAACAAATCCTGGAACAGCGACTCGCGTCGTGATGCAGCCCCTCTGCGCGTCGCGACGCGCATCAAAAATCCAGTAACTATATTCTGCTTCACGCGTTGCGACACACTCTCTATTTGGAGTCGCGTCGCAATGCGAACCAGTTTCTAGGATCCTGAATTTTAATTACACTTCATACACCATTTCTTCAACCCCAAATAAACCACAATCATAACAAATACATCACTTAGCATCAATTTCACACTTTAATAACACCACATAAACAAGTCATAACCATAACAAATATACCACAAAACATCAATTACACCTTCATACAACTATTTGTAAACCCTAACTCAATTTCACATTTAGGGATTTCAAAAATTTGGGGGGATTCCATAAATCTCCAAATCTTTAACTCAAAATCATGTATTCATCATTAAACTCAAGCCAACATCACTCTTCAAGCATCAAACCATCAAAACTTAGTGATTCAATGTTTGGGTTTTTACCTTACTCACCTTGGATCAAATTATTTCTTCACAAGTAGAGTTCTCTAACCTCCCTTATCTCATTTTCAAGCTTGCATGTGGCTTTAGAGGTCTTCAATTGGTAGAAATGGTGGAAAATTTTCTGGAATAAAGCTTGGAGTTCTTTGCTAGGGAGAGAAGAAAAAAAATAATGAAGATACAACAAATGCGTGGGTTGGGGGGCTTTGCTTCTTATCTTTTTTTTATTATTATAAAAACACAAGAGGTGGACATTTGTTAACAAGGCTTAACAATTGTCACCAAGCTTTGTTAACATATGCCAAAAGATTTAAATATCAATAAACACTTACTAACATAACGATATTAGTCCAACTATTAAAACTCTTACCGGACTTTAATATATTAACCCAAATATTATAAATATTGGGATTAAAATCGGGTTTTTATGCTATCTCCAAATTTATTCGCTACCTCTAGAAATAATTAATCCCGGTCACTGAATTACTACCCCAATCAAGTTATGAAATTCAAGTCGTTACAAATTCTCCCCCCTTAAAATGATTCGTCCTCGAATCGAAATGATTAAATTAAAAGGGACATACCTTCTGCAAATAAATGAGGATATTGCTCTTTCATGATAGCTCTTAGCTCCTAAGTCGTCTCTTGACCCTTGTGGTGTTGCCAAACCACCTTAATTGGGGGAATCCACCTAGACCGTAAATTTCTCATCTCTCTGTCCACTATAGCCACTGGCTGTTCCAAATAGGATACATCTCGACAGATATCAACTGTTTGAGGCTCCAAAACATGAGATTCATCGTATAAGTATTTCTGTAGCATAGACATATGGAACACCATATGTATTCTATCCATATTAGGTGGGAGTGCTAACTCATATGATGTACCTCCAACTCTGCGAAGTATTTGAAAAGACCCAATATATCTGGGGCTAAGCCTACCTTTTTTGCCAAATCTCATAACTCATTTAAAATGAGATACTTTTAAAAACACTGAATCACCTACTTGAAACTCCAAATCTTTTCTTCGGTGTTCTGCATAACTTTTCTGGCGACTTTGAGTCGTCTTCATCCTTTCTCTAATCAACTTCACATTTTCTACTGCATCATGTACCATGTCAGGCCCAAGCAATTTTTGTTCTCCTATTTCGAACCATCCCATTGGTGACCTGCATTTCCTACCATATAAGGCCTCAAAATGAGCCATTTGTATACTTGCCTGATAGCTATTGTTATAGGCAAACTCTATAAGTGGCATTCAAAATCTATTACACAAGCTCGTAACATATCCTCCAAGGTTTGAATGGTTCGTTCTGATTGCCCATCTGTTTGAGGATGGAAAGTTGTACTAAAATATAGCTGAGAACCCAAGGCTTCTTGGAATGATTGCCAAAATTTATTTGTAATTTGAGAACCTCGATAAGAGATTATTGAAACAGGTATTCCGTGTAATGACACTATCTTATCCAATAGTTGCTGAAAAGTTAGCCTTTACAGGCAGAAAATGTACACATTTCGTCAACCTATCTACAATCACCAAAATGGAATCATACCCTTTCGAGGTACGAGGAAGCCCAGTTACAAAATCCATAATAATCTTCTCCCATTTCCATTCAGGAACATCTAAACTTTGAAGTTTCCCTGCTGGTCTCTGATTCTTTGTCTTGACCTGCTGACAAGTAAGACATTTAGCAACAAACTCAGCTACATCCCTATTTATACCATCCCACCAATACAGGTCTTTTAGATCATGGTACATCTTAGTAATTCCAGGGTGCATAGTATAGGATGAGGCATGAGCTTTTTCTAACAATGAGTTTCTCAACTCAGGAACTGGAGGAACAATAATTTGCCTTTCTTTCTCAGGAGGTTTTCATTGTCCACATAATACTCCTCAACGACACCTTGCTTAAGTTTATCTCTAATCTATTGGATTAGGACATCTATTTCCTGGGCAGTTCTAATCTCATCCACTAGTGTAGATCGGACCTGAATCTGTGCCAGCAATGTTCCTTGATTTTTTACTTGCAAGCTTACTCCATCTAAAATACAATTCTGCATCTGTCTAGTTGATTGCCACATTTCAGTTGGCAGATGAGCTAAACTCCCCATAGATTTCCTACTTAAGGCATCAGTTACCACATTAGTCTTACCAGGATGATATTGAATTGAACAATCATAATCATTCAACAACTCAATCCATCACCTCTGCCTCAAATTAAGATCTTTTTGGCTCTGAATATACTTGAGACTTTTGTGGTCAATAAAAATCTCAAACTTTTCACCATAAAAGTAATGTCGCCAATCTTCAAGGTGAAAATTATTGCTGCCATCTCCAAGTCGTGGGTGGGATAATTTTGTTCATAAGGTTTTAGCTTCCTAGAAGCATAGGCAATAACTTTTCCTCCTTGCATCAACACACATCTCATTCCCACTCTAAAAGCATCACAGTTCACCATAAACCCTCCTGGTCCTGATGGTAAGGCTAGAACAGGAGCAGTAGTCAACCATTGTTTAAGCTCCTGAAAACTTCTCTCACACGCATCTGACCACACGTATTTTACAATTTTTTTTTTACGTTAACCGAGTTAATAGAGCAGCTATTTTAGAGAAGTTTTCCATGACTCTCCTGTAGTATCCTCTTAATCCCAAGAAACTACGAATCTCAGTCACATATGTGGGCCTGTAACACTTTTGAATAGATTCAATTTTCTGGGAATCTACACCAATTCCTTCTTTTGACATCACATGCCCCAGAAACACCACTCTGGACAACCAAAACTCACACTTTGAGAACTTAGCAAATAACTTGTGCTCTCTCAATGTCTATAGTACCTGATGCAATTTCTCCGCATGTTCCTGCTCACTATGTGAATACATCATGATATCATCAATGAAAACTATCATAAACCGATCCAAAAAGGGCATGGATACCCTATTCATCAAATCCATAAAAGCTGTAGGGGCATTAGTCAAGCCAAATGACATTACCAAGAACTTGTAATGTCCATATCTAGTCCGAAGAGTTGTCTTCGGTACATAGCTTTCCCTAATCCTCAACTGATGATAGCCTGACCGAAGATCCTTTTTTGAGAAACACTGAGATCCTTGAAGTTGATCAAATAAATCATCAATCCTCGGTAGTGGGTATTTATTCTTAATTGTCACCTTATTTAACTGTCGATAATCTATACATAACCAAAAAGTTACATCTTTCTTCTTTACAAACAACACTGGGGCACCCCACGGAGACACACTAGGACGAATGATCCCCTTATCCAGAAAATCTTGCAATTGCACATTCAATCTTTAAGTTCTGCAAAAGCAATCCTATACGGAGGAATTGATATGGGTTGCGTGCCAGGATATCTATGCAGAATTAAATCTCTCTATCCTGTGTTAATCCCGGTAACTCATCTGGGAATACATCAGGATACTCATTTACCACTGGAATTTAATCTATACTCTTTTCTTCCGCTCTATTATCCGTCACAAAAGCTAGGTATCCCACATTCTTCTTGCGAATAAGCTTGTATGCTTGCATTACTGATATCAAATTATGGGGTACCACACTTTTATCTCCCTGATAAACACTAACTGGACATTCATGGGTATACAAGGTGACAATCTTCTTCCGAAAATCAACCACTGCATTATGTGCAGCTAACCAATCCATTCCCAGAATTACATCAAACCCCAATATGCTTAGCACCACCAAATCAACATAATATGTATACCCATCAATCTCAACTGGGCAAGCCTTCACTCTCTGCGTAACCTCTATAGGCTCTCCTACTGGTGTAGTTATAACTGTTGGACAATTATGACCCATAACATCACTATTTGTACAGAACATGATGTTGTTGTATAAATTAACTACGTGACAAAGGAAATTGCTCTTTTATCATTTGTAATTGGATTACAGGGATATATAAATGATAAAAGTCCATATGATTAGTACCAGATTAATAAGATATGAGACAATATTAATCCACGAAAGGTTTAATCAATAAATATCCCTAGTCGTAGTATTATCGAGACTGGACATCGATAATGTGGAATAGACTAGTATTGCACTTGTGCGTGTCATGGAAGCATAACATCGTAGTTCTCATATATTTAAGTATTGGATACTTATGCAAGTGTGATAGGAGGTTTTATTTACCGATGGTACGGGAATAGCTTCGCTCTGGATAGACCCATCAGAATCCCATTGGTAGTATGACTATGTGTCTATGGGAATCCGAATCAGGATAGGTGTATTTGGTCTTAACCTGAGACTTGCATCGCTAATACTTGCGACAATCAGTATACTTTGGTTTTAGTCGTCTGGGGCTTTAACAGGTTTTGTGTACGCCTCTTCTGGGCATACTGAGAATCGTAGTGTATTGGCTGTGATGTCAAAATGGAAGTATCACTTTATTCATATGGAGATGATGATCACGTAGGATACGGAACTAGTACTCTTAAGTACTGCAGTCATTGGGATAATATGACTAGGTCATGATTATCCGATTATAGAGACTAGTTACCAGAGATCCGATATATGCTTCGTATGGGGCAGACACAATTCCAGCCCTAGGCCTAGCATGTGATATCGATATTGGATCGTTATACGCAATACTACGTATACTACACCTGACAAAGATTATATATTCCTTTAAAGAATATTTCTGGAGAATTGGGTAGGCACGGTGCTTTACAAGAAGCCAACTATGTCTTGTAAATTGGTAAGAACGTGGTATCGGGTACGCACGTATTCGGATAGTCCTATGACCATATTTACTGCCAACATATCCAGGGATCTCTTGGGTCGCTTCCCGAAGATTCACCGATGACATTTGACTTGAACAATAAATTAATCTGGGATTAATTATGGCAATAAATTAATCTGGGATTAATTATGGCAATAAATTAATCTGGGATTAATTACCAAAGAGAAAATTAATCTGGGATTAATTGCACCAAGAATTAATCTGGGATTAATTCGACTACTAGAGAGAACGCGATTAATTTAGAATTAATCGGTAAAGTAAATTTAATAGTTAAATTGGATTTTACTATTTAATTTAATTAATTGGGCGAAAATAATATATTAGATATATTAATTGAAATTAGATTTCAATGCGGAATTAAAATTGGATTTTAATTCAAGCGAACGAATTAATTTAGAATTAATTCGTAAGCGACTTACGTAATAATATTGTGAGGCATTATTATTCAATTAAATTGGATTTAATTAAGTCGCAACGACAAATTCGTTTAATTCAGAATTAAACAAACCCGGGCCCGAGCGAAGTTGCGTGTTGGATTGTCCGACTTAAATTTGAAATTTGAAGTGGGGCCCACCAACTTACATCAATGTGTTTGACTAGTGATGGAATTTGGTAACTGGTTGTGTGAAAAGATTGGATTGCTTGTTGAATACACAAACCAAAACCAACACACTTTGTTTTTAATTAAAAACATATACCAACTTTGAAAGTCAACTTTTGTATTAGATTTTGGAAATCAAAAATACAATATTCCTCTTCCTCTCTCCTTGGGCGTGAATGCCTCTCCTTCAATGGATTTTTGTTGCAAAAATCCAAGCAAGCTAGCACTTTAAAGAGACAAATGAGGTGATAGGGTAACCAATCCATGAGTTTGAAATTCATTTTGAAGGCTTGGAGCTTCTACACATCCATGAAAGTTTTTGAATTTTCTCTACCAAGCATTGTGAGTATTTTCGCAACTCCTCTTGTTTATTCACATACAAATCACTCTTAGACAATCTTGTCATGTTCTAGGAACACTTACAATAACGAGGGGTGAATCTAATGCCTCTGTATCTCTACCTAGATAAGTCATAAAGTATTGTGATATAAATCAATGAGTAGCTCCCCGAATCAAATAATACTCAGGCATTTACTGAACCAACTGGTAATGTACTTGTAACAACGGCATTAAATGCCTGTGTATCTGTAGGCACTGTATTTTTGCATATAAGTCCCTATGATGAGTCTCATTTGGAGACACTACCTTTTAAGTCGAGGAAGTCACGGGAAACGGACGTCGAAAGGGAATCAATATTTTTGTTACATTATATTCGCTTGTTTAGCTTCGGGTTCGCTTGTTGGACCTCCGTTTTAAAAACACACCCTTAGCCTAAACCCTATAAGACACACACCAAGCCCATCTCACCCAAGCCCAATCAAAAAAATAATTAAAACATGTCACAAATTAAAATTAAAACCAATTAAATTAAAACCAATTAAATTGAAATTAAATTAAATTAAAATCTAATTAAATTAAATTCCAAAATTAAAATAAATCACTTCCTAATTAAATAAATCACTCCCCTAATTTAAATAATTCCTTGCCTTAAATAATTAAAATTAAACACAAATTAAATTTACTTGATTTCTTTCCTTCCAAATAAACCCATGCAGAAACCCTAATACACTACTATATAAACAACAAACCCTAATGGTCTCCTTGGCTCCTCCCTCACTCAACACACGCAAATAATTCTCTCAACCAAAACCCTAATACCTTCCATCCAATCGACCAACAACTCCCTCACTCACACACGGCGTCACCATCTTCTCTCGATTCGGCAACCCTAATTCCCCAGCTACTCACGCCTCCAACAAAAGAACACACACAGTCTTATTTCTTCACAGCCCATGCACCCTCCATTCAACGTCATCAGCCCTCACACCTCACTCTCGGCAACACAACCCTTCACCCAGCATAAACACCCATGCACGCACCTTCACCATTGACCACTCTCTCGACAAACCCTCACCCAAGCCATCAGCCCTCACGCAAGCCTTGTCACTTGTTCTTCATTGCACGCATACACTCCCCCTTAGCCTTCACCCTTTGCCATCCATAAGCCTTGCCCATTCACGCACCAAGCATCCAGTCTTCCTTCCACGCACCTGCTAACATCACTCAAAACCAATCACGCATTAGCCACCTAAAACCTATTCATGTAAGCAGCTCTCTTTTTTTCACGGCAAATCAATAAAAGCCACTGACCACCTTCGGCAGCCCCTTCACGCATAACCCTCTACAATCCACTGCCCATGTCACGCCTAAATTCCCCTCACTGCCCTCACGTACACGGCCCTTCAATTCATTGCCACTCACAGCCTGCCATAAACCCTTCACGCTTAAATTCCCCTCACAGGCCTGCCCCCCTTAACTCAACGCCATTAGCCAACAACTCCACACCACACTAAAACTGAGCCACCTGCCTCCCTCACAAACCACTCACGCCACGTAAACTTTCACACATAAGCCACGCATCCACTAACCCTTCATGCATTGCACCTTCACGCACTGACCAACTGCTCACTCCTTAACACTTCAACGAAGCCACCAGCCCCTCCCTTAAACGCCAAGACACTAACGCCAAATTGCCCTCACGTAACCCTTGCCTCAACGCATCAGCCACATCCTTAACTCCACGTAAATCCCCTTCACATATAGCACAACCCACTGCCACAAATAGCTGCACAAAACCCCATGCAGAACTAGTCCTTTACAGCCCAAACTGCACGCACACAGCCCCTTAAAACTATCCAGTTTGCCGCATATTCCCTCTACCGAACAGCCCCCAAACAGCCCCAAAATTGCACTGAAAACTGCATCAAAAACTGCCCTAAAATAGTCCGAAAACCGTAGCCCAAACCAGTCCAAATAACCCGCAAAACAGTCCCCTAATCACCAAAAAATAGTGACCAGAAAATACAACAAAAACAGCAACGAAACGGAGTGAAAACAGCAGCCCAGACAGTGAAACAGCGAGGGAAAACATTGGATTAGTGAACCAGCAAAGTTGGGGAACATCAACTCTTCCGACGGCCGTGTAACGCACTTTCGAGAGACGAAAAAAAGAGGTTAGACCTGAGGGCACCTTTTTATTCATTTTTAATTGTTTTCTTTATTTTTCCGCATGAGAGTCGTTTGTTGATGCATGTTGTAGCCCTTGAATGAATGAAAAATGTGTCGCCTCTCGTGGTATATAGGATGGAAACTCGGATGTAAATTCCATATCAGAATCCGAATGGACGGTATTGTGGTTTGCACTCGGGATACAATGCCACGTACCACTTGAGAGACACGTATTTAGATTCATCCAAACTTGTATTTGAACATGATGTAGTTAGTAGATTATTTATTTAAGCATGATTTAGCCTAGTTTCTTGTTTATTTTCAAGCATGATTATGATATTTTATGCATGATATTTTGTTTAATTTGCGTTTATGTTTAAAGGGTTATTTGTTTATTTTTGTTTAATGGTTCAACATGCTCGTTGTGTGATATTGTGTGTTTGTCGTTTAATGACTTACTTTCCATGCATGCAAACTTGGATTAGGAGTTACTTTGATGAATGCATATTAGATCTAAGTTATTCTTGAGCATATATGTTGCGTAGATTCGGTTAGTTTATTGCACAAATCATATCGTTTGAAGTGACATAAGTAAGGGACCATTCCGAACCCAACGGTTTGAGGTCTTCCCTTACGAGAGGTGAGTGCGGCCTTAAATCTCATTTTCCCGGTTCACACCGGGTGGCAAATCCATGTTATTTCTCCGGTTTAGTTCCCCCGCGGGCTACTCCGTACTCCCAACTAGGCCGCGAGCCTAAAACAGCAAGCGTCGCTGATTTTTGTGTCCCACAGTCTGGCGACTCCACTGGGGATAGAGAATCGGCCCCAAAATCATGTCTTGTGATGTTTGTGATTTGTGATTTAGTTAACCGTGTCTATAGTGGTCACACGCCATAACTCGTTGGCACGTACCTTAAGGTATAAAAAAAGGTGCGCTTACTTGGTCGCTTGAACCCTTGAGTGGGGAGTCCTAGTTGTGGGCAATCCTTCGTCAACGAGAGCCTTTGTCCGCACTCCCGTAAACCTACATGAAAACCTTAGTCGTAGAACTAATATAAATTATTTTTTTTATGTTTGTGTTTTGGACCGTCGTCATTTAGATCCAGTTGGACCACTTGTCAAAAAGATGTGAACTTGTTGGGCCATTTAAACTGGGACGAGTTCGTGTCCTTTGATAATTGAGCCAAAAGCTTCTAAAATACCGATGGGCCATTTTATGTTTAGGCCTCGTATCATTTGAAGTCGTTTAGCCACGTTATAGCAAAAGTGTAAACATGTTGGGCCTTTTCAACTGGGACAAGTTAACACCGCGCAATAGTATGATTGAACGCTTTAAAATGATAATGGGCCGACCTGTATGTTCCATGCATCACACACATCTCATGCATCTCATGCATACCCGCATCATGTTAACCATGTGTCTTAAAAGAGCCATCATAGATATCCGTTGGGTTGGGGGTAAAAGAAGGTTTGTCAATAGGAGTTTAGCAAACATGGATAGCGAGGAAAAGGAAATCGAGAAACAGAAAGCCTCACGGCAAGGATAGAAAGACCATTGGGGGGGCCTTCAAAAAAAAAGAGAAAAAAAAAAGAAAAAGAAAAAAATTGTTTGTTTTTAGTCCTTGATAGTTAGACATAAGTTCGATGATGAAATTGATTGCTTTAGGGTGAAACCTTAGAAACGATAAACCTTTAACGTGCTTTTATCTGATACTTTGAGTAATTGATCTATGTTAGACTCGTAAGCACTTGATTATGGTTCTTAGCGGTGAAAACCTAAGTAGTTAGCAAAGTGACTAGTCGAAGAAATTGTAGGTCGGTGAATGACCGTTTGCTTAGACGTCTATCCTGACTTGCTTGTGTTTGATGTGTGGTATGGTTGAAAATAAAAGAAAAGTCTCTAAAGTAAAAAATAGACCGCCTATAACCGATAAGCGTGAAGCTACCCATGGGCGAGTATTAGGACCACCATGAGGAGAAATGCTACCTTAAAGGGTAGGTGTGTCAAAGAATGAAAAAAAATAAAGAGAAAAGAAAAAAATAAAGTTCAAAATGAAAAGAATAAAATGAGAGAAATGAAAAGAAAGATAAAACCATACCACATTGAGCACGAAAAAGCAATTGCGGAATATAATTGAGACATCTAGGTTGGTTTGACCCACCGATCCCGATTTTTGAAACGAAATCATTGAGTTGGCTTGCTTAAGGATCAAGTTGTGAAAGAACCTTTGCACACACACACTTTGAGTCTGGCATAGATCATTTATTCAAAAACTCAGATTTGAGTTGCATTGAGTGTTTTGAATGTTCTCTGGTTTCATTACTGGGCATTCCTTGAGGACGATAGTATGTATAACTATTGGGACTATTTCGTAGCATGTGATATAGTATGATGATATGGAAGGCCCCACCATGTAGTTCATCTTGACCAAGTGTAAACAGCGGAGAACGAAAAGCTAAATCAAGACTGGGAACGACCAGTCTACTACCTCGTGAATCAGGGACATAACAAGAAATTGAGCCATGAGACCAGAGAGAAGACTGTGCAATCACCTGGAGAACTGGCGGAAGACCTAACCCAACGGAATATGAAATTCATTCATACATGCAGGCATACACGTAACGCTGTTTTGCAATCTTTTTGTGTTTGTTTTGTTTTGTATTCACTGGTTTTGAAGAAGAAAAGAGAAAGCGGCAAAGAACAAGCTAATCAGAAACGGTGAAAAGTACAGTATCGGATTCGGGTAATAATCCCATGGTTGAGGCCCATTTGAGTTTGAGTTTTGGGTATGGCACTCTGGGGGCGAGGCCCACATTAGCATCAACATCAGTCTTGCCGCGTATAGCACTCTGGGGGCGAGGCCCACATTAGTTTCAGTATCAGTCTTGCCAGGTATGGCAATCTGGGGGTGAGGCCCATGTCATTATCTGTAGCTTGGGGACGAGTCCCAGGGTTGAGGCCCATATCAGTATCAGTTTTGGGGTGAGGCCCACATCAGTTTGAGGGCAAGACCTACATCAGCATCAATCTGAGGGCGAGGCCCACAGTCAGCTCAGTTCGGGACTAAAGCCCACATTCAGTACAATTCAGGAACAAAGCCCACAGTCAGCTCAATTCGGGACTAAAGCCCACATTCAGTACAATTTAGGAACAAAGCCCAGAGTCAGCTCAATTCGGGAATAAAGCCCACATTCAGTGCAATTCAGGAACAAAGCCCACAGTCAGCTCAATTCGGGAATAAAGCCCACATTCAGTGCAATTCAGTAACAAAGCCCACAGTCAGCTCAATTCGGGAATAAAGCCCACATTCAGTGCAATTCAGGAACAAAGCCCACAGTTAGCTCAGATCGGGGATAAAGCCCACATTTAGTACAATTCAGGAACAAAGCCCACAGTCAGCTCAGATCGGGGATAAAGCCCACATTCAGTACAATTTAGGAACAAAGCCCAGAGTCAGCTCAATTCGGGAATAAAGCCCACATTCAGTACAGTTCGGGGAAAAAGCCCACATTCAACACAATCAGGAACAAAGCCCACATTCAGCACAATCAGGGGAATAAAGCCCTATCTTGACACAGTTCGGGAATACAGCTCAGGGGAATAAAGCTCTATCTTAACATATCTCGGGAACAAAGCCTAGGGGAATAAAGCCAACTTTCAAAGCAGTTCGGGAACAAGGCCCAGGGGAATAAAGCTCTATCTTAACACAGTTCGGGAACAAGACCCAAGGGAATAAAGCTCTATCTTAACACAGTTCGGGAACAAGGCCCAAGGGAATGAAGCTCTATCTTAACACAGTTCGGGAACAAGGCCCAAAGGAATAAAGTCCTATCTTAACACAGCTCGGGAATAAAGCCTAGGGGAATAAAGCCCACTTTCAAAGCAGTTCGGGAACAAGGCCCAGGGGAATAAAGCTCTATCTTAACACAGTTCGGGAACAAGGCCCAAGGGAATAAAGCTCTATCTTAACACAGTTCGGGAACAAGGCCCAAGGGAATAAAGCTCTATCTTAACACAGTTCGGGAACAAGGCCCAAAGGAATAAAGTCCTATCTCAACACAGTTCGGGAATAAAGCCTAGGGGAATAAAGCCCACTTTCAAAGCAGTTCGAGAACAAGGCCTAGAGGAATAAAGCCATATCTCTACACAGTTCGGGAACAAAACCTAGAGGAATAAAGCCCACTTTCAAAACAGCTCGGGAATAAAGCCCAGGGGAATAAAGCTCTCTCTCAACGCAATTCGGGAACAAAGCCCAAAGGTCAAAGCATCTCAGGATAACAAGTAAGTTAAGCAACAGCTGGCGAGCCAAGTAAGTAAAAAAAATGCATGCATAACTTTGATAGGATTGTCATTGTCACACACTGCACAAGTCCCATCAAAGTGGGAGCGACTGTAGGCTCTGCATTTTTGGATATAAGTCCCTATGATGAGTCTCATTTGGAGACACTACCTTTTAAGTCGAGGAAGTCGCGGGAAACAGACATCGGAAGGGAATCAGTATTTTTGTTAGATTATATTCGCTTGTTTAGCTTCGGGTTCGCTTGTTGGACCTCCGTTTTAAAAACACACCCTTAGCCTAAACCCTATAAGACACACACCAAGCACATCTCACCCAAGCCCAATCAAAAAAATAATTAAAACATGTCACAAATTAAAATTAAAACCAATTAAATTGAAATTGAAATTAAATTAAAATCTAATTAAATTAAATTAAATTGCAAAATTAAAATAAATCACTTCCTAATTAAATAAATCACTCCCCTAATTTAAATAATTCATTGCCTTAAATAATTAAAATTAAACACAAATTAAATTTACTTGATTTCTTTCCTTCCAAATAAACCCATGGAGAAACACTAATATACTACTATATAAACAACAAACCCTAATGGTCTCATTGGCTCCTCCCTTACTCAACACACGGATACAATTCTCTCAACCAAAACCATAATACCTTCCATCCAACCGACCAACAACTCCCTCACTCACACACGGCGTCACCATCTTCTCTCGACTCGGCAACCTTAATTCACCAACTGCTCACGCCTCTAACAAAAGAACACACACAGTCTTCTTTCTTCACAGCCCTTGCACCCTCCATTCAACGTCATCAGCCCTCACACCTCACTCTCGGCAACACAACCCTTCACCCAGCATAAAAACCCATGCACGCACCTTCACCCTTGACCACTCTCTCCGCAAACCCTCACGCAAGCCATCAGCCCTCACGCAAGCCTTGTCACTTGCCCTTCATTGCACACATACACTCCCCCTTAGCCTTCACCCTTTGCTGTCCATAAGCCTTGCCCATTCACGCACCAAGCATCCAGCCCTCCTTCCATGCACCTGCTAACCTCACTCAAAACCATTCACGCATTAGCCACTTAAAACCTATTCACGTAAGCAGCTCTCTTTTTTTCACCGTAAATCAACAAAAGCCACTGACCACCTTCAGCAGCCCCTTCACGCATAACCCTCTACAATCCACTGCCCATCTCACGCCTAAATTCCCCTCACTGCCCTCACGTAGACGGCCCTTCAATTTATTGCCACTCACAGCCTGCCATAAACCCTTCACGCTTAAATTCCCCTCACAGGCCTACCCCCCCTTAACTCAACGCCATTAGCCAACAACTCCACACCACAATAAAACTGAGCCACCTGCCTCCCTCAAAAACCACCCACGCCACGTAAACTTTCACACATAAGCCACGCATCCACTAACCCTTCATGCATTGCCCCTTCACGCACTGACCAACTGCTCACTCCTTCACACTTCAACGAAGCCACCAGCCCCTCCCTTAAACGCCAAGACATTCACGCCAAATTACCCTCATGTAACCCTTGCCTCAACGCATCAGCCACATCCTTAACTCCACGTAAATTCCCTTCACATATAGCTCAACCCACTGCCACAAAAAGCCGCACAAAACCCCCCGCAGAACCAATCCTTTACAGCCTCAAAACACTAAGACTGTCCAGCCCAAACTGCACGCACACAGCCCCTTAAAACTATCCAGTTTGCCGCATATTCCCTCTACCGAACAGCCCCCAAACAGCCCCAAAACTGCACTGAAAACTGCATCAAAAACTGCCCTAAAATAGTCCGAAAACCGTAGCCCAAACCAGTCCAAATAACCCGCAAAACAGTCCCCTAATCACCAAAAAATAGTGACCAGAAAATACAACAAAAACAGCAACGAAACGGAGTGAAAACAGCAGCCCAGACAGTGAAACAGCGAGGGAAAACATTGGATTAGTGAACCAGAAAAG
This sequence comes from Zanthoxylum bungeanum, assembly GCA_019454045.1. NCBI lineage: Eukaryota > Viridiplantae > Streptophyta > Magnoliopsida > Sapindales > Rutaceae > Zanthoxylum > Zanthoxylum bungeanum. Next base: position 453,846 of record SKCR01026306.1, read on the forward strand.
TTGGGGAACATCAACTCTTCCGACGGCCGTGTAACGCGCTTTCGAGAGACGAAAAAAAGAGGTTAGACCTGAGGGCACCTTTTTATTCATTTTTAATTGTTTTCTTTATTTTTCCGCATGAGAGTCGTTTGTTGATGCATGTTGTAGCCCTTGAATGAATGAAAAATGTGTCGCCTCTCGTGGTATATAGGATGGAAACTCGGATGTAAATTCCATATCAGAATCCGAATGGACGGTATTGTGGTTTGCACTCGGGATACAATGCCACGTACCACTTGAGAGACACGTATTTAGATTCATCCAAACTTGTATTTGAACATGATGTAGTTAGTAGATTATTTATTTAAGCATGATTTAGCCTAGTTTCTTGTTTATTTTCAAGCATGATTATGATATTTTATGCATGATATTTTGTTTAATTTGCGTTTATGTTTAAAGGGTTATTTGTTTATTTTTGTTTAATGGTTCAACATGCTCGTTGTGTGATATTGTGTGTTTGTCGTTTAATGACTTACTTTCCATGCATGCAAACTTGGATTAGGAGTTACTTTGATGAATGCATATTAGATCTAAGTTATTCTTGAGCATATATGTTGCGTAGATTCGGTTAGTTTATTGCACAAATCATATCGTTACAAGTGACATAAGTAAAGGACCATTCCGAACCCAACGGTTTGAGGTCTTCCTTTGCGAGGGGTGAGTGCGGCCTTAAATCTCATTTTCGCGGTTCACATCGGGTGGCGACTCCATGTTATTTCTCCGGTTTAGTTCCCCCGTGGGCTACTCCGTACTCCCAACTAGGCCGCGAGCCTAGAACAGCAAGCGTCGCCGATTTCTGTGTCCCACAGTATCCTATGGTGTGAGGGTGTAAACTCTACCCTAATCTCTGCTAGTAGAGGTATGTCATCGATCACCCACTGGCTGTCCTCTACCACTTGCCGCATGTCCCTTCACTACAGATCTATGTTCTCCTCTCATATTCCTATTCTGCTGAAGTTGGGGTGTTGTTGAAGTAGCACGGAAATATAACAATTGCTCTGCGGGTACTGAACAACCACTCTTTAGATGACCCATTTGTCCATATCGATAACAATTCCTACTCTCGAGTCGACAAGCTCCTGAATGAGATCGCCCACAGGTCACACATGGTAGGGTACCTCGCCCTGGCTGGGCTACCGATGGTGACGAAACTGTACGAGACACAATACTCTGAATAAGTCTACGGTATGAGTCCCTGCATCAGTCTCATATAACGATGTGCAGGGGGAAGGGCGAATGCATGTGGCCGTCTACCCTGATCACTCTGTTGTGGCCTAGTCCTCTCTTCTGATCTCGGCCTCTTTCAGGATTCTCTCTCAGCCTGTCTCACCCTGACCCGGGCCTTAAATCTGAGAGCATCATCTAAAGCCTGTGTATATGAAGTAGTCTCTGTAAGATGAATAGATTGAAATAGATAATCCTGAAGTCCATCTACAAATTGTTTCACCTTCATTTCTTCAGTACTGACCAAATATGGGGCATACCGGGAAAGTCGGGTGAACTGTATGTCATACGCAGCCCCTCTGCGCGTCGCGACGCGCATCAAAAATTTAGTAACCATTTTATGCTTCACGCGTCGCGACGCACGCTCTCTTTTGCGTCGCGACGCGAACCAGTTTCCAAGATCCTGAATTTTAATTACACTTCATATACATACCATTTCTTCAACACCAAATAAATCACAATCATAACAAATACATTACTTAGCATTAATTTTACTCTTTAATACCACCACATAACCAAGTCATAACCATAACAAATATACCACAAAACATCAATTACACCTTCATACAACTATATGTAAACCCCAACTCAATTTCACATTTAGGGATTTCAAAAATTTGGGGGGATTCCACAAATCTCCAAATCCTTAACTCAAAACCATGTATTCATCATTAAACTCAAGCCAACAACACTCTTCAAGCATCAAACAATCAAAAATTAGTGCTTTAAGGTTTGGGTTTTTACCTTACTCACCTTTAATCAAATTATTTCTTCACAAGTAGAATTCTCTAAGCTCCCTTATCTCATTTTCAAGCTTGCATGTGGCTTTAGAGCTCTTAAATTGGTAGAAATGGTGGAAAATATTTCCGGAATAATGCTTGTAGTTCTTTGCTAGGGAGAGAAGAAAAAAAAATAATGAAGATACAACAAATACGTGGGTTGGGGGGCTTTGCTTCTTATCTTTTTTTATTATTATTATTATTATGAAAACACAAGAGGTGGACATTTGTTAACAAGGCTTAACAAATGTCACCAAGCCTTGTTAACATATGCCAAAAGATTTAAATATCAATAAACACTTACTAACATAATGATATTAGTCCAACTATTAAAACTCTTATCGGACCTTAATATATTAACCCAAATATTATAAACATTGCGATTAAAATCGGGTTTTTATGTCATCTCCAAATTTATTCGCTACCTCTCGAAATAATTAATCGTGGTCACTGAATTACTACCCCAATCAAGTTATGAAATTCAAGTCTTTACAAGTTTATTGCATGATTGGTTAAACAAATAAAATGCGTCGGATTGTTTATACAAAAGGTCCAAACGTTTAAAATCCGCTGACACTATAAGTGAAAAGAATGTAATATTTAAAAACATCTCAAAGAATATTAATGGAATAGCAGATGTTTTAGCTAATTTTATTGTTTGTGTTGCTGAACATTATGATTGGGTCGAAGATTTCCCACCCACTTATCTTGTTTCCTTTTAGTTTTCTTCTTGATTTAATGACAATCCTAGTTTCAAAATAAAGGTTTATTATGCAAATGTGAAATACTATAAATATAATAATTTACTTGGGAATGATGTTGAGATAGATATATAAGTAATGAATTTTTTAATTGCTCCGCACTTGAGCCTTATTAGACTCAAAAGAAGCATAAAGAGTAAGTGAAGAGAATAGAAGAATAAGTGAAGAGAATAGAAGAAATGAAGTCAATCCTTTATTTTAGCCTAGTTTAGAAAGATTGATGTATTTCTAGTGGGCTTAGGGTCATAATAAGAACAAAATCTTAGAAAGCCGGTGCTTTAGAATTGGGTCACTATTAGCTAATAAAGAAAACAATATCTTAATAATGGGATAGGTCATCATATACGTACCAGCGTCATTCTCGATCGGAATTGTTCAGATAGTCATAGACAATAAGAATATCGAACCCTAAGGGGTAGATTATGACATCTCACATCACTTCGGAATAAGCTTATAATTAAGTGATGGACTAACTAAACTAGAAAGACTTCAGCCAATACCAATAACAAAATGTTAAGGTGTTAGAACATCAATATTAGGTAACTCTAGGCTGCGAAAGAGGACAATAATTTACTAGTAGTGTGGGTGAGTCATCACATAGATATCAGAGCTACTCCTAATTGAAAGTGTGTGTATATTTACTGCTCATCATAGGGCGAGCCATCACATAGATATCAGAGCCACTTCTAACTGAAAGTGTGAGGATATTCATGGCCAACGAGGAAGTTGGGTCATAAAGGGTTGATTGTGGTATCCCACATCACTTGAAAATGATGTGCGAATGAGTTTGTAACTAATAAAATCCCTTAACTAATTGGATAAGTTTTATTTTATACAAAAAATAAAATCTGAGAGACCAGAATTTCGGAATTAGACCAGCCTAAATTAATAATAGCTTACAAATAAAATTGGTCATCACATTGATATTTGTGTTATTCTCAATATAGTAACATCGGAGAATAGTATCATCAATTTTTTGACCAATAATGATAATAAAAAGTCCATAGGTGGTGATTGGTATGCAATTGTCCTTGTAATGTGACTTATCGTTGTACTTTAAAAACTATTTTTAATTTAAGCATAGAGAATTAATACAAGTAACTGAAGTGTTTTTCCAACCATGTAGAGGGTTTGAAGCCTAAACCCTTATTTGAACATGACTAACTAAATTAATTGACAACCATTGCATTATTGTGTTTTCAAACTGCAACTTCAACCAAGTGACATAGGTTCAATCAGCAGAGACATGATGTGATTCTTAGTATCACGGTCTTGAACTCCGAATCCATCTCCGTATTGGTAAAGACTATGAGCCACACGAGCAAAATTTGTAGTGATATTGACAAATGACTGCACCAAAGGCGACTGTGTGAAGCATTCTCCATTGATTTTTGTCCATGTTTCACTTATCTTGCCTTTAATATAATTCCGAGCAATCTCCTCTGATGTATTCATTTCCAGCATACAACATAGGATTGATGAAGCAACATCCCCTCTCTCCAGTTCCGCCTGTTACAATTTAATTTACTTATTGCTTAAAAAATATAACAAAGAATTTGAATTTATTATTGAGTTGCGTTGTGCTAATTTTTTCATAATCTATATCTTTATATATATATATATAAGTTAAACAATTTTAAGTCTCATCATCGCTCCACGTGACAGTTTCATATTAAAGTTATAAAATTAAATTAATAAATCTATTAAATAAAAATTATATTACAATAAAAATACATATTATAATTTTATAATAATTATATTATAACAAGAAAAAATATTATAGTATACTATTGAAATAAAAAAAAAAAAAACAATATTAAATTATCTACAATTAACCTACTCTTTACAAATAATTTTTTATTATTAACTTATAAAATTAAAATATCACTATAAATATTTTTTTAATTAAATTATAAAATTAAAATAATAAATTATTTACATAAGAAACCTATTACAATACAAAAACGTAATCCACTATTAATGTAAGAAACATATTAATTAATTATTTAATATTTTAATTTATTATTATTAAATTATAAAATTAAATAAAGTAACCTATTATAATAAGAAAATATATTATTATCTCTCATTAAAATAAAAAACATAAATAATACTTAATCTCTATAATTAACCATTATAATTAATTTTTTATTATTAAATTATAAAATTAAAATATCTTTACAATTAACTATTACAGTAAAAAGACAAAATATTTTTTATATAAAAAATATATGTGGCACCTAATCTCTATAATTAATATTTTTATTATTAAATTATAAAATTAAAATATCTTTACAATTAACTATTACAGTAAAAAGACAAATTATATTTTTATATAAAAAATATATGTGGCACCTAATCTCTATAATTAATATTTTTATTATTAAATTATAAAATAAAAATAAAAAATCTATTACAATATAAAAATATAAATTCCTATTAAACTAAGAAACTTAAATAATGCCCGCTCACAAAACATAGCCAATATTTTATATTTCGGGTCTATTGTTATTTGTTATTTTATTTGAATTCTTTCTTTAAGTTTTTTTTTTTTTATTTCTTGAATTTATTATTATTTACGGTGTTTTAGGATGAAAACTCTAACTATTAGCTCTTACTCAAGGAATTATAAATATTATTTGAGAACTAAGAGACAAACAGATGAGACATAAATATTATATGTATGTTAATTAATTATCTCATTTAGATTATTAAACCGATAAGATTCGTAGCATTTTTAAGATCAATACATAAAATACCCGCACAAAGTGTGGGCCTTGTGCTAGTGTATTTTTAAATTATTGTCCAATAATTATCAAATATAATTTATAAAATATTATGTATAATTTTTAATTTAACACGGTCAAAATTTGATATCATTATATGAATTAATTCTTACCGCCGAAGTGCCAAGATCATTGCATAGTCGAATTATTAGAGATGAATTATACATAAGATCCTTATTTAGCTCAAGAAAATTTGCAGTCTCTTCGTTCGCTTCGTTCATTATAGAAAAAAATGAATAGACAGAAAGCACTGTGCCTGATGATGAAATCCAGGCATTACTTAAATACTCTTGTAAGGATGGGGAGTATCCATTTTTCTGCCATTCTGCTTCCACAAGTAACGCTTTACAGAAATCTGCCCACTTCATTAAAAATAAAATAAAATAAAAATGAAAAAAAAAAATTATTATTTTTTGATTGACAATGATAAAAATTAAAAATCAAGATAAGACTGTGTATATCAAAATATTCACCAAATCTCGCTTATAGTGAGAGTTATGGCCGGTTCTAAAATTTAGATAGTTCTAAGTGATCCCCTGAAAATGGAGCCTTAAATTAAGCCAAAGTAATAGTATATCAAAAGATTATTTGTGATTTTGATTATTAAAAGGGTAAATAATGAAGGTTAGTTAAATATATAAGACGAGTTGAACTTATTTTCTTTTCAGTTTTTTCTTCTTATTTTATAATCAAAATAGTTAAATTGGGGACCTTAGAAGTTTTATCAATTAGAGGTGGTGGCTTATACTGTCTATCCATTGAGACCGACCTTGATGAGAGTGGTGTGTTTTGAATATTACCTTTAATGATTGACAATGATAGTTGTAAGCCTCAAACTAATAGTAATTAAACATAAAAGCATTCATACCACTTTTCTCAGATGAGGTAATATTGTGTTCCAACCCTTCTCCTTTTGAATTTCATTTGCCACTTCATTAGTAGTTTCATAAAGTGCTTGAAAACTTCTCTTCATACATTCTGGCAGATGTTGAATGTCCCTGGAATCCCACCTGAAATATATATATTTTAGATATATATATGTTGACCTTAGCCACAGCTACTATGGAACGGAAGTATTTTATCAACTTGACTTCGACATCACAGCTACTGTGTGTCTTTTGTGATGATATGTCAAAACTCACCTCTCAACAGCACTGGTGAAGTGTTTTAGTTCCTCCAATGAACCATAAATATCGTAGATATCATCAATTACTAATATGAAAATAATGACCTTAGCGAGCCATTTTCTAAAGCTGCTGAATTTGGGCTCATGAACCAGCCCCACTGCACACAAGAAGCTTTCAACCAGACGATCTCTTGAGAAGTTTAAATTCTCAATCAGCCCCAAATTCCTCCACCACCTATTGCCACATAAGGTCAAAATTTTACTTTTCTTTGCTACAAATATCAATTTATAAGGACCAAGTTCATTGAATATTAATTTCCATAAGCACATTTTCTTTATGTTGTTACCTGGAAAGCTCCTTTAGATCTTTCTGCAGTGTGGCTTGAACTATATTGAAGTTAAGTTTTGCCAATTCAAACAAAACTTTGTTCATGTGTTTTTCTTTTTCGTACGAGTTTATTTGCCATCTGACTTCATACCATGGCACTCTCAAGTGCGATGAAAGTTCCAAGACTTTGGCTACTCTTTGTGCTAGTTGATCGGTACTATTCAAAGACGAATGAATTCCCTTTAGAGAACTTCTGGAGAAAACTTTAGCCTCATCCAAGATGCTTTCACCTTCGAAAGCTAAGTATGAGGCTTCATAAAGTTCAATCAATCCCTTGATGTCTGCACATTTGCTCATTGAGAACGTACCATTTTCATTCATGAAGCCAATAAACACATCTGAAATACACACACACACCAGGCATAAGTTTTTTTATTTTCAAGCATAGCACAAATTTTATTTAAAATCAGTGGCAGTGCCACGTTAGGAACACACCTTGTGAGATTTCATAGCCATGCTGCCTGAGGAGCTTAAAGCGTAATGCAGTAGAATAAAGTTCCTCTTCTAAACAAGAAATGTCATTACAGACATATGCTATTGTGTCTAAAGCTTCCCGGATTTGCTTCTCAAATAGACTGGACAGGCCTAGTTTACAGATTCTATCAATTAGCTCTAGCTTGGCTAAAACATCCGCTGCATCAAGAAACATTTGCTTCACATCGTCTTTCAACTTCTCAGATTGGCTTCTATGTCCTTCTTCCTGATCATAATTACCAAAATACCAACAAAATTAATGATGAACAGAAATAACAAACACAAAATAAATTTAAATAACATATAACTGGGTGGGCATAAATTGCACATTGTATTTGCTATGAAGGGATTGTATGAAATCGTATTTCCAAATGTTTGGCTTATAATTGGCAGTTTGCCTTGGTCGTATCACATTATTAAAAGCATCAGATTCCATCTGGTAACACATGATAAGTTGCTGCCCATCAGCCAATTGCTTTTTATGATCCATGGTTATTCAATAGATGTTACGAGGGGGGAAATGGGTGGTACTTATTTATACAGGCATCAGTGCTCATGTACCTGTTCATTTACATGTATCATCTGCTCGTTATACACATCATATCTGTGGACCATTCGAAGGACTTGACTCTCAAGAGAGTACACAAATATTCATTCAACTTCTAGTATTCAAATTGAACTCGAATTAGTAGCGTAACAAGATTTTCTTCTCCGGTCGAAATTATATGCAATCAGTAGACTATAACATAAAATCAATCAAATTTAGAGGGTCGAAGATAACGACTATAATTAAAAACAAAAAAAAAAAAAAAAAACAAAATAAAAGAACAATCACATAATGACACACGATCTTATTTTGTTTTTCCTAAACTGTACTATTGATAATATATCCAAGATATATTGGATTTGGACTATAATAATAACTATGTAATCCTACATGAAATGAAATAAAATGGCAATCTTTCATTATATGAACACATTATTTTATCATTACTTAGATAACTTGTATAATAAAGTCCTTGTAGTTTACATATGAACCAAACAAAACTTATATTTATGAGATCCTATCACTCTTAAATGTTCCTAGTCATAGGATTTCCAACAACAAGGGCATTGATAATTCAGATAGACTAACATGATGTTATTACCGTCTACTTATGGGATAGCTGATCTCATAAGTCATTAGCAAGGTCTGTATACTTGATGTAATATATGGGTACTTGTGACAATTAACAAGTATACTGAATTGACCTCAATGAGTTTCCATGTCAGAGATGTTTTACCTATGTTTCTATAAAAGACTCCTGGTAACAATGTATCAGCTCATCCTAATACTTGTTAAAAAAAAGTTATAAACATACATGCAACCACTAATCCAATATATATGCAAACAGAAAACCATCAAAATTCAAAATCCAACCTTGAATTGAAGACTGATAGTCTAATTCACTAGAAGGCTGCCGAATCTGAGACGAGTAGGCAAGTGGCGAGGATTTAGATTGAAGTTGAAGATGAATTGAAGTTTGAATAAGATTGCTTCGAAAATCGAAATGGGAAAACCGGCGAATGGCGATGGATGGTGGTTTCACTTTCACGTATTGATGAAATCAGACCGAGGCGAAGGCCGAAGATTGAAAATTGAAGAAGAATTTTTGAACTTTGAAAATTCGGCGATGGACGATGCCACAAATCCACGAAGATGAAGATGAAGATTTGATTTTGAGAGTTGAGAGCTGACTGCTGTGCTGAGACCTAATTTAAGACGCATAAAATAACGTCGTTTTAGAAGTGTTTAACCTAAAAAAATGATTAGATCGGATCGAATTTTATCCGATCAGATCCGAAATCCGATGAATCCACTGATTTCGGTTCGATCGGATTCGGCAGCCTGATCCGATCCGATCCGATGCCCATTCCTACTTGTTTGGCATAGAGCTAAAGCACAAGAATTAGTTTATGTACAAAAAGGTTTATTAATTTACGAAAACAACATGATGGTTTGATGTAAACAGATTTTACAAAAGTTGAGAAAATGACTAGCTTGTTTGAGACAAAACGACGAGCCGTTTTATTGCTAGAATAATTATTACACAATGAATGAAATTTATTTTAATTATAAGGACTTCCTTGCATAGAATCAATCTCTAAAGATTAATAAAATAAATATAGACTTCCCAAAACACATGTATGGAAGATTTTGGTAGGTTTTGGCTAATACTACCTTTGTATAAACCCCATTTATATAGAGTTTTTGGCACTTCTTTGTGCAAGTACGAAAATTCTCTATTCCTCTCCAGTTCTATCATTTAGTTAATAAGTGTTATAAACTTTAACACTTTTGTGCTTGAGACCTAGATACTAGGTTTTAAATAACTTCACTTGTGTGAGTGTTTCTTTAAGCTAAAACCTAAAAACCCACACATCTCAATATTTGCACTAGGATCGATCGATATTGTTGTATTACACAAGTAAACTCTATATTTATTTGGAAACCATTAGAGTTCACATACTTTTGTGACTATCTAGTTGGTTATTGAATATTGAAGTTTAAGGAAGGACTTGGAAAATGACAAAAATCTCGTTTTGTGATTGGTGGTTGCAGAGAAGTATGACTTATTTTCTATACTATTTATTTATTTTGTGCTTTTTTTATTTTATTTTATAATCATATAGTCGTGCTACATGATTATCTTGTGTGTTTGGGAATGCATGTGATTTATAGTTAGTAAATAAAATACAAAAATAGTTAAATTATAACTATCCATTAGCATTAAGAGATCCATGATACATCTTTTCCCTCAAGCATCTTAATAAAAGTTTGTCACTCGATTTCGAGTCTTAATTAGGAGAAATAAGGAGTTCAAATATATTTGGGTTTGTCCACCCTATTATCTTTTTAAAAAATGATACCACTTCTTAAAAGCTCGGGTTTGCTTAGTTGAGAAAGGATCCTATTTCCTTTTTTGATCAACTAAAAAAAAAAAAAACTATTCAAATGTTATTTAATTGTTAAATAAAATAAACATATCGTCAAAATTGGTTCTAAAAGAGATATCAAATGAGATTCTTCAAATGAGATTTTAATTCCGCTCTTCAATATTAAAGAGTGACTTTTCTTTTTTCAAATATTATTATATTATATTTTTATCTCTTTTCACTTTATGATATTAGAGGTAGTTGAAGTTTCCAATAACTGTTTATATATTAAACTAATATAATTAAATGTACCTCATTCAATTTGATTAGTTTTTATTAATATTATTGTTGACAAAAGAAAGCCGCCCTAGAACGAATAGGTCAATAAAGGTGTTGACAAGGGCAAGTCGCCCTAGATCGAAGGAGTTAGTAAGGGACAAAAGCAAGCAGGGTGAACAGGTATCACGCCACATGACGATTTGAAACCAGGACGACGATGAGAAGAGCAATCAGAAGGATCGCCAAACGACACAACAACTAGGACGACATGAGAGTCAGGACGACTGAATGCATATTGCAGTTGAACCCACAATTTAAACGGTTAAGACAGTATCACCCACGACTTGACAGTTCATCGCGCACAATCTAGCAGTTCCCCCTATGATCAGGCAGTTATGGCACACAACTTAACGGTTGGAGACGTGATCCAGCAGTTGCAAAGAAGTTACGGACTGAAACCGTCCGAGCAGTTAACGAGTTCCACTATAAAAGGCTCACTCATGCGAAGAGGAAACCCCCCGAAAAAATGAAGACTCAAAACGAGCATTTTATTTTAATTTCGTAACTTTGTAATCTTAAGACTGTAATTTGTGTGCTTGTGCCCCTTGGAGGCTTATTCACTTAATCAAACACCCCTTGCTGGGACTGTGTCTCAGGAGGTTTGAACCTTACACGCTCTTTTGACGGAAAATTGTGCAAACAATTATATAATTTTTATGTGGCCATTTCATTGAAATAATATAACTTTTTTTTATTTGTAAAATCTTTTGAAAGAGACCTTATTTTTTTTCATTTTTAATTTACCACATAAATAATTAAATAGATATTTAAAAAGTAAAATTAGATGATAATATAAAATCAATAAGAGAACCGAAGATGAGGGACTATAATAAAACAAATTCAATTTGAGTTGTAAATGATAATGGCTTAGCCTTCATAAAATCAATAAGAGGTCTGAAGATAAGGAAAATTCAATATTTCATGGACCTAAATTTAATGGAAATTACAAAATTAATAGGACAGAAACAGACGCCCACGTGGATTTATGAGGTCGAGTTCATTCAGTCACTGCATTTGTAATTTAATCCACGAATCCTTGCTTGGTGGCTTGGGGTTGGGGAACATTTGGAAAACGATATAAGAGGTGCAAATACCTCGAATCAATTAAATGTTTGATTTTTCATATTCAATTGTCATGTTTTATTTTTGTGTCCCGAATCTGTGTGTGGATGTATGTTTATTTTTTAAGATTTGAGATTTTCTATGATTAACATCCACGTGTATCATGCAAAGGATTCACAATTGATTTTTCAAACAAATTAATAAAATCAATTATTTGTAGCAAAACATGAAACTCGTTTTGGCGCAAAATATCCAGATGACCATAATAATCCATCAATGCACTCGTTTTAATTCGGTTGGATCATGAAACAGAAATTATAAACTTAAGATGGCAATAACATATTATTAATAAAATTGAAAGACCCTAAGATAAGTAGGACTATAACATAAAAGCATATGATTTATTGGGTATAAACCTAAAAATTCCGAAAATTAAGGGGCCAAACCAAAATATTCATAAAAGTAAGTGAAGTTTCAAATATTAATAGTGTAATTATTGGGAGCATAAATTAATTTTGATGTGAGAAAATTTGTCTAGACACCTTATAATACGGACTAAAAAAATAAACGTACTGATTAGAAATATCAATAGATCGGAAGGGATCGAGATTTATTAATCTTGATATTCTCCTCATTATAAATTTCGAACACACTGAAATATTTCAATTTCTTTATTAAATTTTAAATTTAGAAAAAAAATTATTACGATCCTAATTAAAATTTGTGATTTTCTATGATTAACATCCACGTGTATCATGCAAAGGATTGACATTTGATTTTTCAAACAAATTAATAAAATTAATTATTTGTAGCCAAACATGAAACTCGTTTTGGCTTAAAATATGACAGATGACCATAATAATCCATCAATGCATTCCATTGAACCAATTCAAAAATGAGTGATCCATATCAATCGGAACTCTCTGTTTTGATTGATTGATGAACATGGCATTAATTAATCATTAAACTCTGTCTTTTGAATGGTCATTTGGACCACTACTCTTCTATGTCTCGTATACAAATTTAAATTTATTAATTTATTTATTCATTTATGATTCGTTTTATTATTTTATTTTGCTAATTATTGTTATTTTTCAATTAAGATTCGAGAAATTATGGCTAACTATCATAGAAAAATAATATTATCGATAATTGGTGAGGTGTTTTTAGTAAATATATAAATTATATATATATATATATATATATATATTTATATGAGAAAAATTAATGTAAATAAATTATGGTAAATTATGTTATTAAATAATATTATGACTAAACGAATATTCGTATTCGATTCGTTTTTTATATGAATCGAACACGAATTCTGGTTTTAGGATTCGTTTAATAAATGAATCGAATATGAATCCATTACATTTTGATTCGATTCGTTTAAGATTCAATACAAATTCGATTCGTTAATTCGTTTTGCCACCTATAGGGATGACTACAATAGAGACACCTATCTCATACATGCAAAGAATAAAAAATAATATAAATGCTTACCTATGTTTGGCTGCCAAGTGGCAGCCAAACAATAACAAACAAAAAATAGATTAAAATAATTATTTTTAAAACAAAAAATATTTAAAAAAATATTTAAATATTTAAAAAAATAATAAATATAAAATATGTTATAAAAAATTAATTTCATTTTTAATGATAATTTTCAGATTTAATGATCAAAAAGTTAAGTTAATGGTTAAATATTTTAAATAAGCATTCATTTCATATCTATTGGCATCAGTTTTAAGTTTGATGGCATCGGTTTCAGATGCTTTCACTTTCATAAAACTTTTCATGTATTAAAAGAGTTTCA